>CM053607.1:23263232-23279053 GCA_028646535.1 Procyon lotor
CTTTTGGGAGGGAGGGACGAAAAGAAAATGGGGTGGAAGGAGAAAATGGGTCGGGGAGTGGGAGTTACATCAGGATTTCTGCAGTGATTCTGATATATAAACTTAGCAGGAGCAAACACGTACTCCCTATTTGAGAATCAAAACTCTGTAATATAAACTGGTATTCAGAAATCTGAAAATAGTTAAGCTAGTAAATACAGAAAAATATTAAGTTAACATTAATTTTTATGAAATTTATGGCCCCGGGGCACCTGGGTGGCTCAGTTGGTTAAGGATCCAACTCTTGATTTCGGTGAAGGTTACCATCTCATGGCCGTGAGATCGAGCCCCAAGTGGGCTTGCGCTGTGTGTGGAGCCTGATTGGGATTCTTTCTCTCCCTCTCCCTAATTAATAAATTAATTAAAAAATAAAATTTATGGCCCCAAAAAGAGCAAAATATTTTTCTTTCCCAAAAGTCGCTTGATAATATTCAAAAGAATATTAAGCTCTATATATTCATATAAACCACTTCTATCTTGTCACTGTATACCTGAGCAGGTAACACTCTTCCTCTCACAGAGTAAGCACTCAAGATTATCGTTAGTAAACTTTATTTAATAAAAGGAATCTTGAAAAAATATTATTAGCCTTCAAGCAGTATTCTTCATTTGGTCAGTTAAAGTCTGGAAAAACCATACTATTTCTTCACGTTGAACTTAAATGACTCATGAGTATGAATCATTTTCTCCTGCATTAAACTTACTGTAGGAATTAATACTAAGGCAAGATTTCCAGTAATTTTAATCACACAAAACTCATTACTGGAAACTCGAAATAAGCTCCTTAAATGGGGAGCAACCTAATTCTAAAAGATGGTCACAGAGTAAAACTGTATCAGTTCAGAAGTAAAAAATTTGAAACAGTAATTCTGTACATGGCACCTTGATGATGTTAATAATGGCAACCTTACATAATAAAAATTATGACTATATACAATGATTAATAAGTAAGTATGCAGGAAAGAGATAACAGAACAGGTCTGACTACTTGAAATGCTTGTGTATAATGTTGGCCCTTGAATGGCCATCTGGAAACTTGGATTTGGGAAAGATTTCCACCACCTTAACTGATGAGAATAGCTTACAGACCCGCTTGTACAAACAACTCGGTTTATGCTGAACGGTTGTTTTTCTTCTGAGAGTGTAGAACTTTGGTATGGGCTAGGCGGAGCGGGTGACTAGCCAGCATCTAGTTAAAAACTCTGAATCTCTAAGCGAGTTTCCTTGGGGTGTCTGAGTGGCTCAGTCAGTTAAGAATCTGCCTTCAGCTCAGGTCATAATCCCAGGGCCTTGGGATCAAGACCTACATCAGGATCCCTGCTCAGTGGGGAGTCTGCTTCTTCCTCCCTCTGCCACTCTCCCTGCTCATTCTCTCTCTCCCTCTCTCTCAAATGAATAAATAGTATCTTTAAAAAAATAAATGAGCTTCCTTGGTAAAGAACATTCACATGTGTTGACACAACCTATTGGCTAGAGGAATTAAATGTGTCCTGTGTGACTCCACTAGGAAAGGGGTCTTAGAAACTTATGCCTGGTTTCCTCTGGTCTTCATCCCAAGCATCTGCCGTCTTTGCTAATTTTGCTTTGTGTCCTTTCACTGTAATGGATCATAGCCTTGTGTATGACCATATGCTGAGTCCTGTGTGTCCTCTCTGTGAATCACTGAATGTGGGGGGCAGTCTTGGGGACCTCCCAGTAGGGATACACTTAATATATTCTAAACATATAGTCTGCTTCCTCCTCTCTCTCTCTCTCTTCCTGCCTCTCTGCCTACTTGTGATCTCTCTCCTCTCTGTCAAAAAAATAAATAAAATCTTTAAAAAAAAAAGTCACATATAAAAGTTTTTCACTCATACACAGCTAGCAAACCTTTCTGGAGGGCAATTTGATACCAGTCTTAAAACCATTGATTCTCTTTGATCCAATAACCTCATGTGTAGAAATTTATCCTAAAGAAATTATTAGTAATGCCCACAAAAATTTATGCAAACTGCAGCACTATTTAAAATAGTAAATAGGTGGCAACAACTAAAATGGGCAACAATGGGGGAAAGGTTTAATAGATTTTCAAAAAAGCATACTATTTTCATCAGAAAATAAAAGATTATAAAGGGGGGAAATGAAACAAGATGCAACTAGAGAGGAGGACAAACCAGAAGAGACTCTTAATCTCAGGAACAAACTGAGGGTTGCTGGAGGGGAGGGGGGTGAGAGGGATGGGGTGGCTGAGTTATAGACATTGGGGAGTGTATGTGCTATGGTGAGTACTGTAACTTGTGTAAGACTGATGGATCACAGACCTGTACCCCTGAAACAAATAATACACTATATGTTAATAAAGAAAAAAAGATTACAAAAAAGAATACACAGCTCTAAAAATACACATATATAAATGTATACATACAAAAAAGTGATAGAATTATAAGTGATTTTTCTTTATACATTTCCATATTTTCAAAATTATCTAAAATGAACATATATTACTTCCATAATGAACACAAAAATTTTTAAAGATAAAAATACAAAAAGTAAGAAATCTATAAACAGTGGCTAAAACAATAAAAACCTAAGCTGGCATAGATTCCATTTAAAAAGTTCTGATACACTGGGCATTTCAGACATATTCATATGTATATTATACATCTAATGATCTACTACCTTATAAACGTTATAGGTATGTGTTCGTATGTATCTTTCACTCTGGTTATTGCTTCATTTAAATACACCCCTTTTAAAAAGGGCAATCCAGATACTCTGCAGTCTCTTAAATGAATTTTAAAAAAAGAGTCGGAATACCTCAGAAAATGATTTCCATCACTTTACTAAACCACCTTAAGCAACAGTTAAAATATAAATATATTAAGGAAAAATACTTGGATACCTGATATTATGTCTAAAAAATATGCCTGTGAGAAAACAATTCTGTCAGTTCAGCAGGCAAATATTGCTAAGCCCTGAGGATCCAAAGATTTAAGAAAACAAACAACAAAACACAAAAACCAAACAAAAAACTCATGATCCTTGCTACAGAGAAGCTGATAGGTCAAAATTCACTATAACATAATTTAGTCAGAGCAATCAAATTTATGTATAAGCAATTTCATATCTAAACCTACGAATACAAATTAATGAGATGAAACATACTGATTGTCAAAATACATACCAGAACAAGACTCATTTTCTTTTACAGGTAGGTGGGACCACTTCAGAATTTCTCTTACTAGGTAATCACACAATCCTTGAGCATCATTTAAATTATAGCTATAGAGGTAGCAGTATAAAAGAGAAAGATAATAGCGTATCTGAAGAAAACATGCTCTTCTTCCTCCTTAAACAAGAAAGAATTAAGCTTACATTAAAAACATGTTAGCAAGGTAATGTTCTTTTTTTTTTTTAAGTTTATTTACTTAAGTAATCTCTACACTGAACGTGGGGCTCAAACTTACAACTCCAAAATCAAGAGTCACATGCTCTTCCAACTGAGCCAGCAAGGTAATGTTCTCAATCTGGGTGCAACGTAGACAGGAATGTTCAGTTTATGAAAGCTGTACACTGAGGTTATGTGAATTTTTCTGTATTTGTTTTATACTCCAATAAAAGGTATTTTTTCTCGAAACAGGTCAGCAATACTTTGTTCCCTTTCATTTTAAGTTCTGAACGATTTTATTATCTCTCATCAGGCCCTAGGACAACTAAGATTTTATTCCAAGAGTGCTGCAAATCCTCAGCATCTCAGCACTAAAGTCCATTAACAACATCTATGTAAAGTACACATGGTATAAAACAGAAGGAAACATGCTAAAAAAGAAAACTCCAAGAAACCACAGAAATATCAAATAGTCAAAGAGACTTCCCAAAGGAGAAACACTATCCAACAAGATAGGTGCCCCTGACCACTGTGCCCAAGTAGTAAAGGGTGTTTAGAACTGATACCTTACCCATTCTTTCTGAGTAAAAGAATTCCAATTTATCTGGGTTTAAAAATGCACCCAGGGGCTCCTGGCTAGCTTATCAGCAGAGCATGAGACTCCTAATCTCAGGGTTGTAGGCTCAAGGCCCACACTGGGTGTAGAGATTACTCAAAAATTTTAAAAAAAAAATCTTAAAAAAATATAATGCACCCAGATCATAATTTCTCACTTAGATGTGGCCATATGAGAAAAACTACTTAGTTCTGGACCAAGAGATTAACACCATGTAGAACTTCCAGAAAAGCTGTTCAAAGGGAGGTAACTCAGCTAGAAGGTGCACCCTTTCTTGCCTTTCCTGCTCCCCTCTTCTCTGCTGCCTAGAATATGGATGTTATTGCTGGAGTTCCAGTACCCATTTCAGCTCATGTTATGGCCTTAAGATTGGAAGCAACGCACTAAGGACGACTGAGTAGAAAAACGAAAGACATGCGTCCTTACTTACATGACGGAAACACCCAATCGGCCCCGGACTGTCAACTTCTGGTCCCCTTTTGTAAGAAAGAGAAATAAACTTCCTTCCTGTTCAAACCACTATTACTTCCAGTCTCATTAGAAGCCATTCCGAGTAGGTAGAGTTGGTAATGAAATTAGATGTAAAGGTCCATAATGGAGTTCATTATGAAAACTTTTCTCCATCAGAACTTCCCATCTCCTTGAATGCCACACTTCTTCATCCAGTTGGACAATCCCCAAACGTGACTACATTAGACTTCTTTCTCCAGATCTACTTGGTCACAAGTACAACTGGTCAAACCTCCTGCCTTTCAAGTGTAATCTCTGCTCTCCAGGACTCTTGACATTGCTTTGATTCAGGCCCTCCTCAACAGACTAATTTTCCTGCTTCCATGTGAAACCCACATATCTACACCACATTCCAACAAATGACCCTTCCACACTGTACCAAATTAATCTTTCCAAAAGGCCTACATTCGTTTGAAAGGTTCTCTTTCCTACATAAAGTATCTAACTGATCCCAATTTCTTCGGAATAAAATCTTTATTCTTTGACACTGCATACAGTATGTTCCTTATCATCTATTCCCTACACACCTCTCACCTTAGCTCTCACCACCCTACTCTAGTCCTATCAAACAACTTGCAATTTACCAAACTACCATGGTTTCTCACACCCTTTTGCTTTTATAATTGCTATGTCCTTGAACCATTACCACTGGTAATGGTTAAAGCGGTTAAACCATTACCACTATTTTAACTGGCTAATTTACACTCAATTTTAAATGTCAACTCCTCCAGGTTTTCCCCAGACTAATGCTCATACTCCAGCCTCAGAATGTGGGAAGTGCTCTTCTGTGCTTCCCCAGCATCTACCAAACAACATAACGAGAAAAGTGCTAGTTTTTTTTATGTACTTTCTCCTTCATAACATGGGCAAATGTGGGTAAAGTTATTTATTTCAGTTATTCCTAGTGCCTAATACAGTACTAAGGACATATCAATAAATATTAAAACAGGGGAATGAATGAAATGTGCAAATCAGTCAGGAAATAAACTTAATAATTGGCCAAATCTGACCATGTAGTAGTTACAGTGATTCCAAGGTCACTAGCTGAGAACTTCTGTCATCCTACTTACACCCTCAATACCATAAAAGCCATCACCAGTTTCTAGAATCTACATTCCTCTAGTCTCATCAAAAATTCCATGAATCCGGGGCGCCTGGGTGGCTCAGTAGGCTAAAGTGTCTGCCTTCGGCTCAGGTCATGATCCCAAGGTCCTGAAATCGAGCCCCGCATCAGGCTCTCTGCTCAGCAGGGAACCTGCTTCCTCTTCCTCTCTCTCTGCCTGCCTCTCTATTTGTGATCTCTGTCAAACAAATAAATAAAATCTTTAAAAAAAAAAATCCATGGGGGGCGCCTGGGTGGCTCAGTGGTTTAAAGCCTCTGCCCTCGGCTCAGGTCATGATCTCAGGGTCCTGGGATCGAGCCCCGCATCGGGCTCTCTGCTCAGCGGGGAGCCTGCTTCCCCCTCTCTCTCTGCCTGCCTCTTTGCCTACTTGTGATCTCTCTCTCTCTCTGTCAAATAAATAAAATCTTAAAAAAAAAAATCCATGAATCCCATACTTTTTTTTTTTTTTTTAAGATTTTTATTTATTTATTTGACACAGAGAGAGAAACAGAGAGAGAGCACAAGCAGGAGAGCGGCAGGTGGAGGGAGAGGGAGAAGCAGGCTCCCAAGTGAGCAGGGAGCCCAATATGGGGCTTAATCCCAGGACCCTGAGCCAAAGGCAGATGCTAAACTAACTGAGCCACCCAGGCGCCCCTATGAATTCCATACTTAACCCAACAATCAGTCTAACTCACAGGAAATTCTTAAAGTTGAATCACTTAAAGCCAGAGAGCCTTAGGTCCATGTTTCTCTAAGTCTGTAAAAAGGTAATAAATGGCCAACAAAACATTATTTTATTTAGGATCTAAATCTCACTTTTCCCCATCAATAATCACAGCTCCCATCACTAATCAAAAAAAGGATAGAAAGAGACTTATCTGTAGATAATAGAAAAAATTCTTTGTGCTAAAAATTCCAAGACTAGGGGCACCTGGGTGGCTCAGTCGTTAGCGTCTGCCTTCGGCTCAGGTCATGATCCCAGGATCCTGGGATCGAGCCCCGCATCGGGCTCCTTGCTCAGCAGGAAGCCTGCTTCTCCCGCTACCATCCCCTCTGCTTGTGTTCCCTCTCTCACTGTGTTTCTCACTGTCAAATAAATAAAATCTTTAAAAAAAAAAAAATTCCAAGACTAAAAATAATTTTAAATGAGTCTTTCTGACAGGCAAAGTACCCACCACTGTGTATTCTATTTATGCATTAAGAAATTGTGAGCATCAGGAAATCTGGAATTATTTTTAAGCTGCACAGTATGCCAAAATACATTCCCACCAATATTATGGCGACTATTATTTTTTAACACGCTCCTACCTTTCTCTTGAGTTTCTCGTAGAGCCTTCCTCCACTGCTGAACAGATTTTTCATATGATCCTAACAGGAAACACTCTTCACCTATGAAGTTTTTTAACCAACAGTCAATCATGGAGAATGACAGTACTTATTAAAAATTTACTTCATTTTAAAATTTAGTAGATATAGGCTCAGCCAGAAATTATTTTAAAAAACAATTAATTGCACCCAATTAATAAAATCAAAGCCCAGTTAATCATGTTGCTTATTCACAGTTAGAAAATGTTTATAAACTACTGACCACTGATAGATTTAAGTTCTAAGGCTTGGTTCCCGGGAGCTCCAGCAGTCTGTAAGTTAGCCTGGATATGACATAACAGGGCCTTGACAGTAGATGCTTCCTGTGTCATCTTTTCAGATAATTGTCTGTCATCTTCAGGAAGTCTTTGACTTAATTGTGTTTGATACCATAAAGTTTTTTTGTACAACACTCTCCAGAGAAAAATCAATCTGCAAACAAAATTAAGTGATTATCAAAACCAATTTCAGACTAGGAATAAAAATGAGTACAGCCTCCTACTTAGCCTTATTATCTTTGCCTGGATTCTTTACTAATATAGTAATATAAATACACACTGATCAGATTTAAATACACCACAAAATCCACTGATCAAAAAATGCATAATACATTTTTTTTAAGTCTTCAGTTATTTTTCTATAGTGCTCACCTAAACAAAAATCATTTGATACTTGAGCATGTATCAGGGCTGCTCAAGGCTAATAAAATATGTGTGATGAATAAAATTTGGCATAAATCCTAAAATATTTTAAAATAATATAAAAATCTATTAATGCTAACTGGTAATGGATAAAGGATTTCTTTGGAGGATTATAACATTCTGGAGGGGCCCCTGGGTGGCTCAGTCAGTTGGACATCCAACTCTTGGTTTCTGCTCAGGTCATGGTCTTCAGGTCATGGGATCAAGCCCTGCATTGGGCTTGGTGAGGAGTCTGCTTGAGATTCTTTCCCCTTTCCTCTTCCTCCCCCTCCGCTCCTCCCCTCCCCGCCTCAGTTAAATGAATAAAACCTTTTTTTAAAAAAGCATTCTGGAATTAGTGCTAATAGTTCTACAACTTTTTTTTTTTTAATACTTTAAAATGGTGAATTTTACAGTATGAGAATTATATCTCAATTTTTCAAAAAGGGAAACATCTATAATATTGATGGTATCCTAATATAAAGTAATTATACCTGCATCCTGGTTGTTGAGCCAGATTTACCACTTGAGGACAAATCTTGAAAGATGAGTTCCAAGACCAGTTTTCCTGAGAATCACTATCTTGAAACATTTGAAAAATGGGTACCACCAATTTGTCTTGATCTGCTGTTCTACTTCCATCAGCTGATGCTGAAATAACTTCAGGTTGAAGAATGTATATGCCATTTAAATTATCAGTTACCATTTTAAGTAAATGAAAACAAGTCAAAAGCTTCTCTGAAAATAACTGACCCTGTTGCTGCTGAGTCAGCAAAAGCTTTACAGTGTTTGAGGTCAGCTTGACCAAATGTCCCACATCTTGTTTGTATCTCATATCCCAATACTGGAATGATAAACACTGATGAAAAAGTTGAAAGATACATAGTACCCATCCATTTTGTCTTGTGCTCTTGCTTAAAAAAAGATCTAGTTTGGGGAAAGGACATTTTATAAATTGAAGAATGTAGAAAAAATGCGTGATACAAACTACTGTGTAATTTAACATTACATTTTTCTCCATCACATTTTTTGATATTCCTATAGCCCATGCTGCAAGGAGATTTTTCTGGACAGAATGCAGTTCTGTAATGGTTTTATCTGTCTCCTTGATATTATCCTTCGCATGTATTGTATCAAACATAGACGCAAATTCCAATCTTCCCTCCTTGACACTACTGAACAATGAATCATTTTTTTGGTTCCAAAGTGAGAGTAAGTTGTCGGGAAAGTGTTTGCCTTCATTAGTTTCTTCCACTTCAAAATCCTAAAACATGAGTGAAAAAATATTATACTTAATGCCATTTAATACCTTATATGTTAAATCACTGGGGTTCTCAAATTTCTCTCCCTTTAGCAAGAGAAAAACAAAATAAATTCCTTGGTATAAAGTCAGTATGTACCTCTTTGAAGTAAATAAAACACTGCTCCTAAGTACCTGGAAATCAGATGTTTTTTCATTTAAGTTCATTGTTTCTTCTGCCTGTAAGAATCTGGGGACAGTAGTATCAGCTAAACTTTGATTTCCTTGGTGTTTTAACAGGCTACATCTCAGGGAATCCAGTGATCGCAAGTTCAGCCCTTTGCCTTTCGGCTGTAGAAGACAGAAGATTTCCAAGAGTAAAAGTTTATCTGTAATTATATCACAAGCAGTTAAAAATTCTATAGACAACTGTATATAATCCAAGGACGTTACTGTCAGTATGGCTTTAAATCTGAGAAAACTAAGAAGCCATCTTTCACCAACGATACCAAAAAGCACTATACCTTAGACAATATCATACTCTGGTATGTTTTCTCAAGCCTCTGGGTTGAATCAAGTAGAAGGGATTTCATGAGCACTGATGGAGACGGGTTATCAATAAATCGAAGGGTTGTGACCATGTATCCATCAGAAATAATGAGGTAGGGTAAACGCGAGTGTGCTTTTATAGAAAATCTCTGTCTCATAGGGTCATTATCAGAAGCTGATGAATCTACAGAATTATTTGAATCTTGAAATGTAAACTGCTGTGGTCTAGCAAACAAACACAAAATTAAAGAATTAGTAAGAGAAAAATCTTCAACGAAACAATCATGTTATTCTAAAGAAAAGCAAAACAACAATTAAATGCTACAGAATGATAAAAAAGCTAGTTAAACACACTAAGTTGTATATATCTCTAAGGAAAACATAAATGACTAAATAATACATAGGTCTATACATTTTTTGAATATTTCCTAAATTGTGGCATTTACTCTATTTTGTTTTTAATTTGGGTATTTGTTTGTTTTTACGATTTTATTTATTTATTTGACAGAGAGAGAGATCATAAGTAGGCAGAGAGGCAGGCAGAGAGAGAGGAGGAAGCAGGCTCCTTGTTGAGCAGAGAGCCTGATGTGAGGCTCGATCCCAGGACCCTGAGATCATGACCTGAGCCGTTGGCAGAGGCTTTAACCAAGTGAGCCACCCAGGCGCCCCTTAATTTAGTTTAATACAAACTATTTCAGAGAAGAATTAAGGCAGTTCATTTTTATTATTACAAAGTTAAACAGTTAATCTTCCTTCTTACCATATATTTAAACAAACATATAAGAATATAATTATGAGATATGAATTATTTGTTATTAAGGAGGAGAAAGAAAGGGGCCTACATGCTCAGTTGAGCATCCGAATCTTGGTTTCAGCTCAGGTCATGATCTCAGGATTGTGGGATTGAGCCCTGAGTCAGGCTCCGTGCTGGGCATGGAGCCTGCTTAAGATTCCCTTTCCCTCTCTCTCTCTCCCCCACCCCTTAAAGAAAAAAAGGAGGAGAAAGAAAAATGAGAAAGACATTTGGGAAAGACAGTAGTGAATGAAATTTATCAGCTTAAGATTAAATTCGACTGAGTTTCCACATAAATGTACATATTTACTGTTATGGCAGTATACCTGCTTATGATTACTTAATATCACTGCTTAATAACTTTGGGGCTTTATAAAGAACAAATAATCAAAAATACATTATAATCTCTTTCTGGTTAGAAAATTATTCAAATATAGATTTTACTAGTCAAATCGTCAACAACAGGAGACTGGTTAATTATAGAATATTCACAGCACAAGGAATCTGTAGAACATAAGATATATAATATAAACTGTTTAATCAAAAAAGCAAGATAGTAAACAGCAGAACTTTTGTTTTAAAAAAGAAACTAATATTATGATTATAAACGTCATTTTTTTTTTAATTTGGAGGACAACACACTAAAATGTTAATAATTGTTATTTGGTAGGAATAAGATTACAAGAATGTTTCATTTTCTACACAATTTAGTTTTATAGCATTTGATTTTTTATTAATTTATTTTTTAATAATAAACATGTATTACTTATGTAACCAGAAAAAGTAATCCACTTTAAAAGGTCTTAATTTTAAAGAAGACTATGAGGAAATTCAAGTCAATTATGAAATAAACTATAAAAAATAAGGATGTGGACATTGGGGAGGGTATGTGCTGTTAAGTGCTGTGAAATGTGTAAGCCCGACGATTCACAGACATGTACCCTGGGGCAAATAACACATTATATGTTAATAAAAATTAAAAAAAATAAGGAAAAAATACTTTCACTGCAGGAAGTGACAAACTTTTCAATTAGGATTTTCTAATACTAAAAATTAAGCATCATTTTTTGCTAAATATAATCAAGGACACACCCCTCCTCAATTACCTTTCTGGGAGGCAATGGCAATGGATTAATTTTAAAGAACTTTTCCAATATTTTTGTATTGTAAATACCTGTGTATATATGTCAGGTCATATCTAATATCAACATCAATATCAACAAATATCTACTAAGCACTTACTTTATATCAGAACTGTACTAAGTTTATATCATAACTGTACTAAGCAATTTATCACCATTTATTATTTTACTTCAAGACAGTCATCTTCATTTCACAGTAAAAGAAACAGAGGCTTAAAAGTATAACTTACCCAAAGTCACACAACTAATACATAAAAGAACCAAGATTTGAATTTTCATCTGACTCCAAAGCCAAACTGCTACCCCCAACCCACAATTAAGAATTAAAATATGGCTAAATTCTAAGGTCTTCTATTTCCCACAACTTTCTCCTTTTTTCCCTTTGGGGGAAAAAAAGATAAATCCATGTGCCAAGTTAAGTTTGAGTTACTGATTTATTTAGGTAGTCTTCTTTTAAAACAATAAAAGACATATCATACTTCTTTGAATTTTTACTTAAAAAAATGTTTTAGTGTTACTGAATATTTAAATAACTTATACTTACATAGTCACAATGTCAAATTTTCACCAGGATTAAGCAACAAAAAGAAATAGAAGAAAACTATAAATAAGAAACAGATATTGAGATGACAGACGCAAAGAAAGAATAAGACAACTTGAAAGACAAAATTATTTAAAAAAAATACACAGTAAAGTAATACTAATGAAGAAAACCTTCTGTAAACAAAACAATTCAAATGTCTCACCTATATGTTATTAGTGGGTGAAAAGGAATAAATTCTGCTGGCCCAAATTCTATGGAACAACCAAACGTAATTAATGTTACCAATTCACCTTGACAGGTCAATAAAACCAGGGAGCCACGTTTTAACATACAAGCCAGAAAAAGACTATCATGAGTCCAGCTGATATCACCTACCCAGTAGGACCTAGAAAAAGCAAGACATGGTATATTTACAAAGGACTCTCTATGTTTTTCACAATTTAAAATGGCTAAGCAAGGGTGAAACACTCCGAAAATAAGGGAAAAAGAATAGTAGGCAACTACCACATACATTTTGTGTATTTTACTTCCCAGAAAAAAGGTAAGAAACACAGATGTTTGCTCATAAATATGTATTCCATACAACATAGCAATTAGAAATTTACAGATACTTAAGCAAATAAGATGAAAATACTTCCTAAAAGAGTTAAGCTTTTCAGTTACTCACATTTTAATTAGAACAACTTTTTTTTGTTTTTTTTTTTTTAAGATTTTATTTATTTGACAGAGAGAAACACAGCGAGAGAGGGAACACAAGCAGAGGGAATGGTAGCGGGAGAAGCAGGCTTCCCGCAGAGCAGAGAGTCCGATGCGGGGCTCGATCCCAGGCCCCGGGATCATGACCTGGGCCGAAGGCAGACGCTTAACAACTGAGCCACCCAGGCACCCCAGAACAACTTTAATCATATTGGTGTCTACAACTAAAATCCACTGATAGATTTAAAGGTCAATACCCTGCCTGTCCTCTCTGCAGCTTGCCAGAGTTCCATGAGCAGCAGACTTCCTCTTCCCAAAGCCATCCTTACTACTCTTTAACTATCTGATATTAATCATTCATGGAAATAAAAAGTATCTCCTCATGTAAATTATGAAAGAAACTCTAAGTCAAGCAACCACTGCACGGAGACTAGTAATATTTTATTTCATTAAGGTATAGTTGAGACATGATATTATATTAATTTCAGGTGTAAGAATGAGTAATACCTTTAGAAAAGAACTTTTGGAGAGGGAAAGAAAATGAAGAGGCGAGGCTAGATAGACCTAAAAACTTTGGAAATTCAGAGAACAGCACAGAAAAGTGTTTAGAAAAGGAAATCTAGGGGTGCCTGGGTGGCTCAGTGGGTTAAAGCCTCTGCCTTCGGCTCAGGTCATGATCCCAGGGTCCTGGGATGGAGCCCCGCATCTGGCTCTCTGCTCAGCGGGGAGCCTGCTTCCCCCACCCTCTCTGCCTGCTTTTCTGCCTACTTGTGATCTCTCTCTCTGTCAAACAAATAAATAAAATCTTTAAAAAATAAAAAAATAAAAAGCTAATACCTCAGCCTCCCTGAATATATAATGGTTTTCCCAGTCCAGGTTATTTCATTTTGGTCTCTAATTAAGTTCAATTATTTCCCTACCCAGTTGTAATCCTACTTCTCCTGACACAACACAGGAAAAAAATAAAAGAGAAAAGAAAATATGTTCATGTATCTTCTACCCTACTGAGACCCTTTCTTAAAGTAGGATTTTCCTTACATTAAGCAATTTTTAGAATCTATCAAGCACAAATGCTGAAAGTAAATTGCATTACCTAACTAAGTACCTATTTAGATACCTTTTGAATTATCAGAGCCTTAAACTTATTAAACTACTGGAAAATAAAAACACAATGTAGAAACACAAGAGTTCTTACCTGATAAGTGTAGCTGGGACCACAGGATTCTTATTACTACATCCTCTCAGGCTACCACAGAGAGTAACAAAATTCAGTGTGTTTATAAACAACACCTGGGTTGCCTAGAAAGAAAAAAAAAGATAACAAAGCCATTAAATCATTTCACTTTAATCATTACTTTGAATTCTAGAGACCCAGAGGCACCTGGGTGACTCAGTTGGTTAAGCAACTGATTTCAGCTCAGGTCATGATCCTGGAGTCCCAGGATCAAGTCCTGCATCAGGCTCCCTGCTGGGTGGGGAGTTTTTTATTTTATTTTTTTCCTCCCAGATTTATTAAGATAAAATTGACATATTAATTGCATTTCAGGTATAAAATGTAATGATGTTTTATATGTATTGCAAAATGATTACTACAATAAGGTTAGTTAAAACATCCATCACCTCATATAGTAACAATTTTTCTTTCTTTTTTCACACAATTTATTTATTTATTTTTATTAACATATAATGTACTATTTGCCCCAGGGTACATGTCTGTGAATCGTCAGGCTTACACATTTCACAGCACTTACCATAGCACATACCCTCCCCAATGTACATAACCCAGCCACCCTATCCCTACCCCTCCTACCTCCCAGCCACCCTCAGTTTGTTTTATGAGTTTAGGAGTCTCTTATGGTTTGTCTCCTTCCCCATCCCATCTTGTTTCATTTCCCTCAAATAAATAAAACCTTAAAAAAAAATTCTAGAGACCTCGAGACTATTATCGTATAAATAAAGTATCTTGGAAATCTTTCCCAACTGGAAAACAATACTGAAAACTAAAACTCCTCACATTTTTGTACTATATTTTAAGGCTATCAGTTACCACTTTGCCCTTTTTCTTCCTTTTTGCTACCCTCTTCCCACTCCTGAAGGCCAAGCTCTGAAATTACAGCAGCTAGTTTAAATAACTTTACCAATCCACAACATTAAATTGGATCAGAAAACACCAACTTAACAAACAAAGTGGTATTAAAAAACAAGGAACTCCAAACCGGACTAAATAAACTCTTTTATAGGTCACTTCCAAGACAGATCACATTTACTGACCTTTGGGTCTTTCTGATTAAGAGTTACTGCCAAGGAAACGCCATCTCTCGAAAAGGCAGAAAGCAGAGCTCCTCTTGACTTCACTGATTCACATTTAGGAACCAGATTGCACAGAAGGCAGTTCTGTTGTGCCCACTGAACACGGTAGGGCAATGATCTAAGAAAGCCATGAAATAATTGAAATAGGAAATATGGTAACTTTTAAATTAATATTTAGTTGATCACAAAAAACTTACGAGTCCAACTAAATTCCTACATGTGCACAAATATTAGGGGGCCTCTTGGCTACGGTTCAGAAGTTTCATCCACACAAAGAGCAGTTGCTCGTTATACAAATTCAATATTAGCACTTTGTTAGTAAAGGTATGTTCCATAGTCAACCCCAAACACATCTGTTTTGATGAAAGGTTTAGGTGACAAATATTTCTACATTATTATAAACATTTTTACAGAAATTAAATAGGTAGAGAAGAAAAGATTTTTTAAATAGTGGCAATGATTTTGCCACTGGGGTGCCTGTCTGGCTCAGTTGATAGAACCTGAGACTCGAGCTCAGGGTTTAAAGTTCAAGCCCTACCTTGGGCTCCATGCTGGGTGTGAAGCTTCCATACAAAAAATTAAAAATTAAATAAAATAGGGGTGCCCGAGTAGCTCAGTGGTTAGGCATCTGCCTTCAGCTCCGGTCATGGTCCCAAGGTCCTGGGGTTGAGCCCCGCATCAGGCTCCCCGCTCAGCAGGAAGCTTTTCCCTCTCCCATTCCCCCTGCTTGTGTTCCCTCTCTCGCTCTGTCAAATAAATAAATAAAATCTTGTTCAAAAAAATTAAATTATGGCAATGTTCTATATTCGATATGAGGATGGTTATACACATATTTATCAAAATCCATCTCATTATACACTTAAGATC
>CM053607.1:23279153-23291405 GCA_028646535.1 Procyon lotor
ACAGAGCAGGCAGAGAGAGGGAGGAAGCAGGCCTCCCCCTGAGCGGAGAGCCTGATGCAGGGCTCGATCCCAGGACCCTGAGATCAGGACCTGAGCCGAAGGCAGAGGCTTTAACCCACTGAGCCACTCAGGCACCCTTATAAATTATACTTTAATAAAGTACTGTTAGCATATGAAAATGAAGAAAATAAGCAAAAAAAAAAAAAAAAAAACCACACTGTTTTACTAAATCCTACTTAGACATTCTATGCTTTTAATGCACTCTGTATATTCCTGGGATTTTTATTTTTTATTTTTTTAAAGATTTTATTTATTTTTTTGACAGAGAGAGAGAAATCACAAGTAGACAGAGAGGCAGGCAGAGAGAGAGGGGGGGAAGCAGGCTCCCCGCCGAGCAGAGAGCTCGATGCGGGGATCGATCTCAAGACCCTGGGATCATGATCTGAGCCGAAGGCAGAGGCTTTAACCCACTGAGCCACCCAGGCGCCCCTGGGCTTTTTAGAATAAATAAAACTTCTTTCTTTCTTTCTTTCTTTCTTTCTTTCTTTCTTTCTTTCTTTCTTTCTTTCTTTCTTTCTTTCTTTCTATCTAACTATCCATCTATCTATCTTTATCTATCTTATCTATCTATCTATCTATCTATCTATCTATTTATCTATCTATCTATCTATCGTAATCCCTATCCCCAGCATGGGCTCAAACTAATGACCCCAAGATCAAGAGTGGCATGCTCTTGTGACTGAGTCAACCAAGTGCCCCTAAATAAAACTATTTTTTATATATTTTGTAATTCTTTTATTTGAGAGAGAAAGCACATGAGCGGGAGGAGGGGAAGAAGCAGAGGGAGCAGCAGACTCCCCACTGAGCAGGAATCCCCATGCAGGGCTCCATCCTGGGACCTTGGGATCATGACTTAAACCAAAGGCAGACGCTTAACAGATTAAGCCACCCAGGCACCCCAATAAAACTATTTTTTTTTTTTAGATTTTATTAATTTATTTGACAGAGAGAGATCACAAGGAGGCAGAGAGGCAGGCAAAGAGGGGGAAGCAGGCTCCCTTTACCTTACCTTATAGGTGTAAATACATTTTCATGCCACCGAATTGCTAGAAATGTCAACTTCAGGCATTCTCCAGAATAAAAAGTAAATGAACACAAGCAGCAATCTCCAAATAACTGTAGATAAATTTAATAAACTTTAGTATATAATTCATCTGAAAATAAATCAAGGTATAAAGAACATATAAGTGTATTTCTCATAAATAAAATAAAATATGGAAATCCTTATATTTTTATTCTTAACATTAGGCTAAAGAATAAGTGGTTAGAAAAAAAAAGAATAATTCATTTCTGAGTCAGAGGCATGACCCAAGCAAACACCGCCATTTATTGTGACTATTATTGGAAAGATTCTTATATATTCTTATGTACTCTTATATATTATTTAAATTAGAGCACTACCCCTAGAGGTGGAAGAAGGAAGAGGAAAATAAAATCTCAAAATGTGATTTTTTAACAATAGTGGATTGGGTAATGAAATATTGGCCCATACATACAAAGAAGGCATGCAGCTATTTATAATGTTTTTTAGTTAATGAATATGTTCTTTCTTGTAAATTAAATGTCTTACTTAATATCACCAATTCTAGCTTTATAAATTATTAAACTAGTTATATTTTAAAACTAAGTACAGAATCAGACCTATAAACACAGAACAAACTGCTGGTTGCCAGAGGGGATGGGCAAAATGGGTGAAGGGGAGTGGGAGGTACAGGCTTCTAGTTACGTAACAAGTTAATCATGGGAATAAAAGGTAGAGCGTAGGGTATAGATATTATCAATGGTACTGTAATAGTTTTGCATAGTGACAGATGCTGACTATACTTGTAATCACAGCATGACATAAAGAGTTGTTGAATCACCATGTTGTATACCTGTAAGTAATGTAACACTGTGTAGACGATACTCAAATAAATAAACAAAAATAAATAAATGTTAGGGGCCCCTGGATGGCTCAGTCGTTAAAAGTCTGCCTTCGGCACAGGTCACGATCGGGCCCACATCAGGCTCCTGGCTCAGAGGGAAGCCTACTTCTCCTTCTGCCACTCGCCCTGCTTGTGCTCTCTTGTCTCTGTCAAATAAATCAAAGTCTTAAAACAAACAAACAAACAAAATTTTAAAACTAGAGAAAAGTGAAACTAGGGAAAGAAAAAGGAAGCTCTAACTTAAACCATTTTTTAAATTTAAATATACCTTACATTGCTATATTACTTTTGAGTGTACAATATAATGATTCAACAATTCTACACATTTCTCAATGTTCATCAAGGTAAGTGTGCTCTTAATACCCTTTATCTATCTCACCCATCCCTCACCCACCTCTTACCGGCTCCCCTCTGGTAACTACCAGTTGTTCTCTGTATTTAAGATTCTATTTTGCTGTTTCTGTTTGTCCATTTTGATTTTTAGATTCAACGTGTAAGTGAAGTCATGGTATTTGTCCTTGGACTGACTTATTTCACTTGGCATTTTACCCTCTAGGTCCATCCATGTCATCACAAATGGCAAGATCTCATTCTTTTTTTTTTTTTAATCACTGAGTAATATTCCATTTTATAAATATACTTCTTTATCCACTCACCTATTGATAGACACTGGGTTGCTACCATAGTTTGACTACTGTAAATAATGCTGCAATAAACACAGAGGTACATATGTCTTTTTGAATTAGTGTTTTCGCTTTCTTTGGGTAAATATCCAATTGTGGAATTAGTGGATTATAACCATCCCTCAGAATAACATACTGCTGAAAATATAACTATGAGGAGTTGTGTTGGTCATGCAAGCATGCTTAAAGATAACCTAAAAAAAACATGTACTCGCAGCAGGCCTCAGTTGGAGGGGATGATATATGTTCTTGAAGCCAAGCAGCTGGGGACACCCAGCCTGCTCAGGGCAGGACACCACCTGCTTTCCTTTTTCGTTATCTCCCCTACCTCCCGTCTCCCCTCTCCCCTGCCTCCCCTGCCCCCGAGGAGCTTGCTGAGGGGGTTCTCCATTTAAGTGCTAAGTGCACTTACTCTACAATGAATTCCATGCTGATTGACCAGGCACATCCTCTTCTTCTTGTTTAATCTATAAGACTCCTGATCAATGTAGGGCTCACATTCCTTCTTGTTTACCTACAAACAATGTATAATCTTCTTCTCCTTTGTTGGTTGTTATCTTGTATCTAATAAATCGGGGACTGAGGAGTTGTTCAGGGCAGCAGTTTTCTCAACTGCTGACCCCTGCTACCATTCTCGTGAAGCTGACTGTTTGGGCCTCACCTGCCCTATCAGGAAGCAGCACTGGATCACATGATATTTCTATTTTTAACTTTTTGAGGAAACGCCATACTTTTTCCACAGTGGCTGCACCAATTTACATTCCCACCAACAGTGCATGAGGGTTTTTTTCTCCACATCCTTGTCAAACACATGTTATTTCTTGTCTTTTTGATACTAGTCATCGGGACAGGTGTCAGGTGATATATCTCAGTGTAGTTTTGATCATCAGCACTTCCCTGATGATTAGTGATGTTGAGCATCTTCTCATACAACTGAAGCCATCTGTAGGTCTTCTGTAGAGAAATATCTATTCAGGTCCTCTACCCATTTTTTAATTGGATTATTTGTGGGTTTTGGTGTTGAGTTGTATAAGTTTTTTGTATATTTTGGATATTAACCCTTTAACAGAAATATTATTTACAAATATCTTCTCCAGTTCAACAAACTCCGTTTTTGTTTTGTTGATGGGTTCCTCCTTCCCTGTGCAAAAACTTTTTATTGTTGTGTATCTCCAATATAACTATGAGGTTTATTGTGCAATAACTTTTTATTGTGCAATAATTGTGCAAGTAACTTATTACTGTGCAAAAACTTTTTATTGTTGTGTATCTCCATCTAGGAAAATATTTCTAAAGCTGATGCCAAAGAAATTACCGCTTATGCTTTCTTCTAGGAATTTTATGGTTGCAGGTCTCACATTTAGGTCTTTAATCCATTTTGAGTTTATTTTTTTGTGGTGTAAGAAAATGGTCCAGTTTTCTCAACACCATTTGTTGAAGAGGCTGTCTTTTCCCCACTATATATTCTTGCTTCCTTCCTCATAGACTAATTTACCATGTATGCATGGGTTTATTTCTGGGTTCTCTATTCTGTTTCATTGAGCTATGTGTCTATTTTTGTGCTAGTACTGTACTGTTATGATCACCTCCAGCTTTGTTCATTTCAAGATTGCTTTGGCTGCTCGGGATCTTTTGTGCCTCTGTACAAACTGTGAGGTTATTTGTTCTAGTTCTTTGAAAAATGTTGGTATTTTGATAGAGAATGCATTAAATCTGTAGACTGCTTTGGGTAGCATGGACATTTTAACAATACTGGTTCTCCCAATTCATGAGCACAGAATATCTTTCCATTTGTTTGCATCATCTTCAATTTCTTTAATCAGTGTTTTATTAAAGTTTTCAGAGTACAGTTCTTTCTCCTCCTTGGTTGAGTTTTGTCCTAGGTATTTTATTCTTTTTGGTGCAATTATAAATGAAATTGTTTTCATAATTTCTCTTTCTGCTACATCATTTTAGGGTAGAGAAATGCAAGAGATTTCTATATATTCATCTTGTATCCTATGACTTTACTGAATTCATTTGTCAATTCTAGTAGGTTTTTTTTTTTTGGTGGAGTTCAAACCATTTTTAATAAACATTTTTAAAAATATGACCAAGAAATGTAAAAAGATTTTTTTCTACAATAATTTCATAATTACTCTGACAATTAATAATGACTAAAGCTATATAACAGTGCTTTATACACTCTGCTCGATAGCTTCACAAATAGTGTCTGTTCTTAAGAGTCTGAGATCTCAACTTCTATAACACCCTGTCTGATTTGGATTTTACCTCATTTTTTATAAAAACAGCATGCACTACAGCTTCTTTATCTTCATTGGAAGGCAAATGAACTGCTTCTTCAGGTATGATCTGGGACCACTGGCCTACCAATGAAGGGCTTTTAGAAGAGATGATATTCTTGAATTCCAAATATTCCCAAAGAAATATGCATCCAGGAGTTACAAGTAGGACTCTTTTCCCATTTCCAGATACATACAAGTACAGTCTCAAGGAGCTCGCTTAAAAAAAAAAAAGAAAAAAAGTTAATTAAACCTCTAAAGTCTGAATTCTTCCCAGATAATACATAATTTATCTATTCTGACAATAAGAAACCCAAATGATACTTCCATTCAGGATAAAACTAAGGCACTAGTAAAAGTACAAATAATAGTAACATTTATCATAATACTTATTATGTGATATTAGGAACCCGTTGTTGTTGTTGTTTTGAAGATTGTATTTATTTATTTGACAGAGAGAGACACAGCAAGAGAGGAAAAACAAGCCAGGTGACTGGAGAGGAAGAGGCAGGCTTCCTGCTGAGCAGGGAGCCTGAGGTGGGGCTCGATTTCAGGACCCTGGGATCATGACCTGAGCTGAAGGCAGATGCTTAATGACTGAGCCACCCAGACAAGGAACTAGTTATCAGATATGTTAGGTCAGACTTTTCTTCAAGATAAATCTAAGTATCACAAATAAACACCACCAAAAAAATTCAAACATATGTAAGAAAATGTAGATATGTATATATTGTCTCTATATACAGATATATATGACACATACAGATATATTTTTAAAATAGTAATAGGAGGGGCACCTGGGTGGCTCAGTCGTTAAGCGTCTGCCTTCGGCTCAGGTCATGATCCCAGGGTCCTGGGATCGAGCCCCACATCGGGCTCCCTGCTCAGCAGGAAGCCTGCTTCTCCCGCTACCACTCCCTCTGCTTGTGCTCCCTCTCTCGCTGTGTTTCTGTCAAATAAATAAAATCTTTTTAAAAAATAAAAATAATAAAATAGTAATAGGAAAATGTTTCATCTTCTTTTCCTTCTATTTACCAAGTAAACCAATTTAAGCAAATAAAAAACTCCTACCTACTGCAGCTTGAATCATTTTCTTAGGCTCTTCAATTATCTGTATAGTTTTCAAGCAATCTCGATCCTTGTTCCAAAGAAAAAGCTCCCCTGTAGTGAGTACCCCAGCCAGCCAGGCATCTGTTTCCAAAAAGGAAATACAATACTTATCATCCAATATTTCCCTTAATATTACCCCAAGTTATGAACAAACACAATCTAGCCTTTTGAAAATATCAGTACTACTTAACCATTACTGGATGTCGTTAGGACAATAACATCCTTCAGTAAAGGCTGCAGACAAGGAATTTTCTTCTTTGTTCTTCCTGATAGCAAATTAATTTCATTTATGAATTTATCATCCAAAAGAAAGACAGCTTCATTTTCCTAAGAGAAGAAACATGTGAGACTTAAGAGGTGCCAGAAGTGGGGCGCCTGGGTGGCTCAGTCGTTAAGCGTCTGCCTTCAGCTCAGGTCCTGATCCCAGGGTCCTGGGATCGAGCCCTGTATCGGGCTCTCTGCGCAGCAGGGAGCCTGCTTTTCCCAGCTACCATCCCCGCTGCTCATGTTCCCTCTCTCGCTGTGTTTCTCTCTGTCAAATAAATAAAATCTTTAAAAAAAAAAAAAAAAAGAGGTGCCAGTAGTTCATTCAACCTCTAACCTAAATAATCCCAGAAAGGAAAATAAGTGACATTCAAGAAAGATTACACACTTGTACCATAAATAATAAAATGAACAATAAGGCTGATTAGGTAACCTGGAGATTTTTTCACTCTGTCTTAAAATATTTCTTAATAGAATTACTAGATAGGATAACCTAATGTTTGCATCTAAATCTTTTTGACCTTTAAAATTATAGGAGTGTCTCCCAATTCTGTTAGCCAAAATTGAGGTATGTGTTGTTTAATTTCATCAATTTGAAAAGTAGTATGGGCAATTTTTTAAATTATTTACCTAGATTAAAACAGATATGGCTTCTGAAATTTATAAACTCCAGGCTCTGATTATTTTTTATTATCTAGAAAAGCATGCTGTTTTGAGTGAACCTTGTTTTCATATATTTTAGGGCAGTTGTTTTCAAAGTAACCTAACCAACACTATTAGCAACACCTAAACCTTGTTAGAAATGCACACTTTCCACCCAGACGTACGCAATCAGGAACTCCAGGAGTGAGGCCCAACACTTGTTTTAAAAAGATCACCAGCTAAAGGGGCACTTGGGTGGCTCAGATGGTTAAGTATCTGACTCAATCTCAGTTCAGGTCTTGATCTCAGAGTTGTGAGTTCTAAGCCTCTGGGTTCATCACCAGATGATTCTGAACTACTGCAAAGTTCAAGAGACATTGTTCTAGAGGAAGTTAACAATATAATCTCTCACAGGAAATGATTCTAAACACCAAATTTTTAAATTTTCATAATTATTACATATTCTAAGAGAATTTTATAGGTCTGCCAACTTTCCCTAAGGAAAATGTGAATGGTGTTCCTGGATTGCTGGTATATTCTGGCTCATCTTTATTCTAAGTTCTAAGGGGCACTTTCATTGAATACTAATGAAAACCACAATGGGAGGAAACGCTTCACTGACTGTTCCAGTAAGGAAAGGTTCAGAAGATCAAATATTCCCTTTTGGTTACACAAAAATAAAAAGCTTTTGTACCATGCAAGAGGAAACCATCAACAAAACAAAAAGGCAATCTGCTGAATGGAAGAAGACATTTGCAAATGATAGATCTGGTAAGGGGTTAAATCCAAAGTATACAAAGAAATTATACAACTGTACACCAAAAAACCCCAAATAATCCAATTAAGAAATGGGCAGAGGACTTGAGTAGACATTTTTATACAAAAGACATAAAGATGGCCAACAGATACATGAAAAGATGCTCAAAATCAATAATCATCAGGGAAATGCAAATCAAAATCACGCTAAGATATATCACTTAACACCTGTCAGAATGACTAGAATCAAAAGGACAAGAAGGGGGGCACCTGGATAGCTCAATTAAGCGTCTGACTCTTGCTTTCGGCTCAGGTCATGATCTCAAGGTCCTGAGTTCAAGCCCCACATAGGGCTCTGTGCTCAGCGGGGAGGCTGCTTGAGATTTTCTGGCTCTCCCTCTGCCCCCTCCCTGCTGCTTTTCTCTCTTTAATAAATAACCAACATTTTTAAAGAAAAAAAAAAGACAAAAGGGGCACCTGGCTGGCTCAGTCAGTGGAGCATGCGACTCTTGGTCTCAGGTTGTGAGTTTGAGCCCTGTTGGGTGTAGAGATTACTTACAAATAAAATCTTTAAAACAAACAAACAAACCAGAAATAACAAGTGTTTGGCAGGATGTGAAGAAAAACGGATTCTTGTGCACCGTTGATGGGAATATAAATTGGTGCAGCCACTGTGGAAAATAGTATGGAGTTTCCTCAAAAAATTAAAAATACAAATACCACTAATTCCACTACTGGCGTTTACTTTATTTTTTAAGATTTTTATTTATTTATTCATCAGCAAGAGAGGGCAAGAACAAGCAGGAGAAGCACCAGAGGGAGAAGTAGGCTCCTTACCAAGAAAGGTGTGACTGATATGGGGCTCAATCCCAGGATGCTAGGATCATGACCTGGGCTGAAGGCAGTCTATTAAATGACTGAGCCACCCAGGCATCCCTGGATTTTTTTTTTAATATTTTATCTACTTGGGGTGCCTGGATGGCTCAGTGGGTTAAGCCTCTGCCTTCGGCTCAGGTCATGATCTCACGGTCCTGGGATTGAGCCCTGCATCGGGCTCTCTGCTCAGCAGGGAGCCTGCTTCCCCCTCTCTCTGCCTGCCTCTCTGCCTACTTGTGATCTCTCTATCAAATAAATAAATAAAATCTTTACAAAAAAAGATTTTATTTACTTATTTGTCAGAGAGAGAGAGCACAAACTGAGGTTGCCAGAGGCGAGATGAGTGGGGAGATGGGCAAAATCGTTGAAGGGGATTAAGAGGTATAGAGTTCCAGTCATAAAATAAATAAGTTACAGAAATAAGTTAACAGAGATGAAAAGTACAGCATAGGGTATATACTCAATAATATTGTAATAGTGTTGTATGGTGACAGATGATAACTATACTTATTGTGAGGAGCACTGATTAATGCACAGAATTGTGGAATATGATATACACCTAAAACTAACATAACATCGTTATGTTAATTATATTTAAATTAAAATTTTTTAATTAAAAAACTCCCTTTGAGGGCACCATGGTGACTTAGTCAATTAAGCATCAGACTTCAGCTCAGGTCATGATCTCGGGATCCTGGGATGGGGCCCCAAGTAGTGCTCTGTGCTCAGCAAGGAGTCTGCTTCTTTCTCTCTCTCTCTCTCACTCACCCTGCTCTGTTCTCTCTTTCTCTCAAATAAATAAAATCTTAAAAAATAAAAATAAAAAAACCTCCCCTTGATATGTGCCATCTCAACCTTAAGCATCATTTTTGAAAATTTTTTTTGAAACTAAAATATTTTTAAATTTTTTTTTAATTTTCAAAAAAATTTCTTAGAAAGTAAAATATTTATTTTTTTTTAAAGATTTTATTTATTTGACAGAGAGAGAGAGATCACAAGTAGTCAGAGAGGCAGGCAGAGAGAAAGGAGGAAGCAGGCTCCCTGCCGGGGCCCGATGCGAGGCTCAATCCCAGGACCCTGAGATCATGACCTGAGCTAAAGGCAGAGGCCCCAACCCACTGAGCCACACAGGCGCCCCAAAAGTAAAATATTTCTTTTAGATAGACCATTTAACCTTCTGGAAAAGCTAACCTGATCACCATAAACACACACACACACACACACATACTCCTGTGAGCACATGATTCTTCTAAACATGGTGGTTTAAGACTAGAGAACATTCTATCTTAGAGGCAAAGAATACAATTAACACATTACTACAGCTAGTATTGTATGTAGAAAGAAAAACCTACCTGTCCTAGCCAGGAGACTCGTGGCCAGGGCTTTTTCTGCTTGATACTTGTTGATGTCAAAACTTCTAATCTTATCTCCATGCTTGTCAAGGTAACAATGACTAATTAAGTAAACAGTCCACAAGATGCTGTAAAAAAATTATAATAGTAATAAAGAGCCCATAAGATTTACTGAGGATCCTAATTTAGAATTTTCACATAATACATTACTTTGTCATCAGCTCAAATTAACTCTTTTTAAGGTAAGATACTGAGAATGTATTTAGTACCTAGTCTCTCAAATAGGCAAAATGTATCTGCTTTTTTCACAAGTTTTTTCTCAGACTATAAAGATAAAAATAAACTAGGAAAAGATCTTGACGATAAAGTTTCTGTGCAATATGCTTTTCTCAGCGTCATCATAGGTTGTATTTCCCAAGGTTGGCCATAACAGTATCTCCCACCCCACATGCTCTTTTTATGCTGTGACTTTGACACTTCTCTCATTGAGAGCTATCTGAGATATGAGACACTAAATGCATTCTCAGTATCTTACCTTAAAAAGAAAAACCATGACTCTATATAATTATGAATAAGTAATCAATTGGACATTTCTTAAATGTATATTTACATTGTTTCAAAGTATAAGAATACCCATAAAGTACGCATTAATTGCAAAACAGAAAAGAGTAACTTTTTAATGAAGAAACCAGGCAGACTCCGTTTAATCCAGTGATCACAACGAAAATTACCAGAAATGGGACAAGTGAAGAATGTGTCACCTAATAGGTAAAATGAGAAAAATGTCTCTGTGACATATGTGCTAAAGATACATAACCTGAATGTAATCACAAGGATGTACTAGGCAAACCCAAATTGAGGGACATCCTACAATAACTGATCTGAAATCTTCAAAAGTTTCAAGGTTATGAAAGTTGGGAAAGAGATCAAGAAACTGGTCCCAAGTGGAAAACCTGATAACCAATCGCTTCTCGGCCTTTTGGCTAAGATCAAGTGGGAAAACCTGATAACTAAATGAGTTGCAGTAAGTAGCTGTACGTTTTATCTTTTCATGATAAAGGACAATATTGGCAACTGGAAACACTTGAAAGAGAAACTGAGGATGATACGTTTGTAATGAATGAATGTTAATTTTCTGATTTTGATGGATGTCTTCCATATATGTAGGTAATGTCCTTGTTTGCAGGAAATACACACTAAAATTTTCGGAGGTAAGAGAATATCAGTTTGTCACTCATTCTCAAATGATTCATGAAAAATATTTCCTTTACTATATATGAAATTTTCCTGTAAGTTTCTGACTGTTCCAAATTCATTTTTTTTTTTTTTTTTTAAAGATTTTTATTTATTTGACAGAGAGAAACACGGCGAGAGAGGGAACACAAGCAGAGGGGATGGTAGCGGGAGAAGCAGGCTTCCTGCCGAGCAAGGAGCCCGATGTGGGGCTCGATCCCAGGACTCTGGGATCTTGACCTGAGCCGAAGGCAGACGCTTAACGACTGAGCCACCCAGGCGCCCCCAAATTCATTTATTTTTAAAATAAAAAAAAATCATATGTAATTTGGCTATTGGCCTGTATTCAATCATAGCCTTCTTTCCTTATTTATTTGGTATGATTAATGTCATCTTTAAAAAGAAAGTGCTTAATTTTTTTTTTAAAATAAGCTTTAAAAGAAAAACTATTCAAGTACAGCAAAGAGGACCTATTAAGATGCTAGCCATCCTCATATTTTATATCCTAACATTGTTTTTCAATTGCTAAATGACCACACCTTGAGATATTATTTTTATAAACTTTAAGTATAAATAAAATTATAAATGAAAATAAATAAAAGATATTCTTTAAAAAGAGCTAACCACGGGTGCCTGGGTGGCTCAGGCCGTTAAGTGTCTGACTCTTGATTTCAGCTTCAGGTCATGATCTCAAGGTCATGGGACAGAGCCCTGATCTGGGGCTCTGCCCTCAGTGGGGAGCCTGCTTCCCAGTCTTTTCTTCTCCCTGTACCCCTCCCCCGCTTGGGGACACACACACACACACACACACACACACACACACTCTCTCTCTCTCTCTAAAATAAATAAATCTCTTTAAAGAAAAGCTAACCAAATGCAAGAGGAATGATTTCATCAGAAAAGCATTATTGGCAGTTCCTAATAAAATAAAAATCTAGTCAACACTGTCAGTGGTTGCTAAAACTATTAGGTGAAAGTAGATGGGGAAATTTATTAGATGAACTGACATGGCCTACAAACTTAAAATTACTAACTATGAGACAAAGACATTATATTCCTCCTGATTTGT
>CM053607.1:23291905-23312548 GCA_028646535.1 Procyon lotor
ATGAATGGTGCCACTCCACACTCATGCTTAGAATCAGCTTCTCTGCCTAATTTAATCAGATTGAAAAGATTTAGAGGTTATTTTATAAATCTTTATATTCTTCTTTTCTTTTTAGGTTCTCCTATTCCTAGTAGTAGTCCGTACCCAAATCCATCATTTTTGGGAACACCATCTCAAGGTACCTCTTTTCTTTATTTTATATTGGTACTACTATTCTTTTTGAAGAGTTAACACTGTTATCCTTAAAGCCTAGTGAGAGAAATAATAACTTGCCCTAGTCTCTTGAAAATAATGTAATTGAATAGAAGTTATATCCAAGCAAGTATTGCCATTTGGCCACAAATGCCTTTGCATAGGAACACTTGTAGTAGTAAACCTGAAAGCTTCTTATTTGGGTACCAGGATTCAGTTTTAGCCCTGAAATCTGTATAATTAGCTCTCTTTGACACCTGATGTTAAGGAGGAGTGATTACAGGCTTTCTTGCCCTTTATCCTATATGCTGACACTTGAAAGCCGACCTGGGAGCATCCATCCAATCTGAGTCTCTTCTTATCAGGGAAAACCAAATTCAGTATCTATTTATTCCAGTATTTTATTTTTAATTTTATCTATTTATTTGACAGAGAGAGGGAGAGGAGAACAAGTAGGCAGAGGCAGGCAGAGAGAGAGGGGGAAGCAGGCTCCCTGCTGAGTAGAGAGGCCGATGGAGGGCTCGATCCCAGGACCCTGAGATCATGACCTGAGCCTAAGGCAGAGGCTTTAATCCACTGAGCCACCCAGGCGCCCCTATTCCAGTATTTTTGTAAATATTCTTGCCTTTGAGCCTAGATGCAGAGGCTTCGGTTATTGAGGATGCCGAATGTGTAAGGTTTAATTTAAAGATTTGTCTTTCTTATGTTGTGTACAAGGTATACATCCTCCTGCCATGTCAACTCCAGTGTGTGTTTCAGGAAATCCAGCAACTCAGGCTGCAAGTATGAGTTGTATGGCTGCACCAGAAATTGTATACTCTGGAAAACACAATGGTATTTGCATTTACTTTTCTCGAATCATGGGGTAAGTTTTGCATGGAATAACCAACTGTTGCTCACCTTGTCCTGTTTTGTGTAGTTTGATATTTTTACCTCTAAATTTGGAACATCATTTTTCCTGTTAAATTTTACTTATACCTTTAGCTCACTTGTTCATTAATATGATTTTTTTCTATTTTTTAGCTTTTATTTTTATCAGCTAACCATATGTATTAGTTGTGTTTTATATATATGTATGCACACATGCATTAACGTACAGTGTTACAAACCACCCCATTAACTCAGTAACATGTATCTACAAGTCAGCTAGGCAGTTCTCATCTTGGCTAGACTCACTCATATACATTCAGCTGCGCCGTTGAAGAGAATTCTGTCAATCTTGGCTGGAGTCTCACATGTTTAGGGTCATGTTTGTATGCTGGTCTAGAATGGTCCCTGCTGAGACAATTGGGTTGTTTTTCACAGGGTCTCTCATCCTCCAGCAGGTTAGCCGGTGATTAATATTCACTTGGTGATGGCAAGATCCCGTGAGACCGAGGGTAGAAATTTGCAGAGCTTCTTGATGCCTGCCTAGGTTTAGAGTTGGCTTACCATCATTTTAACCTTATTCATTGGGTCAGACAAACATCTCCATGCCAACCCAGATTCAAAACTAGAATCCAGTCAAAAATGGAAAATAAACTCATTATGAGAGACACATCAAAGTCTTATTTTAAAGGATAAGTATAAGGAGGGACAAAGAATTACAGCCATTTTTGCAATTAGTCTACCATATAATCTAGTTAATTATCCTGTCTGCTCTATATTTGTCTTAGATTTGAGATGGATGCTTTCATTTGAATCATTTGCTTAAAATGTGAAACAGTGCTATACTCCTTTATAAATTTGTTTTTGTATTATAAGCTTTCTTGTTTACAATTCATTGCCCAGAGTCTTTTGATTTTTCTTTAGCAGTGTTTCATTATGTGAAATAACTTAGGTATATCGGGTTTAGAAATTTTCTTGTTTTCCATTCTTATGTATAACTTTGTAAAGTGTTAAATCATTGCTGTACTTTGACAAACTGACAAAGGAATTTGCTACATATTGTAATTGTTTTTTGTTTGTACAGCATAATTAGTAAAACTTTTTTATTTCAGAAATATTTGGGATGCTAGTTTAGTTGTGGAGAGAGTATTTAAGAGTGGCAACAGAGAAATCACTGCAGTAAGTATATTGTATAACGTATTCCATTGCTGTGTGTAACCAGTTTATGATTTAATTGTATAAATAGATTGTTTCACATTTCTTGGTGTTATAAACAAGATGCAGTGGTTATTCTTTTATTTACATGTTCGTGTACTCTCCAATAAACCCTGCTTGCCCTGGGTGAAGGCCCAGCTCTGTCACTTATATAAATGATGAGCCATTAATATTTCAGCCTGATAGCTCATTTTAAGAGAATAATAAGACATCTCCCTCTTAAGGTTGTTGTGAGTGTTAAACAGAATAAGTCCTAATCCTTAATATTACTCAGAACTACTATTTAGTGTTTTTGCTTATATGCTCCTGAACTCCGTGAACCTAGTACTAATTTCCATTCATTAGTATACTTTCTGGAGTGCCTTAAGAATAGATCCTGTAGGGGCGCGTGGGATGGCTCTGTAGGTTAAGATGTGCCTTTGGCTCAGGTCATGATCCCAGGGCCCTGGAATGGAGCCACACTTCGGGCTCTCTGCTCAGCGGGGATCCTGCTTATCTCTAGTCCCCATTTGTCTCTCTCACTCTCACTCGCGCTCTCTCACTCTCGTGCTGTCTCTCTCTCTCAAATCAATAAATAAAATCTTTAAAAAAAAAAAAAAGAATAGATCCTGTAAAACTTTGTATTATCATAAATTCAGGTAGTAAAAATTTTTTAACATGAAATATGAATGCAATTTAAGCTTTTTTCTTTTTAAATCTGAAAGATAGCAAATATTTTTTCAATTCCAATACTTTTTTTTAAGGTTTTATTTATTTATTTGACAGAGAGAGAGAGATCACAAGTAGGCAGAGAGGCAGGCAGAGAGGAGGGGGAAGCAGTCTCCCTGCTGAGCAGAGAGCCCGATGTGGGGCTCAATCCCAGGACCCTGAGATCATGACCTGAGCCCAAGGCAGAGGCTTTAACTCACAGAGTCACCCAGGCGCCCCTCAATTCTAAAAGTTCACATTTCTAAGAAGAAGAATGTATTTATTTAACATGGTATGTGATTCCATTTATATGAAGTTCAAGAACAGGCGAAGCTAACCTGTGGTGACAGAAAAGTGGTTGGAGATGGGAGGTGGAATGACTAGTGACTAGAAAGGAGCATTAGGGAACTTCCTAGGTGTTGGAAATATTCTATATTGTGGTTTGGGTGGTGACTATATTAAAACATAAAAAGCTATCAATTACTCTCTATAAATTATATCTAAAACAAACCAGAGCAGGACAGGAGGGATGTGGTTATCTAGCCCTTTATTCTGGTCACCAAGCATAAATGATTACTGTTAATGAAGATAGGAAGCTTAAAAATTGAAACTTGACATTCAATTATAAAGAGTGTGTTTTTTACATATACACCTTTTCAAGTGTTAAAGTTTTTGAAAATACTTTTTTTCTCACAGATTGAAAGTAGTGTTCCCTCCCAACTGTTGGAGTCAGTGCTGCAAGAACTGAAAGGTTTGCAAGAATTTCTAGACAGAAACTCCCAATTTGCAGGAGGACCATTAGGAAATCCAAAGTAAGAATAAATAAGATTTATTTGCCTTTTTTTCCTTTTTCTCTCTGAGATATAATTCTTGTCAATAAACTTCATCCTTTAAATTTTTAGTTCAGTAATTTTTAGTATATTTATAAGGTGATGCAATTATATCACCACTGATTCCAGAATATTTTTATCATGGCAAAAAGAAACCCTTTACCCATTAGCAATTATTCCCTGTACAGGCCACAGTAACAATAACCATAGAATGGCTTAAACAACAAACATATATTTCTCACAGTTCTGGAAGCTGGAAGTCTGAGATCAGGTGCCAGCATGGTTGGGTTCTGGTGAGGACCCTCTTCCTCATTTACAGGCAGCTGCTTTTTTTCTTTGTCCTCACATGGCAGAAAGAAAACTAGGTGACAGGCTCTCTGTTCTTTTCTTATAAGGCTGTTAATCTCATTGTGGGGGCTTTACTCTCATCACTCCATCTAAACCTAATGACCTTCCAGAGGCCCTACCTCCTAATACCATCACTCTGGGAATTGGGACTTCAACATTGAAATACGCTGGGACACAAACAGTCCGTAGCACTCCACATTTCCTTTCCAGTCCCTAGCAACCACTAATCTATCTGTGTCTATGGACCTGCCATATTCTGGATGTTTTATGTAAATGGAAATGTGGCCTTTTGTTTCTGGCTTCTTTCTTTTAGCATATTTTCAAGGTTCACGTGTTTTAATGTGTATCAGTACTTTGTTTCATTTTCAGTTTATCAAGTGATGCTCATTTGGGTTATGTTAGCTTTTTGGTTGCTATGAAAAATGCTGATGTGAACATACCTATAAAGTTTTTGTGTGGGGGTACGTTTAGGATAAAACATTTTTTATTATAGAAATAATATGGCCTTTTTGTAAAGATTTCACTTTACTGCCCAGAAAATTTATGATCTGAAGTATAATGGTATAAACTATATGAAATACATAAATGTGTTTATTTAAAACTGCAAATATAGCACTTTCACAGGTCCTCCCCTGACAAACCCTGGGGCTAGGATTTGGTAGCTGGTGCTGAAAGAAAACCCTTGATTGCATCCTTGCCCTGGGACTGTGCCAGGAGCAGCTGTCACTCAGTGGGACAGAGAGAGTGTTCTGTGACATCATATACAACACTGTGTCTTTCTCCTGCTGCTGTAACCTTAGGTCTTTTCCCTAAAAAAAATATATAATTAAGAAAAAAATTTTTTAAATTGCAAATTGACTCTATAAATAGGCATACATTTATGAAACATTGTATATACTCATTATATTATATACCATATATACTGTATTTATTATATATACTCAATATATCTTCTAGAACTTTCTGAATCAGTGGAATAAATAATTTTTATATTGGCTGTATATTTTTCCATTATTTATATGCAAACATTTAATGGTGTAGCTCTACTAATAATTGTAGTGTTTCAGTTTTTTCATATTATAAATAAGGTGCAGTGATTACTCTTCTTTATACGTTTGTGTATTTGTTCAGTAATCTTCAATGAATTTCTTGAGAAGTAGAATTATTGAGTGTAAGGGTTTTTTAAAATGTTGATGTGGGGCACCTGGGTGGCTCAGTGGGTTAAAGCCTCTGCCTTCGGCTCGGGTCATGATCCCAGGGTCCTGGGATCGAGCCCCGCGTCGGGCTCTCTGCTCGGCGGGGAGCCTGCTTCCCTCCCTCTCTCTCTGCCTGCCTCTCTGCCTACTTGTGATCTCTCTCCTCGATGTCAAATAAATAAATAAAATCTTTAAAAAAAAAAAAAATGTTGATGTGTAGTATTTAGATGTTTCCTGAGAAACACCAATTTTCTTTATTTTGAGCCTTTGGAAGACTCTATGAAGTATATTTTAACATATAAATTGGTTTCTCCCTTCTTTTGTTAACCCAGTTAAAGAGTCTTTATCTTTTCATAAGACAATTTAACCTCTTCCCATGTTTGGCATTAGTTTAATGTTTGATCTTATTTTCACCATCCTGAATTGTACCTTTTGTGTGTTTTGTTTGTTTTTTTTTCCTTCCCCATCCCCTTATTTTACTGGATTGATCAGACCTCTCCCTACCCCAAACACAGATTTAGAAGTTTTATACATGATTTTCTTTCTCTAGTAGTTTTAAACTCTGAAAAATACACACTTCTGTCAGAGTAAGTAATTGGACAGAAGCTATTATTGTTCCTTTTTCCCCTACCCTCCACCAGTATCCTTCTTGGAAATTATCTGGAATTTTAGTTGTAAGTTATTTTTTCTTTTCTTTTTTTTTTTTTTAACATTATGTTCTTCTGTTAATAGTTTCTTAGCAGTTTACTGAATTTTACAATTATAACTGAAGTTGTTAACTTTATACCCTGCTACTTAACTAATTTCTCTTTAGCTAGTAGTTTTTTCATTGAGTGTTCTGGGTTTTTGAGATATGTAGTCCTGTCATCTGCAAATAGAGATAATTTTACCTTTTCTTTCTAGCTGTAGTTGCTTTCTCCTGTCTGTGTAGTCTAGTATCTCCCACACAAGTGTTAAATAGTAGTGGAGATACAGTGGGCATCCGGGTCTTGTTCCTGACTTTAGTGGGAAAGCTTGTAGTGTTTCCCCATTGAAGATCGTGATTAAAGATTAAAGATCCCCCATAAAGATAGTTTATCATACTAAGAAAGTATTCATCTGTTTTATTGAGTTTCCATATAAAGTGATGATTGGAATTTGTCAAATGTCTGCATTTTGCAAAGATGATATTTTTTTCCATTATTAACAGGCTTTCTAATTTCAACCAACCCTTCATGCCTGCAACATTAGTTTAACTGAGTATTTGTTACTAGCTTCTTAAGATGTAATTTATATGCCACAAGATTTACTTATTTTAAATGTTCGGTTCTGCAAATTTTAGTAAATATATAGAATCATGCAACCATCATCACAATCCAGTTTTGAAACGTTGTTTTCAACCCAAAGACGTTTCTTTTGTTCATTTGCAGTCATTTCTACCCCTTAGCCTCAAACACTTATTAATCTATCCTATCTATAGATTGGCCTGTTGTTGACATTTCATACAAATGGAATCATGTAATTTGTGGTCTTTAGAATCTAGCTTTTTTTTGCTTAGTATTATTTTAAGGTTCATGTTCAAGGTCCATGTTGCAGCATAAATCAGTGCTTTACCCCTTTTTATTGCCCAGTGGGTATGGGATTGTAAGGTCGTAGTCATTTTTTCTCAGATTTTCATTTACAGTTTGTTCCATTTTCTTCCTAAACTTTTTAGTATTGCAGAGGAAAAATACATTGCTTTTCTGATTCTCTTTTCTCTGTAATGACTTGTGTTAATTTTGAAGTTTTTTTATGCTTTTTGTCTTTATTACTAAAAATTTAGCAATTTCACCATGTCTTCAGTATTTTTTTCAGTGAGTATTGAGAACTAAACTTTCTCAGCATTTAGAACTAGACTTAAGCCATGGTGAATTTTCTTCTGTTATTTTTTATTTATTATACTACCTAATCACTTCCCTTCTCTTGGGAAAATCCTATTAACTCTCCTGGATCTAACCTCAGTTTCTTCTCTTTTCTTCCATAATTTCCTCTTCCTTCGATTTGTTGTGGTGGTGGTTCTATAGATTACAGAATTCCTGGAGTTGATGTTCTTGAACATTAAAAAATATATATATATATATATGTATATGTATACATATATTTTTTTCTCCAGATTTTATTGTTTATTTGACAGAGAGAGATCACAAGTAGGCAGAGAGGGAGGGAAGCAGGCTCCTTGCTGAGCAGGGAGCCCAATGTGGGGCTCAATCCCAGGACCCGGAGACCATGACCTGAGCTGCAGGCAGATGCTCAACCATCTGAGCACCCAGATGCCCCTATATATGTGTATTTCTTAAGATTTATTTATTTACTTTGCAGGGTGGGAGGGCATGCATAAAGAAAGGGAGAGAGTGTCTTAAGCAATTTCTGCAGTGAGCTTGGAGCCTGATGCTGGGCTTAATCCCACAACCCTGAGATCATGGCCTAAGCTGAAATCAGTCACTTCACCAGCTGTGCCACCCAGGGGCCCCAACTTTATTTTAAATAGCATCTGTTCAGGAACACCTGGGTGGCTCAGTCAGTTGAATGGCTGCCTTCGGCTCAGGTCATGATCCTGGGGTCTTGGGATCAAGTCCTGCATTGAGACCCCTTGCTCAGCAGGGAGTCTTCTTTTCCCTTTCCCTGCTTTTGTGCTCTTGTTTGCTCACTCGCTCTCTTCCTCTCAAACATAAATAAAATCTTAAAAAAAAATAGCATCTGTTCAATGTCTCTGATACATTTTTTTTCCTGGCCATTATATTTTTAGTTCCAAGAGCTCTTTTATTTTCCATTTTTCATAACAGTTAGCACTTAAAATGTGGATAGCAGATTTCACGAGATAGATTACCCACTAAAACAAACAAGATTGGCATTCTCCAGAGGGTTGATATATGCAACAACATGGATGACTGTCAAATATATTGTGCTATAGAAAAGAAGCCAAAATCGATTTATATTACATACTGGAAAAGACAAAACTATAGGGGTAGGGGCGCCTGGGTGATTCAGTCAGTTAAGTGTCTGCCTTGGACTTGGGTCATGGTCTCGGGGCTCTGCCTGGTTCTTCCTCTCCATCTGCTACTGCCCCTGCTTTTGCTCTCTCACTCTCTTTCTCTGTCAAAGAAATAAGTAAAATCTAAAAAAAAAAACAAAAACCTATAGGGGTAAAGAAGAGATCAGTGGTGGCCAGGCTTAGGTTGGGGTAGAAGAGGATTTGTATACTAGAAACAGCACAAGAGAATTGTGGGGTGTGATGGAACTGTTCTGTATCTTCGTTGTGGTGGTAGTTACGTGATACTATGCATCTGTGAGAACTCATAAAACTGCACACAGAAAAGGTGGATTTTATTATAACTGAAACCAAAATGCTGCTCACCTTTGAAGGATGCTAGAAACCAATTCTTTACTTTTAAATTTGGCAGATAGGGGCACGTGGGTAGCTCAGTGGGTTAAAGCCTCTGCCTTCAGCTCAGGTCATGATCTCAGGGTCCTGGGATCGAGCCCTGCCATCGGGCTCTCTCCTCAGCAGGGAGCCTGCTTCCCTCTCTCTCTCTCTGCCTGCCTCTCTGCCTACTTGTGATCTCTCTCTCTCTCTGTCAAATAAAATCTTTAAATAAATAAATAAATTTGGCAGATGAAGAGAAAGAAGCAACCATTTATCCAGCCTTTCTGAATAAAATGGACATAATGATAACCAATAATTGAAACTTTAAGCATCCAAGAGGTTAAAATGCTTCAGTTTTAAATCATCATTGATCTGCTTCACTATTCTACTACTTCACTATTCTACAGAGGAAAAGAATATTAACTATGTATCCCAACTCATTTATATTGAATATTCAGAATAGGCAAACTTAAAGAGACAAAATAGCTTAGTTACTTAGGGTAGGGGTGGGAGAGATGGAAATTGACTGCTTAATAGAGAGTGGGTGAAAGTGTTCTAAAATTACATTATGGTGATAGTTGCATAATCCTGTGAATGTATTTTGAAAAACTAAATTGTGTACTTTAAATGGTTGAATTGTATGATGTATGAATTATATCTCAGTAAAGCTGTTGAAAACACAAATACACATTCTGTGATTTGTTTCAGTACAACTGCCAAAGTGCAGCAGAGGCTGATAGGATTCATGCGTCCTGAAAATGGAAATACCCAGCAGATGCAACAAGAACTGCAAAGGAAGTTTCATGGTAAGTTATTCCTTCTGATCAGTTGACTGTATATGACCCCAATAAAGAGTTTTATTTGAGTAGAAAACAGTAGATTGAATAGAAAACAGTGGACATCTCTCAATAAGATCTAGTTTTTTGATAACACAAATATTTTTTTATTAAAATGACATCAGTGTGGTTAAGAAAAGTGGGACTGTATGGATCTCATGTATTTCCATAATTTTCAGCCCATTAAGTTTTTTCCTTTCCTTTACAAGAAACATGATACCTTTTTTAAAATAAGTTTTTAAATTATAAGATAGACTTAATATAAAATTTACAGTTTTAACCACATTCACTTTGTTGTGCAAACATCACCACTACTCTTCTCCTGAACTTTTTTCATCATCCTATAAAACTCTGTACCCATGCACCAGTAACTCCCCATTTCCCGCACCGTCCCAACCCCTAACAACTGTCAGTGGTTTCTGTTTGTTGTCTCTGAATTTGACTACCTAATGTACTTCATATAAGTGGAATTATACAGTGACCACCTTGGTAACTGGCTTATTTCACCTAGCATATATCTTCAGATTCATCCATGTTGTAGCATATGTCTGAATTTCCTTTCCTTTCTTTTTTTTTTTTTTTGCAGGTAATCTAGTTCTTTTTTATTTATTTATTTTTTAGTTTTAGTTTTTATTAACATATAGTGTATTATTTGCCCCAGGGGTACATGTCTGTGAATCATCAAGCTTACACATTTCACAGCACTTACCATAGCACATACCCTCCCTAATGTCCATAATGAATTTCCTTTCTTTTTAAGACAATATTATCCCATTGTATGTCTACACAGGTTTCCCCGGCTATCTGAAAGTAGTGTTCCTGTAAACATTTCATAAGCCAAAATGGCATAAAGTGAGGAAATAATTACCATTAATTTATATGGAAAAATTTTTGAGCATTCCCAGACCCCAAAAAATAACCTTTCTTTGGCTTTTCTGTTCCTTAGGACACTTTTTTTTTTTTTAAGTTTATTTACATTTTTTTAGTAATCTCTACACTCTTTGTGGGGCTTGAACTCATGACCCTGATGAGATCAAGAGTCACATGCTCTTCCACCTGAGCCAGCCAGGTGCCCAACCTTAGGACACATTTAGAGATAAAGCACAGAATTCTATAGACACGTTTCAAAATTGTGGCAGCTTGATACTGAGGTGATGTGTATGGTTCCTGGGAAAGGAGTTTGGCGGGGCGCATGCTGCCGCTATCATGGCTCACTGCAAAACAAACACTGAATACTGGGTTTAAGGTATCGTATCATGAGAGCAGAAGAAAACACTTGGGTTTTCGAACACTTGGGTTGCTTCCACCTCTGAGGTATTGTGAATAATTCTGCTATGAACGGCGCGCCTGGGTGGCTCAGTGGGTTAAAGCCTCTGCCTTCGGCTCAGGTCATGATCTCAGGGTCCTGGGATCGAGCCCCGCATCGGGCTCTCTGCTCCGCGGGGAGCCTGCTTCCCCCTCTCTCTCTGTCTGCCTCTCTGCCTACTTGTGATCTCTCTCTCTCTGTCAAATAAATAAATAAAATTTTTTTTTAAAAAGTCACCTTTAAAAAAAAAATTCTGCTATGAACGTTTTCATACAAGTATAAATTTGAGTCCCTGCTTTTCAGTTCTTTTGTTATATATTCAGAAATGGAATTGCTCGATCATATGGTATTTTTTAATTTTTGAGAAACTGCCATACTGTTCTCTATGCACCATTTTTTATTTCTGCTAGTAATGCACAAAGTATTTCAGTTTCTTCATGTCTTCACCAGTTATTTTTCTCTTTTTATCATCTCCATCCTAGTAGGTACAAAGTGGTATCTCATTGTGGTTTTTGATTTGCATTTTCCTAATGATTAGTGGCACATCTTTTTTATAGAGTTAAAGATGTGAATCAAATTTTGGGGTTTTTTGTTTAATTTTTTGTCTGTTATAAATACTAATAAGGAAAGAGCAAGGTAATGGAAAACTTATAATCATCAATTATTCCAGAAATAATTTGGAATAATAATAAATCATGCTTAAATTTTGCCTACCATTTGGTTTTTTAAAAGAATTTTCGTGTTCTGTCTTTGAACCATTCTGGCTGATAGATCTTTGCTAATTAAGAGCCAGCCATTTACTCTTGTCCCTTCCCGCCAAATCTAGTTTTCTGTTTACTTTTTTTTTTTTTTTTAAAGATTTTATTTATTTATTTCACAGAGAGAGGGAGATCACAAGTAGGCAGAGAGGCAGGCGGAGAGAGAGGAGGAAGCAGGCTCCCTGCCGAGCAGAGAGCCCAATGTGGGGCTCGATCCCAGGATGCCGGGATCATGACCCGAGCTGAAGGCAGAGGCTTTAATCCTCTGAGCCACCCAGGCGCCCCCCCCCCCTTTTTTTTTTAAGATTTAATTTATTTATTTAACCGAGAGGAGAGATCACAAGTAGGCAGACAGGCAGGCAGAGAGAGAGGAGGAAGCAGGCTCCCCGCTGAGCAGAGAGCCCGATGCGGGGCTCGATCCCAGGACCCTGAGATCATGACCTGAGCCGAAGGCAGAGGCTTTAACCCACTGAGCTCCCCAGGCACCCCTCTGTTTACTATTTTATAAATATTTTCTCATTACTGCTATTGGTACTTCAGTAAAGTCTTCAGCCTGACCATACCAAGCATTGGTAAGGATTAAAACAAAAAGGAAGGTTCACATTGTTGACACATGTATACTGAAATGACTACTTTGGAGAGCAATTAGATCATATCCTGTAAAAGCTGAAAATGCATATATATTGAAAGCCAGCAGTTTCACTTCTAAAGATACACCATATAGCAGTCTTTATCAGACTTTTTTTCTCAACTAAGAAATACATTTTATGTTATGACTCTGATGTTTGAAAGCCTACATACACAATTGAAACAAAATTGTAGGAAGTAACTACCCGTTTTACACTCTAATATTTCTTTTTTATTTCCTTTTTTTTTTTTTTTTTTTAAGTAGGCTCCATGCCCAGTGTAGGTCTTGCACTTAAAACCCTGAGATCAAGTGTTGCATGGTTTACTGACTGAGCCAGCCAGGCACACCAATTCTATTTCCTTTTTAAAGGTGGAAAAAAGGGGCACCTGGGTGGCTCAGTGAGTTAAAGCCTCTGCCTTCGGCTCAGGTCATGATCTCAGGGTCCTGGGATTGAGACCCGCATCGGGCTCTCTGCTCAGCAGGGAGCCTGCTTCCCTCTCTCTCTCTCTGCCTGCCTCTCTGTGGACTTGTGATCTCTCTCTATCAAATAAATAAATAAAATAAAGGGGGGGAAGCTGTCATGACTGACTAAATTGATTTCATGACTTGCCAGTCTATTTTTTTTTTCCCACCAATTTATCTTAATTCAGGGTTTGAGGAACATAGTCCTAGAGAAATCTGATGGTGCTTTTCAGGAGTCCTTTCTTAAAGATGTTTATTGCTTTATTGTTTTAGTAACAAAGCATGGGAGATAATATAAATGTTCTTTTTTTTTTTTCCCAAATATGTTTTATTTTTTCAGTGTTACAAGATTAATTGTTCATGCACCTTAAGGTGGAAATGGACCTAATTGTGGTATACTTACATGATGGAACATGTATATTAAAATATTAAAATTAATTAAAATTAATATTAAAAATACTTATTAAAACACAGCTGAGTGGAAAAAGTGTAAATCATTTAAATTGAAACAGCAGTGTTTTTGTTGTTTATGTGTACACCTACAGACACATAGAAGCACATATACATAATGACTGGATGAAAGTATGAATTCAACAAGTCATGATCATGATTAGCTGTGATGAGGGCAAGGAGGAGACAGTAAGGATTTCAGCCTTAACTATAGTGATTTTTACTGAAAGCAAAGTGTCGTTTTATTTAAAACAACCGACGCCATTGTATAAAACTTCATTAGTTGTGTTTTGTAATTAGAGGCTCAACTGAGTGAAAAGGTTTCACTTCAGGCCATCCAACAGCTGGTTCGAAAATCATATCAGGCGCTGGCTTTATGGAAACTTCTTTGTGAACATCAATTCACTGTCATTGTAGGAGAACTTCAGAAGGTAGGACTTCTTTTCCTTTAAGATCATACTGTTAATTCTGCGCTTTGTTTTCTTTTGAGTGAGCTTTAATTTTACACTTGGATTTGAGAGGGGACTTTTGGGGGAGAAGCATTTAGATTATGATGAAGTTAATATCTCCTTAATGGAAATCTTAATGGAAGATTACAGTAAAGCATGAAAACTTGAGGGATCCACTTTGTCAAAATCACAAGGTTTTACAATATGTGAGAATTTTATCGTGGTATATGAATGAAATCTTTACGAGAAATATTTTTTTAAAACAGTAGGTTGTAACCATTATTTGGGTTTCAGATCCCTTTGGGAATGTGATCAAATTCTTCCCACCCTCAAAGAATGCATACAGATACATCCAAAAAATTTTTGCATGTAATTTCAAAGAGGCCAATGACTTAAACATTCTTACTTTCAAAAATGTTTACCATTGTGAGAAATGAATGGGTCACATTTCTCTTGCTGTCCTCATTTGAATCCTTTTTAAGTATAATGGCAGTTTGCATTTACTTAAATATTAGGCCACTGGGGGGAATGTATTCCTACTGTGAACATTTCTAAACATACACAAAAATAGAGTAAATACTACATTATAATCCCCATATACACTTGTATTCAGCATTTCCAAGATTTTATCAACTTTCATTAGTCTCTTCTCTTTCTTTACCGGATTACTTTAAAGATGATCCTAGATATCATGTCATTTCATTCTTGTATACTGTGTTTTCTAAGGAAAGGTGTGATGTGAATCTGTCATGCCCATTGATCACCAGGGTTGACTCAGCTGATCTGACTGGCTAAACGGGTGTCCCCTTTCTCCCTCACCACTCCATGTGCATCCCTTCCAAAGTTTTTTGCTCAAAGAGGATGACCTTCCCTGGTAGATGTGGACCATTCTTCAGTCAAGGGTATACAAATAGCCGAGCGTCCCTGTTAGAACCTCCAAACGAGCTCTCAAGGTCCATTTGTAGGACCTGAGCTGAAATCAAGAGTTGGGTGCTTAACCAACTGAGCCCCTCAGGCACCCCGCAAGCCCAAGATACTTTAATGTAGCTAAGTGACAGTTCTTCCTGGTTGTGATTAAAATCAGGAGACCTGGCTCTAATTTTGGTTCTGCCTATATTTTACTTTTCTCATTTGTAAATCGAGAGATTTGGATTTATCATACTGTGGGTTCTTTAAAAATTCTGTATGATTCTATGGAAGTTTGCAAAAATGTGTTAGTCTGTATAGTTAAGCATATTTTCTCTTTTGAATTATAGTCTTTTAATTTTTTGGTTATTTTAAATTATTAAAGAAATTTTGTTCTGGGTAGAAATGGGTTATTCCTATACTTTTGGTAGAAAAAAAGAACTTTCTCTTATACTCCTAGGAATTTCAAGAGCAGCTGAAAATCACCACCTTTAAAGATCTGGTAATCAGGGACAAGGAACTGACCGGGGCATTAATTGCTTCTCTTATCAACTGCTACATCAGAGATAATGCTGCTGTTGATGGCATTAGCTTACACTTACAGGATATCTGCCCACTTCTGTATAGCACTGATGATGCAATTTGTTCTAAGGTATGATGCTTTATCAGCTATTTAAGTGTTTCTTAAAGAGGGTTTCATAGTATGAAAAGCCCAGTAGAACTGTGTTTTATAACTGTTTAAACACAGTAGAACTGTGTTTATGTTTACTGTGTTCTATAATCAAAACCATCTTTTACTTAAGATATGATGTCTCTTGGGTAGGTCTCTTAACCTCTCTCTTGGCCTCCAGAGTCCCCATCTGTATGATGAAAAGAGTTGGAATACATCATTTCTTAAAATCCTTGTATATTTAAGTTCAAAAAGAACCTTCATAGTATTTCTAGACGATGTTTTTTTAAATGGTTAAATGTGTTTCTCCTTAGAAATTAAAAATTACTAAAACTTCAAGTCTTTAATAAGTTAGAGTTAATTGGGCAATTTTTATTGATCCTTTCTTACAGGTAAAAATAATTTAAATCAGTATCACATGGACTGCCTGATGACCAATAATGTATTGACTAGGCAAGAGATTTACCAGTCAAAAGCTATCTTGCTTAAAATATTTGTGAGAGGAATTAAAAATAGCTAGGATTTTTTGGTCAAAAATTTTTCTGCCTAAAATTAAGAAGAAGTAAGTTTGTAGAGTTGCTTTTATTTTTTCTGATAATAAACCAGATGTAAATTAAGACATAGACCAAGACTTATGTTGATAGCATTGTCTATATGCTGGATTTTACATCTTTTTAAGTTCTTGTCATCTCTAATTCTAGGCAAATGAACTCCTCCAGCGTTCCCGACAAGTTCAAAATAAGATTGAAAAGGAAAGAATGTTAAGGGAATCCTTAAAGGAGTATCAGAAAATCAGCAGTCAAGTGGACCTTTCCAGTGTTTGTGCTCAGTACAGACAAGGTGAGAAACAAAATATTCTTCATATCTTTTTCTTAACTCAAGGGACAAATGACTGTGAATAAAACAAGGTACTGATAAGGAGCCTCTTAACAGAAGCAACACTTTCCCAAGTGATATGACGTGGGAAACCCATGCTTTTGTTTTAATATTTGATGACTGCACTAGCCTCTGCAAAAACTATAATGCTTTTTATATCTTGAAATATGTAACTTTTTAACACAGGAGTTTTGGTCCTTGTCCAGTACAGTTAAACTACTGTCTGTATTAGATAGCTTCCTGGGTTTCATTTATTTTTTGGATGCTTTCAATTCTTTTGACTAACTTTTAAAATAGTACTTGCCTGATTGCTTTTAAATTACTTTAAATCAAATCTAGTATAATGTAAAAGTAATAACTGTTAGCACAGATATTGTTTTGAATTCTAAGATTTTTTTTTTCCATCAAGGAACAGAAACCTTCCCTTTTGTTATTATAAGTTTGAAAATTTTTTTCCAGTGAAGAAAATAGACTTAATAGCTGCCTTTTAGGCATATTGGTATCTTGTTATTCATCAAGGTACTAGCATACAGTAGAGACATAAAAACCTTAATCGGTATTTTTATAAACCAGCGAAGGAAAAACGCATCCAGCTGATTAATAAGCCTTTTCTCTTTGTCCTTTTCCTTTCCCATTAGTCCGTTTTTATGAGGGCGTAGTGGAGCTCTCTCTTACTGCTGCAGAAAAAAAAGATCCTCAGGGTCTTGGACTTCATTTCTATAAACATGGGGAACCAGAAGAAGACATTGTGGGACTGCAGGCTTTCCAAGAAAGGCAAGTTTTATCACCCTAGCAGCTTGTCTACTTTCTTTTTTTTTTCCAGCTTGTCAACACTTTTTGGATAGAGACTTTCCTTGGTGTACAGTTTGATTGACTGTAGTAGGAAAATAGTATTTTAAGTACAACACTTATAAAAAGGAATTCTGCTTTCACTTTAAAATATCCTGTTTTATCACGGGCCTAAATTAGGATTATAATTCTTAGATTAGGGTTCAAGTTTTAGTCTGGTTGAAATTCTTAAGGACTTAGAAATGTTTTTGAACTTGCCTCTGTGGTTTTTATGACACTTCAATGATGTCAATTTTTTTTTTTTTTTTTTTTTTTTTTTTTAATTTTTATTAACATATAATGTATTATTTCAATGATGTCAATTTTAAATGCGATAAATTATTGGGAACCATCTCTCCCCCACCTAATTTCTGGTTCTGGTGATGATTAGTATTTTATTTTATGGGATGATTTTTAAATGTTCATAAATTAGTAGTGACTGTTAAGAAAAAAATGTGTGTCCATAAAGGAGATATAGAAACTATCTGAAACATGTTTTTATTAATACATTAATTTTTATAACTTCACCCTTTTATAGTTAACCACATTTCTCAAACATAGAAAAAGTATACGATTTATATTATTTTTAATACCAGATATGTGTGTGTGTGTGTACATATATCTAGTCCCCAAAATAGTCTTCAGGGTATTGTGTATTTAGATTAGTCAGTTGCTGTCTAATTAAATAATGCAGTTGCTCCTTTTCCATTCTTTTTTAGATTAAACAGTTACAAGTGTATTACAGATACGCTTCAAGAATTGGTAAATCAAAGTAAGGCTGCTCCTCAGTCTCCCAGTGTACCCAAAAAACCTGGGCCTCCAGTATTGTCATCTGATCCCAATATGCTGAGTAATGAAGAAGCAGGACATCATGTAAGGGACATAGCACATTTTTATCCTGAAAATACAATGCTTAGAAATTCTATTCTTAGAAGATCTTAGAAATAAGCATTTATAAAGATTCTTGATTTCAGTATTGTATAAGGCTGATGTCCAGCAAGAGAGCCTTTAACTGCTAATTTTTACTATTTTTTCTTTATTTTAGTTTGAACAAATGCTTAAATTATCTCAACGATCCAAAGATGAGCTCTTTAGTATTGCCCTTTATAATTGGCTAATACAAGCTGATCTTGCAGATAAGCTATTACAGGTAAAAAAAATTTTTTTATTCCAATATTAACTTGTATTTTCAAGTGGCATATATATAGTTGAAGGAGGGGCTCCTGGGTGGCTTAGTTAGTTAAGTGTCTACCTCAGCTCAGGTTATAGTCTCAGGATCCTGGGATCAAGCCATGCATCATGCTTCCTGCTCAGTGGGGATCCTGCTTCTCCCTTTCCATCTCCCTCTGCCTGCTACTCCCCTGCTGTGCTCACTCTCTTGCTCTCTGTCAAATAAATAAAATCTTTAAAAAAAAAAATACATAGATACAGGAAATTCATTTTCTTATCCTGAACTTACCATTAGGTGTTAGTTAGCGTCAATCCAAGCAATGTAATATTCTTTCCTGGTGGGCAAAGTAAACTATTGCTCTAATTTTCTAATATTGTGGGATGAAAATCGTTGGATTATGAATTAGGAGTCCTAAAAACTTGGCATAACCTTTGCCATTAATTCAGTATATGTTTTCATACATGTCTTTTTACTATACTAAATCTCGGTATTCTTCATTCTGTAAAATAAATGTGTGGCATTTGATAATGGCAAGGATGTCTATGAGCTCAGAGTCTAGGAATCAATAGCTTTGTTTTCATTTGTGATTAGGGATGCCTGGGTGTCTCAGTCAGTTAAGCATCTGACTTGATTTCGTCACAGGTTTTGACCCTGGGGTCGTGAGATGGAGCCTGCTTGGGGCTCCCCGCCACCCCTGCTCATGCTCACTCACTCTCTCTGTCTCATTTTTCAAAAAAATGAAAATTAAAAGTTTGTGACTGGATTATGATTAGTTTAATCAGCCTATTTCAACTATCATAGCAACTCTTTGGTTAACTCTGGTCAAACAAAAATTTATAATGAAAAAATTTGCCCTCTGTCTTATTGGATTATAATTTTGCTTATGTATTTGTGAAGCAAGGCATACCTGTAGTTGTTTTAAAAATGTTATAGTTATTACATAAAGAGCAAGTGGCTAGTCCAGAAGATGTTTCTGAGTGATTGTATAATTTGCAGATTGCTTCTCCATTTCTGGAGCCACATCTAGTCCGAATGGCCAAAGTTGATCAAAACAAAGTTCGTTATATGGATTTACTGTGGAGGTATTATGAAAAGAACAGAAGCTTTAGTAATGCCGCCCGTGTCCTGTCCAAATTGGCTGACATGCATAGGTATGGTATAATACTCTTACTACTACGAATAATGATTGATAACTGACCTATAACTAGATACATCCGGATTTCAGAAATTAAATAAAACCTTATTCAGGTTATAGTATGTAGCGTTTTTATGCTTTTACTTGTATTTACCTAAAGTTTACAGTTTTTTCTTTTTTAATAGTGTATAGGTGGTACTAAATACCCAAGGCTCTCTCTAGTCAAACTATCTTCTAAATCTCTTCCTTAAAGTATGTCTTTAGATTATTTACTACTAAGCAGTTAATTAGTATTCTTAATTAAAAAGACAAAACTTCTCGAGGCGCCTGGGTGGCTCAGTCGTTGGGCGTCTGCCTTCGGCTCAGGTCATGATCCCAGGGTCCTGGGATCAAGCCCCGCATCAGGCTCCTTGCTCGGCAGGAAGCCTGCTTCTCCCGCTACCATTCCCTCTGCTTGTGTTCCCTCTCTCGCTGTGTTTCTCTCTGTCAAATAATAAATTAAAAAAAAAAAAAAGACAAAACTTCTCAAAGGCTTTATGATTTTAAATGTTTTACTAATTCTAGACTAATTTCCTCTGCTCTATTATTGGGTTAAATTACCAAAAATTTTTGAGCATGTATATTAAAGATTAAGAATCTTATTAAAGAAAGCACTTGAATTTCTAGTTAGATTATCATATCAAAAAACAACCTAATACAGTCTTGGAGAGATCATTAATTTGACCTCATGTTTTCATTTGGAATCTTCTTTGCCAAAATAACACAAGTCCTATTTTTAAAAACTGGAGATTGATTAAGTTAGGAAGAAGAGGTTGTGGAAACAAAGCTGTTTTTAAACCAAGTTAAACAGAATGGTAATTTATGGGGCACCTGGCTGGCTCAGTCAGTAGGGCATGTGACTCTTGATCCCAGGGGCGTGAGTTCAAGCCCACCTTAAGCATAGAGCCTACTTTAAAGAGTCTAAATGTGACTGTAATAGCAAGTGTGAGTGTGTACATATGTATTCTTAATTGGCCTTCCATTAATATTTCTTATTATATTGTTATAAAATATTCAGAAGCGGTGCCTGGATGGCTCTGTTGTTAAGTGTCTGCCCTTGGCTCAAGTCATGATCCTGGGGTCCCAGGATTGAGTCCGCATCAGGCTCCTTGCTCAGCAGGGAGCCTGCTTCTCCTTCTGTGTGCCACTCCCCCTACTTCTGCTCTCTCTCTGTCAAATAAATAAACTTTTATTTAAAAGAACTCAAAAATTTGGGGCACCTGGGTGGCTCAGTCGTTAAGCGGCTGCCTTCGGCTCAGGTCATGATCCCGGAGTCCTGGGATCGAGCCCCGCATCGGGCTCCCTGCTCTGTGGGAAGCCTGCTTCTCCCACTACCATTCCCTCTGCTTGTGTTCCCTCTCTCGCTGTGTTTCTCTCTGTCAAATAAATAAAAAAATCTTTAAAAAAAAAAA
>CM053607.1:23313048-23337342 GCA_028646535.1 Procyon lotor
AAAAAAAAAAAAAAAACTCAAAAATTTTTTTTAATTCTCTAACTTTTAAGAACACTCATTATCCATATCTACTTTATACATAACACATACAACCTAATTTCCTCCTCATGTGAGATACATTGTCCTACTCTAGCTCTCAGCTTACCATCTTTTTCCACAATAAAATATTTTTCCAACTATAATGTTGCTCTCTTTCTCACTACACTCTTTTTGCACATATAGGCTGCAGCAAAAAATTGGCAGCTATATAATTTGTATTTTAAATCATTTGGAAATGTTACCCACTTTTAATATGTTTGGTTCAAGTAGGGCTTTTTTTTAGAGAGGAGAGGAGAAAGAAAGGGAAGATCTTTTAGAAACAGGTCCTAAATGTACTAAACAATCCTTTATGTGCAACATTGAGAGATGGTCAGTGCTAAGTAACTGTCATCTACACCTGTACTTTCAAAGATAGAAGGGAGAAAGGAGTTAATTCTTCCTTCCTCCTTCCCTCCCTCCCTTTTTTTTTCTTTTAGAAGGGGAAGAATATGGGAGCCACAGCTATACAGAAGGCCAGTTTGATCTGAAAGTAAAAGAAAGCTAGTTTTTTCCTGATTCAAATGGGAATTAATGGGGATATCAAAAGTTACATTTAGTACTGGTGGGTATGAGAGGTTGCCAACAACTAAATGAATTAGTGTGTTTGTTTTTAATGCCAAGTTACTTTGTAATGTCAAAGAACCAAGTGTGAAGGGGGATTAGAAAGGACTGAAGATGGTAACCATGGAGGTGGATACACGCTTGGGCTTTCTGACACCTACTGGCCAGCCAGCCAGCAAATAGATTTTGAGCACGAGTGATGTATGTTCAAGGCATGCAGAAAGGCGTAGTGAACAATGTAAACACCACCTTTGTTCCCAAGAGCTCCCATTCTAGTGGGTATAGAATGCAGACACAAACAAATTCAGGTTCTATAAAAATAATAAAAGTAGAATAATAAAAAGGGCCTGTTGGGAAGGGGAGGTGAGGGGCTGCTTTAGCTAAGATTGGTCAGAGAAGGCCTCAGAAAAATTGTTATGAAAATTGATTCTCAAATGACAAGAATGTACAGTATTAAACATATGGAGGAAATGGTCCAAGCTTGGGAACAATAGTCTCTGCACTGTATTGATTCAAGTGTATCATGTTTAGGATACAAAAAAGAAAGCCAATGGGGTTGGAGATGGTGAACATGGGAGCAGATGAAAGGAGAGGAGGTTGAAGGAGTAGGTGAAGACATGTGACATGATTTGATTTTTGTTTTTAAGAGGTCACTCTAGTTGCTTTGTGGAGGATCACATAGAGTATTAGCCATATTAAGATAGAGAAGTGAAAAATATGAGGAGTGATAATGAACTTTTTCCTTAGTTTAGTGTTTAGAAGAATCCAGTATATTAAATGAACTTTTTCCTTAGTTTAGTGTTTAGAAGAATTCAATATATTAAAACTGAATTAAAGTTTTAAAATAAGTAGTTACTTTTTTGGATGTAAACTTAAGTATATTTTTATTTGTTGCCTTAAACTGTAGATCTCTTTTATTAGAAGTCCTTTAATAGTTTTTTCAAATTTCAAATGGCCTTTTATGTTCATTTGGTATATACAAAATAGTGCACCATAATTAATATATTTGTTTATTGGATCCTTAAGAGTTCATATAAATTAAAATAAGGCTTTTTCCCCCCAGCACAGAAATTTCACTTCAGCAGCGACTGGAATACATTGCTCGAGCCATTCTTAGTGCCAAAAGTTCCACTGCCATTTCATCGATAGCTGCAGATGGTGAATTCCTTCATGAATTAGAAGAAAAAATGGAAGTAAGTGCTAAAGATATTTAAACTTTGCCTGCATTTATTTCATTTTCCCTTCTTCCCTCTAGTAAGTCATGGGTTGGTGGCAGTCAGTGTTAGCAATTCTAGTCTCTTCTGCCTGTATGTATTTATTTTCACATTTAGACATAAATCTTTTATTGGGTCACAGGACATTGGAATAATTAGATTCTTCTCTGTGGAATTTCTAAAGGTTTTTTTTTTCCAACTATTCCAACACAAAAGAGATTTTATCACATTTGCCATTTATTCTGGAAGCTAATGAGTAGGTATGTGAAGTAGAGTAGGCTAAACTGCCCCAATTAAACGACCTGAAGTATAGAATGGTCCAAATACAAAAGCTGGGTGCTTCGGTAGCAGTGGGTTAAAGCCTCTGCTTTTGGCTCACGTGGTGATCTCAGGGTCCTGGGATCGAGCCCCACCTCAGGCTCTCTGGATTGGTGGGGAGCCTGCTTCCCCCCCCCGCCTGCCTCTCTGCCTACTTGTGATCTCTCTCCTCTCTGTCAAATAAGTAAATAAAATCTTTAAAAAAAAAAAAAAAAGTACAAAAGCTTATTTCTCATTCACAAATATTCAGAGTGGGTGTTCCTGATTCCAGAAAGCCAGTGGGTGTTCCAAGTTCCACTGGCTTTCTTCCACTTGATTGATTTTAATACCCAACTTCTATTTTCTGGCTTTACCATTCCCTATGGCCTTAACTTTTTTTTCTGTCAGAGGAAGTAAGAAAAACAATCACATATAAGAAACACATTCACTCTCTTTAAGACCTCAGCCCTAAAATGACATACTGTACTGCCACTCACATTCTGTTGAAGAGAACTTAGTCTTATGGCCATATCCCTACAGAGGACATTGGAAAATATGGTCTAGCCATTGTCTGGCTATAATCGTGGGAGTGATGGGTGTTAACAGTGGTAGCAAAGGTTCTCTGCATAGTATACTTCCTATGAGATCTTTTATGTTGTGATGAAGAGCTGCTAGTTTGTTACAATAGAAGTCTTCATTTGTACATTTTTTTTATTGAGGTATAATTGACATATAACATATTAGTTTCAGGTGTACAGTATAATAATTCAGTATTTTTAGGTATTGCAAAATGATCACCATAATAAATCTAATTAACACTTATCACCATTTACATAATTACAAATTTTTTTCTTGTGATAAGAACTTCTACAATCTATTTTCTTCAACAACTTTCAAATATGCAGTGTTATTAACTATAGTCTCTATGCTGTTATTTACACATTATTTTTACTTTAACCAACTTAAAGTCAGATACTAGGAATCATTCCTTTAAGTACTTGTTGATTTATCATCAAGAATTTAAGACTTGCTTTTTTTTAATCCTAACTAGGTTGCTAGGATCCAACTTCAGATACAAGAAACACTACAGAGGCAGTATTCCCATCATTCTTCTGTACAGGATGCAATTTCTCAGCTGGATTCTGAGCTAATGGACATAACTAAGGTAATAAAAAAGCAAGTTGAATTCCTCTAGCAGTCACCTAATATCTACACATTCCTTGTTCCTTTTGCATTCTCCTTTGTGTTTCATGAGAAAAATTAATCTATCTCCACAAAATTAAGATAAGCCATTCTGGGGAGCATGTCCCTGGGCTGACAGATCACTGCTATGGTATCTGACTCTTAGGGAGAGCCGACTTGCTCTGTCCAGGCCATTTTCTATCAAGACTCTTATTAGCCTTACATCAAGCATTGTTAAAACTCTTGCCATTTATGTTTTGGCCTTGCTTCTTGTCTTGGAAAAGTAACTTGTCTTTGCTTTTCTCTCCAAGCATCTCCCACTCTGTACTTCAGAGCAGTTCCTTTTTCAATAATTCTTGGACATTGCTCCAAGTACCATGAAGTACCCTGAGACTTGTGTTTCCATGATTCTTTAAACCCTGGTTTAGACAGTGCTAATTATAAAAGACCTGTTATTGCAATATCTCCCTGCCAGCCAAGGGAGGAAAAAAAAGGCACACATGTTGCAATCTATTTAAATGTATTTACCGAGCCTTCACCATTTTGAATCTGGGGTTATGATCAGCTGCATGTCATCACATCTTTATATCGTGTTTTAGGACCTTTGGATAAAATCTTTGATCATTTTTAATTTTCAAGGAGTGCATCACTATTAATTTCTGACTCTTGACCTCTGGTTATATGTATAATGTTGGCATTTTCTCCGACAGCTTTATGGGGAATTTGCTGACCCGTTTAAACTTGCAGAGTGTAAACTTGCAATAATTCATTGTGCTGGTTATTCAGACCCTATATTGGTGCAGACACTTTGGCAAGATATCATAGAGAAAGGTAAGTGCTCACTTACAGGTATATTAGCATACATTATTTAGTGACTTGAAAGAGGAATGCAAGCTGTTAGTGGCTTTCATATATCTAGAGCTCATGAAAATTGTATATACCTAAGTAGAGGGTAAGTGTAGGGTACCTGGATGTGGCAGAGGGTGGTCATGTAGAGAATGACCTCAATTTATATTGGAGAGGACTCTGAGGAAAGGATGTCATTTTTTGGTTGTTTTTCTTAGTAAAGGATTCTGAGACACTTTCCTCAGAATCCCATAACCGATGTCCTGGTTAAGATGAAAATATTTCAGACACTAACAGAAGCATAATATTTGCTCATTATATTAGAATATCATTTGAGGATACTTTTGTACCTTGAAGTAGAATGAAATAGCCAATATAAACATTTCACATTAAAAACAGTTTGGGTTTCTAATGGGATGTCTTTTTCTTGCAGAATTGAATGAAAGTGTGACATTGAGCTCCTCGGATAGAATGCATGCTCTTAGTCTCAAGGTTGTTCTCCTTGGCAAAATTTATGCTGGCACACCTCGCTTCTTTCCTTTAGGTAAGCAGTAACCTTTATATGCTATCATGAGTGTTTTTTTTTTTTTAAGATTTTATTTATTTGACAGAGAGAGACAGAGATCACAAGTAGGAAGAGGCAAGCAGAGAAAGAGAGAGAAGCAGGCTCCCTGCCGAACAGAGAGCCCAATGCGGAGCTCCATCCCAGGACCCTGAGATCATGACCTGAGCCAAAGGCAGAGGCTTTAACCCACTGAACCACCCAGGCGCCCGTTTTGTTTTCTTTTGATGGTTTTCTTCATTGACATGGAAAGATGATGTTCTTCAGAGTGGAATTGTTTGTTTCTTTGTTGCTATTTAGTTCAGCAGTTTAATTCTACCTCTCTAGGAAGAAAGACCTCCAAAGGTAGCAGGATTTGTTGATGTTAGATAGGGAACTTTCTTTGACCTTGCAAGTTTCTATATTTGGGAATAGTGCTAACAGACAGTAATGATTATATTGTTGGTAACCCTCCACAAGTTTAAGGAGGAAAGAAAAATGATTGGTATTTTTCTGCATGGGCCATCTGTGATTGCTTCAACTCTTTTTATTATATTGAGAACATATTTTTCTTTAAAATAACGTATAGTTGGTGTACCTGAGTGGCTTAGTTGGTTGTGCAGCTGACTCTTGATTTCAGCTGAGGTCATGATCTCAGGGTTCTGGGATTGAGCTCTGATTCACATTGGGCTCCCCACTGAGCAGGGAGCCTGCTCGAGAATTCTCCTCCCTGTGCCTCTCCCCCTGCTCACACTCTTTCTCTCTCTCTCAAATAAATAACTCCTTAAAAAATAAAAAAGCAAATAGTTGTGTTAAAAATGCAGTTTTTGAACCCCTTAATCAACTATATTACTATAATTGTTATGTATATGACTCTTTATTATCCATTTGCCAAGGTATAATGTTTTCTTCAGTTGTAAAACAGTAGAATCAGGGTGCTTGAGTGGCTCAGTTGGTTTAACATCGAAGTCTTGATCTCATCTCAGGCTTTAATCTCAGGATCATGAGTTCAAGCCCTACATTGAGCTTCATGCTGGGCTTTTAGCCTACTTAAAAAAATAAAAAGAATAGAATCAACATAAATATATCCATAAAGTACAATGTTAAGCACCTAGGGTCTTTGAAAAATGGTGAGAACCAGGAAAATGCTCACAACATAACATTAAATTGTTTATTTGATGAGGATAGAGACCTTTTTATAGACCATCTCTGATTTACATTTCCTGAAAATGCCAAGAAATAAAGTCATTATAATCATACCCTTTTTCCTTTTAAGTATAGTATTTAAACTGCCATTCTATTTCATTAATGAGAAAAATAAAAAAATGAAAGCTTAACAATTTTAATAATAAAAAGGCCACATTATACATAATTTCTTTAGAAGGTATTTCTGCTTTGGCTTAGATTTTTAATTTTTGAGCCAATAATATTTAGGGTAGAAGAGGCCTTTTTTTTTCTTCTTCTCTTTTGGTCCATCTTTCAATGTCAAACAAGCTCCAGGGGGCTTCAAACTAGAACAAGTTTAGCGTTTTTAAAAATTTGAGTACCTATGCAAAATTTTTGTACAGTAGATTCTAGGGTAGTTGCAGGTTCAGCTAGTGGCTGTCTTTTCAGTGATTCTTCTTGCCCATGGACATTCACCTTAGTCACTCTCAGATTTTGACTGTCATAAATACAAATGTGATTGGTTACTATTATGATCTTATTTATGATATGACAGATAGTAAAAAGTGAGAATGGGGCCAAAATTAGAACCATCAAATAAATAACTTACACATCTGAGGGGATGAGGCACTTAAAAAACACATTTAATATTTCTAAAATCAGGATGCAGTAACCCTTCTTTTCTGAAAAACCATTAAATTTAGGCTATAATATATCAAGATACTAAAGAAATACCAATGGGTCCTTTCCAATAGTGGGATTGTGAGTGGTCTCTATTTCTTGTACCTTTCCGTATTTTCCAAACTCACCAAAATGTAGGTTTTTCCTAATAGCTTTAAATTGTATGGCATATTCATAGTTATACAACTATCACCACAATTAAATTTAGACCATCTCATCACCCTAGAAAGAAACTATGTACCTATTAGGAATCACTCCCTAGGGGCACCTGGGTGGCTCAGTCGTTAAGCGCCTGCCTTCAGCTCAGGTCATGATCCCAGAGTCCTGGGATCGAGCCCCCCATCGGGCTCCCTGCTCTGCGGGAAGCCTGCTTCTCCCGCTACCTTTCCCTCTGCTTGTGTTCCCTCTCTCGCTGTACTCTCTCACTATGTTTCTCTCTGTCAAATAAATAAAATCTTTAAAAAAAAAAAAAAAGGAATCACTCCCTATTCCTTCCCACTTTCCAGCCCTAGGCAATTACCAATCTACTTTATATCTCTGTATATTTGCCTATTCTGATATGTCACGTAACTTTAAAAAAACTTTTTTTTGAAAATCGGTTTTCTTTTTTTAAAGATTTTATTTATTAGAGCGAGAGAGTGAGCATGAGCACAAGCAGGGGGGAGGGGCAGAGGGAAATCAGACTCCCTGCTGATTGAGGAGCCCCATGTAGGACTCTGTCTCAGGACCCCGAGATCATGACCTGAGCTGAAGGTAGACACTTAACCAGCTGAGCCACCCAGGCTCCCCAGGAGTTAACGATTCTGTAACAACAAAAGAGTAATTATGTGAGTGAAGGACCTGTTAATTAACCTTCCTAGAGTAAACGCTTTACAATGTATATAGGTATAACATCATCATGTTCTGTACCTTAAACTTACACAATGTATGGCTATTTTATCTCAATAAGCGGGGATGAGGGGGAGAATTAACCATTCTAATTTCTGATCTTTTTCCCTCTCCAGATTTTATTGTGCAGTTTTTAGAGCAGCAAGTTTGTACTTTGAACTGGGATGTAGGCTTTGTAATACAGACAATGAATGAAATTGGAGTGCCATTACCTAGACTATTGGAAGTATATGATCACTTGTTCAAGTCACGGGTAAGGAAAATATTAAATAAAATGAAATTATTTAGTTAGTTAAACCTTTTCTAGATAAGAGTATTCTTAATATGTTTTTTTTTTCTTCTATATATTCTTATATAAACACTTATATGTTTATAAGTGTCTCATCATCTAATAAAAATTACATCAGAAATATGCTTCTGGTTCAATATAATAAATTTTCATACTTTACACTTTTAAAATTGATAATGAGTTGCTTTGCTGTATATCATGATAAAAATCAAATATTTCTTTTTTTTTAAATCAAATATTTCTTAGTAAACATATTTTCTTTACTTTTGGTGGAATAGGCTAAACCTGTTACATTAAGAATCACCATTTGTTTTATCAGAACAAAATAATAGTGTATTTATTCCCCATAACTTCACCTAAAATATCGTTGCTCAAAGATCTTCCTCATAACTATGATGGTGATGCATGGTAACTAGACTTACTATGGTGATTATTTCCCATACTGTTTCTCATAACAAATCATATGTTGTACAACTGAAAATGATACGTTATGTGTCAGTTATACCTCAATTTAAAAAAATTCTTTCTCAAAAAAAAAAATCTCACTACATTGAACCTTATCAGACTATATATTTTATAATTTTTATCCTAAGGTAAAAGATCCAAATGAAACCTTGTTGACCTATATAATGTCTCTTATGGTGGCACCACCAAAACATTTATGCAGTGCTTTACAAGGCACTTGTATATCTCATTCAAACCTTGAAATGAGCATCTGACAAGGGCAGAGATTTTAAATGAATAACCTGCTCATGGCTAGTTACTGGTACAGCCAGAATGAGATTTAAGATTTTTTGCTGGTTTAGTCTTTATTTATAATATCAGACTAAGTCTACATGGGTTTAAAGCAAAGGAGGTATCACAGCTGACAAGTAGAAAATAAAATAAAAAAAAAAATAAGTAAAATAAAATAAGCATTTAATATTATATGGTTTCTAAATTATTTATCTGGTCATGGTTAATATTTGAACATCATTGAAAACTGCATTATGCTGGGGCGCCTAGGTGGCTTAGTGGGTTAAAGCCTCTGTCTTCGGCTCAGGTCATCATCTCAGGTTCTGGGATCGAGCCCCGCATCCGGGCTCTCTGCTCACCAGGGAGCCTGCTTCCCCCTCTCTCTCTGCCTACTTGTGATCTCTCTCTCTCTCTCTGTCAAATAAATAAATAAAATCTTAGAAAAGAAAAGAAAACTGCATTGTGAGGCACCTGGGTAGCTCAGTTGGTTAAGCATCTGCCTTCAGCCCTGGTCATGATCCCAAAGTCCCAGGATCAAGTCCCACATCAGGCTCCCTGCTCAACAGGGAGTCTGCTTCTCCTTCTGGCCCTCCCCCATCTCATTCTCTCTCTCTCTCACTCTCTCTCTCAAATAAATAAATTAAAATCTTTTAAAAAAAAAACTGCCATGTGGTGTTATTTTGTAGAACATGTAAATTTTCTGTTTAGGAACCTGTGTTTCCTCTTGACAGGTGTGAGGAGGTATCTCATTGTGGTTTTGATTTGTATTTCCCTGATGATGAGTGATATTGAGCATTTTTTCATGTGTCTGTTAGCCATTCTTATGTCTTCTGCCCATTTCTTAACTGGATTATTTATTTTGGGGTGTTGACTTTGATAAGTTCTTTATATACATTTTGGATACTACCTATCACATATTTCCTTTGCAAATATCTTCTCCCATTCCATTGGTTGCCTTTCAGTTTTGTTGACTGTTTCGTTTGCTTTGCAGAAGCTTTTTATCTTGATAAAATCCCAATAGTTCACTTTTGCTTTTCTTTCCCTTGCTTTTGGAGACATGTCTAATAAGAAGTTGCTGTGGCCAAGGTCAAAAGATTGCTGCCTGTGTTCTCCTCTAGGATTTTGATGGATTTCTATCTCACATTTTGGTCTTTTATCTATTTCGAATTTATTTTTTTGTATAGTGTAGGAAGGTAGTCCAGTTTTATTCGTCTGCATGGAGCTAATTTTCCCATCAGCATTCATTGAAGAGACTTTTTTCCCATTGGGTATTTTTTCCTGCTTTGTTAATTAGTTGACCATATAGTTACGGATCCATTTCTGGGCATTCTGTTCTGTTCCATTGATCTATGTATCTGCTTTTGTGCCAGTAACATACTGTCCTCTTGATTACAGCTTTGTGATACAGCTTAAAGTTTGGAATTGTGATGCTTCCAGCTTTGGTTTTCTTTTTCAACATTACCTTGGCTATATGGGGTCTTTTCTAGTTCCATACCAATTTTCAGATTGTTTGTTCTAGCTCTGTGAGAATTGCAGGTGTTATTTTGATAGAGATTGCTTTGAATGTGTAGATTGCTTGAGTAATACAGACATTTTAACAGTATTTGTTCTTCCATTCTATGAGCGTGGAATGTTTTTCCATTGCTTTGTGTCATCTTCAACTTTTTTTCATAAGTGTTCTGTAGTCTTCAGAATACAGATCTTTTACCTCTTTGGTTAGATTTCTTCCTAGATAGCTTATGGTTTCTGGTGCAATTGCAAATGGGATCAATTCCTTGATTTCTCTTTCTGCTGCTTCATTATCGCTGTGTAGAAATGCAATAAACTTCTGTACATTTATTTTATATCCTACAACTTTGCTGAATTCCTGTATCAGTTCTAGCATTTTTTGGTGGAGTCTTTTGGGTTTTCTACATGGAGTATCATGTTGTCTGTGAATAGTGAAAGTTTGACTTCTTCTTGCCAATTTGAATGCCTTTTATTTCTTTTTGTTGTCTGATTACTGAGGCTATGACTTCCAGTTCTATGTTGAACAGCATTGGTGAAAGAGGACATCCCTGTCTTGTTCCTGACCATAGCAGAAAAGCTTTGTTTTTTTCCCCATTGAGGATATTACCTGTGGGTCTTTTGTGTATGCTCTTTATGAGGTAGAGGTATGTTTCTTCTGTCCCAATGTTCTTAACGAGTTTTTATCAAAAAAGGATGCTGTATTTTGTCAGATGCTATTTCTGCCTGTATCAAGAGCATCATATGGTTCTTATCCTTTCTTTTATTTATGTGGTATATCACATGGATTGATATGTGGATATTGAACCACTCCTGCAGCCCAGAAATAAATCCCAGTTGGTTGTGGTGAATAATCCTTTTAATGTAATGTTGGATCCAATAAACTAGTATCTTACTGAGAATTGTTTTTAAGAAATTATTTATCTTTTTGAGAGAGGGAGAATGTGTATAAGGGAGGGGCTGAGGGAGAGAGAATCCTACAGCTGACTCCCTGCTGAGCGCAGGGCTCAATGCAGAGCTTGATCCCAAGACCCTGAGATCATGACCTGAATCAAAATCAAGAGTTGGCTGCTTAATTGACTGAGCCATTCAGGAGCCCCTTGTTGAGAATTTTGCATCTATGTTCATCAGGGATATTGGTCTGTAATTCTCCATTTTAAAAACTTTATTTTGTTTATTATTTTAGAGTGTACACGCAGGGCGAGGGGTGGAGGGGGAGGGAGAGGGGCAGGCAACTCTGTACTGACCATGGAGCCCAACGCAGGGCTCAGTCTCATGACCCTGAGCAGAAATCAAGAGTCCAACGCTCCACTCACTAAGCCATCCTGGAGCTCCCTATAATTCTCCTTTTTAGTGGGGTCTTTGTCTGGTTTTGGAGTCAAGGTAATCCTGGCCTCAGAATGAATTTGGAAGTTTTCCTTCCATTTCTATTTTTTGGAACAGTTTCAGAAGAATAGGTATTCTTTTTTAAATGTTTGGTAGAATTCCCCTGGGAATCCATCCATCCTCAGACTCTTATTTTTTGGGAGATTTTTGGTGATTACTGATTCAATGTCTTTGCTGATTATGGGTCTATTCAGATTTTTTGTTTCTTCCTGTTTTAGTTTTGGTAGTTTATATGTTTCTAGGAATGCATCCTTCTTCCAGATTTCCTAATTTATTGGCATAACTGTATTTATGCCAATTGCTCATAATATTTTCTTATAATTGTATTTCTGCAGTGTTGATTGTGGTCTCTTTCATTCATGATTTTATTTATTTGGGTCCTTTCTGTTTTCTTTTTGATAAGTCTCGCTAGGGGTTTATCAATTTTATTCTTTCAAAGAACCACCTCCTAGTTTCATTAATCTGGTCTAGTTGGGTTTTTTTCTATATCATTTATTTCTGCTCCTGGCTTTGTTATTACCCTTCTTCTGCTGGCTTAGGCTTCATTTGCTATTCCTTTTCTAGCTTCCTTAGATTTAAGATTAGGTTGTGTATTTGAGACTTTTCTTGCTTCTTGAGGTAGGCCTGTACTGCTGTGTATCTCTCTTATGACTGCTTTTGCCGCATCCCAAAGGTTTTGGACCATCATGTTTTCATTTTCAGTTGCCTTCATGTATTTTTTTATTTCTTCATTAATTTCCTGGTTAATCAGTTCATTCTTTGGTAGGATGTTATTTTATTTTTTTATTGGAGAGAGAGAGGGAAGAGAGAGAGAGAGACTGCATGCACTCAAGGGAGGGAGATGGGCAGAGGGAGATGGAGAAACAGGCTCTCCGCTTAGCAGGGAGCCTCCCTGATGCAGGACTCTTTCCCAGGACCCCAGGATCATGGCCTAAGCCAAAGGCAGACACTTAACTGAATGAGCACCCAGGCACCCCTAGTAGGATGTTCTTTAACCTCACATTTATTTGTGGTCTTTCCAAATTTTTTCTTGTGGTTGACTTCAAGTTTCACAGCATTATGGTCTGAAAATATGCATGGCATGGTCTCAGTCTTTTTGTACTTTTTGAAGCCGATTTGTGACCAAGTACATGATCTGTACTGGAGAATCATCTGTGTGCACTCAAAAAGAATCTGTGTTCTGCTGTTTTAGGATGAAACGCTCTGAATATATCTGTTAAGTCCATCTGGGCTAGGGTGTCATTCAAAGTACTTGTTTCCTTGTTGATTTTCTGTGTAAATGATCTGTCCATTGCTGTGAGTGGGGTGTTAGATAGAGTCCCCTACTATTGCTGTATTATTATCAATGAGTTTCTTGAAGTTTGTTATTAATTGGTTTATATATTTGGCTGTTCCCAAGTTAGGGGCATAAATATTTACAGTTAATAGATCTTCTTGTTAGATAGACCCCTTTGTTATGATATAGTGCCCTTTGTCATGTCTTATTACAGTCTGGTTTAAAATCTAGTTTGTCGGGAGTGCCTGGGTGGCTCAGATGTTGGGCATCTGCCTTTGGCTTGGGTCATGATTCTAGGAATCTGAGATCGAGCCCTGCATCGCGCTCCCTGCTCAGGGGGATCCTGCTTCTCCCACTCCCTCTTCCTTTACTATTCCCCATGCTTGTGCTCTCTCACTCTCTCTATCAAATAAATAAAATCTTTAAAGAAAAAAAATTAAATTAATTTTTTTTTTTAATCTAGTTTGTCGGGACACCTGGGTGGCTCAGTAGGTTAAGCATCTGCCTTCAGCTCAGGTCATTATCCCAGGATCCTGGGATTGAGTCCTGCATCAGGCTTCCTGCTCAGCCAGGAGCCTGTTTCTCCTTCTGCCTGCGGCTCCCCCTGCGTGTGCTTGTGTGCTCTCTCTCACTCTCTCACAAATAAATAAATAATAATGAAAATCTTGACTATTAATTAAAATCTAGTTTGATATAAGCATGCCTACTCCAACTTTCTTTTTGTTTTTTGTTTTTTTTTAATGTCTATTTGCATGATTGTGGTTCTCTACCCCCTTTCAATCTGCAGGTGTCTTTAGGTCTAAAATGAGTCTCTGTAAACAGGGGCATATCAATGGGTCTTTTTTTTTTTTAAGATTTTATTTATTTATTTGACAGAGAGAGATCCCAAGTAGACAGAGAGGCAGGAGAGGGGCGGGGGTGGGGAGCAGGCCCCCCACTGAGCAGAGAGCTGGATGTGGGACTCAATCCCAGGACCTCAGGACCATGACCTGAGCCAAAGGCAGAGGCTTAACCCACTGAGCCACCCAGGTGTCTCATCTTTTTTTTTTTTTTTTTAAATCTATTCTGATACCCTGTGTCTTTTGACTAGAACATTTAAACCATTTACATTCAGAGTAATAATTGATAGATATGAATTTAGTACCATTGTATTACCTGTAAAGTCACTGTTCCTGTAGATTGTCTCAGCTCCTTTCTATTCTTTTTTGCTTTTGGTCTTTCCCACTCCAAGGGTCCCTTTGATATTTCTTGTAGAGCTGGTTTAGTGTTCATTAGTTTTTGCTTGTCTTGGAAACTCTATCTCTCCTGTTCTGAATGACAGCCTTACTGGATATAGTATTCTTGGCTGCTTATTTTTCCCATTCACAGCACATTGACTATATCATGTCACTTTTTTCTGGCCTGCCAGGTTTCAGTGGACAGGTCTGCTAACATGTGTCTACTCTTGTAGGTTAAGGACCTTTTGTCCCTAGCTGCTTTCAGAACTTTCATTTTATCTTGGTATTTTGTAAGTTTCACAATGATATTTTGTGGTGTTCCTCTATTTTTGTTTATTTTGAGGGGAGTTCTCTGTTCCTCTTGGACTTGAATGCCTGTTTCTTTTGCCAATTAGGGAAATTTTCAGCTATAATTTGTTCAAATAGACTTTCTGCCCCCTTTTCCCATTCTTCTTCTGGGACTCCTATGATACAGATACTGGTTCACCTTACAGAGTTGCTGAGTTCCCTAAGTCTACCATCATGATCTAATAGTTTTCTTTTCCTCTTCTTTTTAGCTACATTATTTTCCATAATTTTATCTTGTATATCACCTATTTGCTCTTCTGCTTCTTCAGTCCTCATTGTAATTATATCCAGTTGGTTTTGCATGTCAAGATAGAGCATTTTTTATTTCAGCCTGACTAGTTTTTAGTCCTTTTATCTCCACAACAAGGGTTTCTCCGATGTCTTCTATGCTTTCTGTCAAGTGTCTTCTGTGCTTTTTGTCAAGCCCAGTGAGTAATCTCATGGCTGTTGTTCTAAATCCTTATTCAGATATATTGCTTATATCTGTTTTGAACAAGTTCCTGGCTGTGATTTCTTATTGACCTTTCTTCTAGAGAGAATTCCTCTATCTTGTCATTTTGGATAAGTTTCTGTCTTTTGCGTGTTTTGAAAGCTTATTATGTTTCCTGCATCTGAGAGTAATGCTATATTAAAAAGGTGTCAGGGGTGCCTGGATGCTCAGTCAGTTAAGCGTCCAACTTGATTTTGCTCAGGTCATGACCTCATGGTCAAGAGATCGTGCCTCATGTTGAGTTCCATGCTGGGCATGGAGCCTGCTTAAGATTCTGTCTCTCCTTCTGCTCCTCCCCGTCTTTCTCTCTCTCTTTCCCCTTCATTAAAAAAAAAAAGTGTGAAGGAGTCATACACTGTCCAGGGCCTGGAACTTCAAGAACTTTCTAGTGTATGGTGTGTGCCCTCTGCTGTTGTGCTTTGGCTGCTCTTTCCCACTGGTTAGTCCTCTGGAGAGCTCCTTCTTGCCATGAGGAGTGCTTGGACTTTTTAACTAGATATGCTTTATTTTTTTAAAATAAGCCTAGGGGAAAAAAAGGAAGGGCACCTGCATGGCTCAGTCAGTTAAGTGTCTGCCTTCAGCTCAGGTCATGATCGCAGGGTCCTGGGATTGAGTCCCACATCAGACTCTCTGTTTAATGGAGAGTCTGCTTCTCCGTCTACCCTTTCTCCCTACTTGTGATCTCTCTCTCTCAAATAAAAATATTTAAAAAAAAGAAGAAGAAGAAAAAAGCCTGATCCAAAAAATAAAGGACCCCCAAAAAATGAAACAAGAACAAAAACCCAGACAATCAAAAAACTGTAAGCCTGATTCCAAGGAAAAAGAATGGGTGGCGAGGATGAGCCTGATCCCCCCAAAAAGAGAAAAGGAAATGAAAAACTAACAATTAAAGAAAAAACCATAAGCCTGATTCCAAAGGAAAAAATAAAAGTAAAGCCTGGTTCTAGTTCTACCAGTACTCAGGTGATGCTTTGAAGCACTCTGTGATCATGAGACTTAGTGCAGGGATGCTTCCTGTGCTGATCTTCTGGGGAAGAGGCCTGCCACACTGGCTCAGTGTCGGACCATTCCCAGTAAATAAGCACTTCCCAGGCACAAGGGGGTGGGGCTTGATGTAAGCAGCCCCCACCTCCACTGGGGGTCACTGTGTTGATCTCTGAAGTCTCATTGTGTTGGTTACAAGGGGGAAAATAGCACCACCCACCCTCCACCCAGAAGAGGACATCTAACACCCTACGCTGTTCAGGAAGCCCTCAGAATAGTGAGAACTGTCAGCGCACCCAGTGTCACAGTGCTCCTGCTTTAAATGTTTATTTTAGTATCGGGAAATTTTGTCTTTCCAAAATTTTCCTTCTGATGACTGGTTTAACTAGTAACATAAATAGTTGAAAAATCAGTTGACACAGTTTGCTTTACAACTCATGATGTATACTTTCTTTATAGGATCCATTCTGGAACAGAATGAAGAAGCCACTGCACCTTTTGGATTGTATACATGTATTATTGGCAAGATATGTTGAGAATCCTAGCCAGGTTTTAAATTGTGAGAGGTAACTACGTATTAGATATTGCATTATAGCAAAAGCTTAAATGTTTCTAAGTATCTGAGCAACAAAGCTAGAATGGGGGAAGATTTCGAGATTAAGTACTTGAATGGTATCAGTTAGCATGTATGAAAGATTAGAGTTTTCTCCATTTTTCAGCCCCTTCCTGAATGCTTACTATAGGTAAATGATGTAATTTATGAATTACTTCCAAACTCCTTCATGACTTTGTGAGATTATTGACCATTTCAAAGTATATTTGTTTGAAAAGACCAAAAGAATGTAAGTAATTCAATATTAATTTAAAGAGTCATCCTTATTGCCTCCTTCCCATTATAATAGTCTTCCAAAGGAACATGGTGGTCCAGTGGTAATTCACCTACCCTCTGCATTTCTTGTCTGTTTTCATTGATTTACCATTTACTTAATCATATGATCCTTGCTCTTTCTGGGATGATAGTAAGGTTAACAGAAGTTGGAGAGAAATCTTACAGGAGGAAATGTTTCTAAAAGTATCAACAATTGATCAGATATCTTTTCCTTTACAGGAGAAGATTTACAAATCTGTGCCTGGATGCTATTTGTGGTTATCTGGTTGAACTTCAGTCTATGAGCTCTTCAGTCGCGGTACAAGCCATCACGGGAAATTTTAAATCTCTTCAGGCTAAACTAGAACGGCTTCATTAATTATTGTAGTGTATTGTCATCCATGCATTTTAATCTGTAAAATAAAAGCTCAGCTGGGTCTGGATATCAGGTGCTCTAAGAATTTAAGAACAATTTTAATAGAAATAAGTGGCTAATATCTACAAACAGTATATTTGCCAGATGAATTATTTTTTATTACTATTTTGTTTTTTAATAATCAGGTTAAAAAAGTGAAATAAGATTACTTATGATCTTGACACAAAGATAAAAAAACATTTAGAAATTCTTGTTTTTAATTTAATGAAGGCAGAAATTTTGAATTTATACTATTCATTTTCAAGTTAGTCCAAGGATATTGATATCAAAACTTAAATAGGCTAGCTGAGCAAGTTCCATAACACTGGATTCTACAACAGTCCTAATATAGGCAAATAAACACTGTCTCTTAAATTATTTAGGTTTGGGTTCATCTTTGGAAAGACATTTCTTCCACCTACTAATTTTGTCAGTTGTAATTCTTAAAGATTAATATATACTTGGCTATTTTTTGAGCAGGTGGCAAATATGTAACTAATACTCTATGTCCTAAAAACCTACACAGAGAGATACTGTTTTCCATTTAGGGTCTATGTACCAGACCTTGTGACTGATTACCGACTACATTAAAGCAGTGTTCTCAAAGTGTATGCACCAAACCAGTATAGAAGCATCATCTGGGAATTTGCTCCCAGTTTGATTCTTTTTCTTCCCAATCAGTAACCACGATAAATGAATTTTACCCAAGACACAATATATAAAGTAAAATTGTTAGTAATGTAGTTTTTAGTCTTCAACAAATTAGAATAACTAAACCAAGTCAACAATAAGGAGGGAGAACAGAATAAGAATGACCAGGACTAACAAAAAAGCAAGGACATGGACTTCTTTCCTCTCACTTTTTATGTCATCAAGAGTAATTACCTTCTGCTTATTGTCACTGAAGCATGTTTAACGATTTTTATATTTGAAAATAGTTTTCCTTCCCTTCTTTTTTCCCCAAGGTCATGGGTTGACCTTTTCGTATTTATTCTCTTAGAATTTAGTTCCCTTTTTCTTAGAATCTAATTCATAATATTTAATAGACTGTCAAAATGTCACTCATTAGGTACCACTACCTCTCATATTTTTCAGCATTTAGTTCCAAGTTTAGTTTTTTTTAATGTGTTAAATGAATGTAAGTTATGCATTGTTAACTCTATAAACTTAAAATTTTGTTACGTCTACTTAAAATGAAGGTCTTGCTTAAGTGGTATTTAACCATGACTCCAATTCTGCTATATATATGTATTTTTTAAGCCCATTTACACACAAGCATATTCGTCTATATGTTATGTTAAATAAACTCAGATATTGAAGCTACATCTTTCAGAAGGACTGTAAGCTAGCATGGCTAAATGGTCTTTCAGGAGTCAGAAATCTGAACCCTGTATCTTTTATCACAGAGCACTTTTGAGAAGGTTTAACAGTTCTAGCTGCACAGCATATGTTTTCCATAACTTGGGGGAGGGTGAGATCCCTAAGAGAAATTAGTATATTTTAGCTCTCTAGAACAGTGTTTCTAAAAACTTGTAATTCATAAGAATCACCTGGATAACCTGTCAAAACAGATGTTCCATCTCTAATGTGATGCTGATACTGGTGGTCAGTGGATCAAGCTTGGAGTAGCATTGTTCTAGCACATTTATCCACTGTATTAAGATATCTCGTACTTAGTGTTTATTCAACACATTATTTCTTTATGGTGACTATTAAACATATATAGGCAATGAATAATAAGTTGAACATTAATTATAAAACAGTGCATTCACTGTAGGCAATGACGAGTCACTGAAGACCTTGATTGTGACATATTTGTTTTAGACAGATCATTTTCATTTGGCAAAATGGTCAGGAAAGAAGAGAAGAATCTATTTTGAGTAATTGTGCAAGATATGGGATATTGACCCTGAAATGCATGTGATGTATATTCAACATTTCTTTAGTTATAACACGTGAGTTACTAGTGACTTTCTCATTGAACACTTCTCTGCTAATCACATGCATTTCCTTCACATTTATGTTACATAGTTAATTTCAATCTCAGGATTCACAGATTGCTCATTCTCTTCCTCAGGATACTTCCCACCTCATTTTTCCTCTTATTCATGAGAGGAAAAATTATGATAGTGATACAGTTGTATCAAGAAAATGAAGAACTGGAATATTGAATGTAAAGGTCTTGAAAGGGCATATAATTTTCTTTCATTTTCTATCAGTTTCTTCATTTACATTCTCTTAATAAAATTTTTTTTTCCAGAATATTTTGAGTCTTCTGGCTAATCATTTAAACTCTTCAAACTTTTGTTTTCCTAAGAAACAAATTTTTGGGGATGCTTGGGTGACTTAGTTGGTGAAGTGCCTGCCTTCGGCTCAGGTCATGATCCAGAGTCCTGGGATCAAGCCCTGCACCGAGCTCCCTGCTCAGCGAGAAGTCTGCTTCTCCTTCTCCCTGTACAACTCCCCCTACTTTACTTGTATTCTCTCTCTCAGATAAATAAATAAAATCTTTAAAAAACAACAAATTTTCCTCATAAAAAGATTAAAGCTAAATGATGAGACTTTTTTTAAGATTTTTTTTTAAAGAGTTTATTTATTTATTTGACAGAGAGAGACACAGTGAAAGAGGGAACCCAAGCAGGGGGAGTGAGAGAGGGAGAAGCAGGCTTCCTGCCGAGCAGGGAGCCCGATGCAGGGCTCTATCCCAGGACCCTGGGATCATGCCCCAAGCCGAAGGCAGACACTTAACGACTGAGCCACTTAGGAACCCCCCCCCCTTTTTTAAGATTTTATTTATTTATTTGAGAGAGAGAAAGTATGAGGAGGGGAGGACCAGAGGGAGAAGCAGACGCCCCACTGAGCAGGGAGCCCAATGCAGGACTCCATTCCAGGACTCCAGGATCATGATCTAAGCCAACCGCAGACACTCAACCTACTGAGCCACTCAGACGCCCCTAAATGATAAGACTTTTAAATCCAAAAATTTATAAGAACTAATGTAATTTATTTTCATTCTGTTTTGTTCTACACTTCAAATATTAGTTTAACAATACTATTATTTTTACTCTTTTCGTTGTAAATAAATATCATTTATAAACTGCATTATGACATGCTTGAAATTAAAGATTTATTTTAAAACTGTTAAGCGTTTCATATTTAGGAAGCTTCTATCAGCAGGAAGACTAACTCTTTTTAAGATAAATCAATTTACCATGCTGGAGTTAGGAGTATCCTATCTCCAGCCCATACCTGAGTTTCTGCCTATGTAATGAACATTTTCGCTTAGATGACCTCCAGAGCTCCTCAGTCAAAATGTGAGCAGATCTGCATTCATTCCTCTCTCCCTGCAATATACCCACTCCTCTTCTTCTTCCCCTATTTTAGTACTGCTTTTTTTTTTAAAGTAGCTTTATACACAGCATGGGGCTTGAACTCATGACTCTGAGATCAAAAGTTGCATTCTCTACCAGCTGAATCAGCCAAGTGCACCCCTCCTCTATTTTCTACTTCAGTCTTTATTATCTGAAATTTCAACTCCAAATTATGGGTATTTTTAAATTCTTCCCTCTCCTTCCAAATACAATCAGTTACCAGTTTCTAAGCAAGTCTATTTTCTTAATATCTACCATATCTGTTCAATTATCTCACTATTTTAGGTTTTTAGGATTTAATGAGGTTATTCTACTTCTTGGATGCCTGCAGTAATATCACAGTGGTTTTCCTGCCTCTCTTTTTTTTGACCTCTTCTTTTTTCCTTTTCCCTCAGGAAAATGTGGAAGAAATTCCAAATTCCTGGTGTGGCATTAGAACTTTATTGCATTTGACAAAAATAAAAATTTAAGACTTCAAGTTAGTTTAAGCAAAAGAAGTTGTTAGCCTTCAAAACTAAGAAGTCCAAGTATAGAGCTTCTTCCACGTGGCTAGTCCCACAGCCTGGATATCTTGAGGGCTTTTTCTAGGTCAGTTTGGCTCTTCTTTTCATGTTTATTCTCTGTGTCTGCAGACAGTTTGCTCCATACTTCCTGAGAGAATGCAGCCAGTGTCAGGTTACTTTATCTTGTTCACTCTAACCCAGAGGTATAGTCAACAGAGAAGTCCTAAGAAGGGTTCTGATGATGGAAAAAAAAAAAAAGAGGGTTCTGATGAACTCAGCTTGAATCATGGACTCAGTCTTGGGGTATGGAGGCACAGGATCATCACCCAAACCATATAGAACTGGAAAGAAGTGCTTTATTAAGAACTGACTGCTAGGCCCAAAGCATTTCACATCAGTCCACTATATCTGTTCCCTTACCTTGCTTACCACTCACTTCCTTGTGCTTTAATGAAAACTATAAATCCACAGATCCAAGAAACATAATCCAGAGCAGGACAGATACAAAGTCACACCAAAGTGCATCATAATCAAATTCTCAGCAAACAAAAAGTAGAAGGGAACTCCCTTAGCCTGATAAAAGATATTTATGAAAAATGTACAGCTAAAATCACATCTAATGGTAGAAGACTAAACACTTTCTCAAAGTTTGGAACAAAATATGGATGATGTTTCTTTTCAGCATTGTGTTGGAGGTTCTGATCATTGTGATTTGGCAAACAAAAGAAATTTAAGACAAATTAGAAAACCAGAAGTAAATGTGAGCTTATCCATGGACATTTACCTATACAGAAAATCCTATAGAATACACAGAAAATAGCACTACTAAGAAGGAAAAATTGCTAGAACTAATAAGTTAGTTTAGCAAGATCACAGAACGTAAAGTCAACCTACAAAACTAATTACATTTCTATATACTAGCAACAATAAAAAATTTTAATATGGTATTTAAAAAAAAAAACATAAAATAAGAGGGGCGCCTGGCTAGTTCAGTTGAAAGACCATGTGTGTGATTCTTGATCTTGGAGTCATGAGTTTGAATCCCACGTTGGGTGTAGGGATTACTATAAAAAAAAAGTTAAAATTTATCAAAACTTTGACACATACTTACAAATCGTACATGACACTGTTTGTAGTCAAGATGTAAACATAAAAATCCAGTCTTAAACCATAACTGCATAAAATTAACAGCAGTACCTACTATATTACTGTAATTTAGTAGCTTAACTCCTGTTTCTATTACAGCTCAAGTGTTGTGAGTACCTGCTTAAAATGCCAAGTGATTCTAACGATCATGTAACTGTCTCTCCAGTAAATTGCATAATGCAATAAAAAAACCTCTCTCATGGTTCTTGTGCATTTCTCATCCTATTAGTGCTGTCCTGTAAACCTTGAATAGCACCAGGGGACCAGTACAAAGTGCCACTAGTGATGCTGAAAGAATGCTCAAGAAGCAAATTCCTATTATATGAAAAAGTTGAATTGCTTGGTATGTATCATAGGGTGAGGTCTGCCACTGTGGTAACCCACCATTGCAAGATAAATTAATCCAGTGTAAGGACCATTGTAAAAAAAAAAAAAAAGTCATGAAGCCGACACTGCAGCTACACCAGCAGACACGAAAACCTTGCACTTCTTGCAAAATGCTTTTTCTTTTTTTTAAAGATTTTATTTATTTGACAGAAACAGCAAGAGAGGGAACACAAGCAGAGGGAATGGGAGGGGGAGAAGCAGGCTTCCCACTGAGCAGGGAGCCCGATCTGGGGCTCAATCCCAAGACTTGGGATCACGATCTGAGCCAAAGACAGATGCTTAACGACTGAGCCACCCAGGCGCCCTGAAGATGCAGCTTTTTATGTGCATGCAGGGTTGCTATAAGAAAGGCATACCCAAAAAAAAAAAAAAAGAAAGAAAGAAAGGCATACCCAAGGGCACCTGGGTGGCTGAGTCTGTTAGATATCTGCCTTCAACTCTGGTTGTAATCTCGGAGTCCTGGGATGAAGCCCTGCCTTGGGCTCCCCTCTTCTCCCTCTCCATCTGCCCCTCCTCCTGCTTGTGCCCTCGCTCACTCACTCTCAAATGAATGAAAATCTTTTTTAAAAAGAGGCATACCGGGGCACCTGGGTGGCTCAGTTGGTTAAGCGACTGCCTTCGGCTCAGGTCATGATCTCAGAGTCCTGGGATCGAGTCCCGCATCAGGCTCCTAGCTCCCCGAGGAGTCTGCTTCTCCCTCTGACCTTCTCCCCTCTCATGCTCTCTCTCTGTCTCCCTCTCAAATAAACAAGTAAAATCTTTAAAAAAAAAAAAAAGAGGCATACCTGTAGACTCATGATTCAAGAAAAAGTGAAGTCATTACATGACAACTTAGAGCAAAAAAGAAGATGAAGGATCTAAAGCTGGAAAATTTCATGCCAGCGAAAGATGGTTTGATAATTTTAGAAAATGATTTGGCTAAAAAAATATCAAGATAAGGGCATCTGGCTGGCTCAGTTGGAAAAGCATGAGACTCTTGATCTTGGGGTCGTGAGTTCAAGCCCCATGTTGAGGGTACAGATTGCTTAAATAAAAATAAAACTTAAAAAAATCAAGATAATAGAAGCAGCTTCCGCCAACCAAGAGGCAGCTGAAAATTTCCCAGCTGAGGTAGGGCAATGTGGGAGGACAGACTTACGTACTGTTAATATGGCTGCTGAGATCCAGTTCTCAATGAGTCTGCTAAGTCAGCACCCATAGGATGCCTTATTCTTACAATCTGCCTCAAGAAGCTCACTTTACATTTCCTGAATGAGTCCTACATTTACTCCATATGATGGAGGTTGAGCCGGAACCTGGAGATTTTAAAGAGACTCTTGCTTTGGAGCAGCAGCCTTCTACTCCTGCCTCTATGCAGGCAGCCTCGCGTTTTGCCATTTTTGCATTAGCTGATAAGCTTTCAAGGATATGAGAAGCCTCATCAGAACATCTGAGAAAATGATACTTTTCACCCTCAGATTCATCAAATAGTTTGTCCTCCAGTCCCCTTAAAAATTAATACAGAAAGGGGCACTTGGGTGGCTCTGGGTTAAGCCTCAGCCTTTGGCTCAGGTCATGATCCCAGGGTCCTGGTATCGAGCCCCACATCGGGCTCTCTGCTCAGCAAGGAGCCTGCTTCCCCCCTCTCTCTCTGCCTGCCTCTCTGCCTACTGGTGATCTCTCTCTCTCTCTCTGCCAAATAAATAAATAAATAATCTTAAAAAAATTTAATACAGAAAGAAAAAAAATCCAAACTTGAACTCACGATCTTCCTCCACTTTGCTATCAAAATCCTACATCCATTAAAGGTGAATCTGTTTGGGCTCTGATAGATCTCTTTTTTATTTTAATCAAGCAGAAATTTTTTTTAAATGCCTTCAGCTCAGGTCTTAATCCTAGGGACTAAGCCCCACCTGCTCAGCAGGGAGCCTGCTTCTCCCTC
>CM053607.1:23337842-23359457 GCA_028646535.1 Procyon lotor
GCTGTCAAATAAATAAAAAATCTAAAAAAAAAAAAAAAAAAAAAAATAATAATAATGTTTTGGGCATCAACTAGGCATATTGAAGCACTACAGGCTATAAAAAAAATTGTGCGTCTGGTGGTTGTAAAGGTATAAAGAGAGAATAAAATAGTTCTGACCCAACACAAAGGAGGCCTGAGAAAATCCAATGCTAAGGTGGGAGCAATTACAGTTTTCAGCACTAAACAGAAGATTATCTTTCAAAAAGATTCCATAAGAAAGGAAATACTTGGGGCGCCTGGGTGGCTCAGTAGTTAAGCCTCCGCCTTCGGCTCAGGTCATGATCCCAGGGTCCTGGGATCGAGCCCCGCATTCGGGCTCCCTGCTCGGCAGGAAGCCTGCTTCTCCCGCTTCCATTCCCTCTGCTTCTGTTCCCTCTCTTGCTGTGTTTCTCTCTGTCAAATAAATAAAATCTTTAAAAAAAAAAAAAGAAAGGAAATACTTAGTTCAATAATTTGGGGCTTTTTCCCTATTATTTTATTAATCCAAAATGGGCAAATATTTATAAAACCACTTTGTGATTGTGAGATAAAACAATTGTGAACAAAATATTGATTGGGGAAAAAATAGCTATTTCATTTCCCCTTAAATACTAATAGATTAAAATAATCTATGCATTTTCCTGTTAGACCACCCAATAATATAAATACAAGTAATACCACATAAGCAATACTTTATTGGGGGAAACCACAGCCTACTCTATAAAGTGTTCTCGTTTGGCAACTTTTCTCTTGCTCTAAGACACAGTAAACTAAGGGCAGGAGTGGGCTGCTCTATTCAACCTGTTCTTTATATGTCTTGAAAGGGAGGTGTTCTTTAGATCTGACTGATGACCTATGTTTAGCCCAGGCACCTTTCCAGGCACTCTTTAAGCACAAAGATGTTGGGAAAAACTGACATACAAAAGAAATTCTAAATGTATTATGGAAATTTAAAATATACAACTAGAGAGAAAAATGCAATTCCTACGTACTGACTGATTACCCAGTTTCAACAATTACCAATCACGTGCCTGATTATGTTTCATTTATATCCCTAGCTACTCCTCCCCTAATGGATTTTTTGAAGCAAGTCTCAGACAACCCATTTAAACTTAAAATGTAGTTTTAACAGGATATTGCAAATGTTAAATGGCAGTGGGAACACAAAGGATGGCATTAATAACTCCGGTGAGAATGTGAATGGTTAAGAAAGCCCTCACAAAGGAAATGATATTCAAGGGAGTCTGGAAGAATGTCAGGCAAAGAAGAGCATTCCAGAAGTGATGAAGTAAATGACGATGTAAAATTGAATCCTGAAGAGAGAGCTTCTTATGGAAAACATTAAATTCTGTGTGACTGGAACAAATAGTTTGAGAATAGGATGGAAGAAAAGGAGGAGACTAGGTTGAAGAGGTTGGTGTAAAGGTGGATAGAATTGATTTGAATCAGATAAGAGAGGACAAGAATGTATGGACTCTTGCTTTTCAAACCCAAGGAGGTCAAAGGGAGTAATGCTGTTCAAGAGGAGAGCTGCTAATAGGCCATTCAGTTTTGTTTTTTTTTAAGATTTTATTTATTTATTTGACAGAGAGAGAGAGAGAGAGATCACAAGTAGGCGGAGAGGCAGGCAGAGATAAAGAGAGGAGGGGGGAAGAAGGCTTCCTGCTGAGCAGAGAGCCTGCTGCCAGGGTAGGTGGCATCTAGCCATCTGGACCCTGAGATCATGACCTGAGCCCAAGGCAGAGGCTTTAGAGCCACCCAGGTGCCCCAGGCCACTCAGTTCTTATAAGCACTGGTAAGTAGCTGCCAGAAACAAGTAACTACATTTGTTTTACTTCTGTCTTTTCTCTGACTACAAGTCTACTCAATGATTTTTATAAATCGCTAGACGTGTCATTTAGCTTTACAATGCACAGATTATCCTTACTTTATCTTCGTTATTGTTTACTAAAACCCTTGTCTCTATCTTAGGCTTTTTTCTCCAATATAGGTCCCATAAAGTGGCCACCTTTTTTTTTTTTTTTAAATAACTTAATTCCATGCCTCGAGGAACCTGGTCATAATTTAAAACCATGAAAGCATTTTCCCCTCACCTCTCTTTTTTTGGCCCATACACTGCCTTACCCTCCCTGTCCATCACCACAGCTAAAATCCTGCTCTCTTCCTTTATTTTACTGACAGTTCTTCTCAACCACCTTTGTATTACAGGGCTTCGATTACACTAACTCTACACATAATAAAGACTATCTTTGAGAGAAGATGGTAAATTTCCAAATTTCGTTTGCTCGTCTGCTTTAGTCTAAAATTAATGAGAAATCAACAAGAATGAGACTTGGATCAGTTGATCCTACTCAACTGGCCTTAGCGATGAACACTTGGAGGCAGTGAGCAGCTCATTAATATTGGGGTCTTTGCTTCAAATGGAGGGTTGCTCGTCACTCCTACCCTCTCAAATATCAGCAGTGAAGTGAGGACAGGAAAATAAACAACCACAACAAAAAGACTCCTTTTCGCTCTTTGAAATGTAGCAAACAGCTAAATCTCAAAATCTCTTCGCTGGGCCCACCCTGGGGATAAGGACCTAGTTAGGAAGTCAGGCGAGAGTCCTTTCGGCTGAGAAAGCAGTCACCAAATGGCCACTGATCACTCACTTGGGGCAGACACCATGAGAAGCTCGGAAAGGTCCGGGTACATGCGGTCTTCTTGCAACTGACGGTCGATGAGCCGTCCTGCATTTTCCAGAGCTTCCTGCAGGGCTGAGGCCGACGTGGAGGCCGGCATCGCCGAGCCCAGTAAAGAAGACGGCATGTCGAGACTCAGAGACACCAGCTTCTGGAAAAGGTGAAAAACCAAGGAGAAAAGAAAGAAAACCCAACACCCCAGCGCAGACCCACAGCTTAGGGCGCGCGCGCCAAACGAGCGCCTCGGCGCCTGTGGATGACGCCCTTCCGGTCCATCTGGAGGGGAATTTGAAGGCTGCATTTTGAAGAGGAAGAGAGGAAGCTCTGGAGGGGGCTGGACGTTAGGGGGAGGAGCCAGTGAGCCGAGGCGCTTTCCCGGGCGAAGGCTGAGTGCTTGAGGATGTGGGAGAAGAAAATCCTCGGAGGTTATCTAGGGGATGGAGGAAAGAAAAGGGAAGGGACCAGGGAAGGGGAGGGTTGGGGAGGGTGGGGAAATGGAAGGGAGCAGGGGTAGGGTAAGTGGGACCTGGGTAGTGCCCGGCAGCGCTGGCTGCTCCGGTTCTGCTGGGTTTCGCGAGCGAGCGCTGGATCTTGGTGTCTCGAGGTTAGAATCTCTCAACTGCAACTACTTAAGAGTTTGCGCGTCAATTTCTTTGGCACTCCAAACAACTTCTCTTGCGAGAGTGGATAGGAGTTGGTAGCTTGCCAGAAACAGTTTACGTGTGAACCAAAATTTCACTACGTTTCTTATGGGCTTGACTGTAAATTCATCAGACTTTACTGATCGGGTCAGTCAGTAGAGCATGTGATTCTGGGTGTCCAGGTGGTGAGTTCAAGTTCCACCCTGGGATGGAACCTACTTCAAAAAAAATTGATCAGGCTTTTCTATTTGTGTATGGCTACTGTTGCTATGAAGAATTGTGTGTTTACTGAGTCATTCGTTGCATGCAGAAGCCTGATGCCTTCCTTTATTTCTCATTACAGAGAAGAAGAAGAAGAGTGTTCTAATTCGTTGGTGGATCCCCAGCGCAAAGTAGAGGGACTCATATAAAGTAGATCACCCAATACATCACCAAGTCCTACAGAAATTGAATTTATAATTTGTGTCAGGCACTGTGCCTGGTGCTGGGAATATCAAACTGACCCATTCCTGTACTCAAGGTGCTGATGCAGGGACACACAAAGCAATAAAGTGCATCACCCTAACTTTTTATGGGGTATGTATTAATTGCAGTAGGAGGATAAGATGAGCAAGAAGAGGTAAGATAGGCTTCATTTCACACAGAAGACAACTGGAGTGGTCAAATCAAAGCATTCTTTCAAAGCACATTCCTTATTTAGAAATACTAGAATTTGTTCTTGTTTAGTGCTCATTTAGAACCACACTTAAACTTCATCCGCTTATATTCTTAAAAGTTCAGCTGGTCAGTAACTGAATTACTCCTTATTGATTAGCTAAACTGAAAGAGGACTTCAGCTACCCCCATTTCGATCTCAACTTTCTAATTGGTTAAGTTTTTCTTTGCAGCTTATCTTTTAACTCTGGCCAAAGATCGTGCTGGCAAAGCATCCTGTGATGGGAACCAAAAGTACCCCCTCAATTAGGACTGCCCTGAGCCAGCAGAACCCTGCCTGTGTGGTTGATCCCCAAAGTAATGACAGACCTGACCTCTACTGCCCACTTGCTGTATTTACTGACCTTTGTCCCACATTTTCCTTATAAACCTAGGAGTATTTTCAGCAGTTTGGAGACAGTCTTTGAGACACTAGTCTGCTGTCTTCCCAGTGTTGGCCTCACTCAAATAAATTCCTTTCTTGTTTCATCACCACTTGTGTCTCTGGCTTTGGATTTTTCAGTGGCGAGTGGCTGAACCTTGTGTGTTTGGGAGCCCTTAAGCCAGGTGCACTTGTGTCCTGTGCTCAGGACACAAAACTATGGTCTTTGCTAAACTATGGTCTTTTGCTACTTCAATTATTTTTTTACTCCCTCAAATAAGGGGTTAACTGAATTTCTGAATATTAAAATTTCTGAGATGTTACAGATCTGTAGGTACAATTTAAAACTTCATAGTAAATATATCAGGAAAAACTAGATTTGTATTATTGATGGATAAATAGGCCAATGGTTCTCTAGCCATCAGCTTTCTTTTATTTGGTAGACCACAGATTAAAAACTGATGGTTTGGCTCAGTGTTTGTTTTAATTTAAGATAAAACATATGATTGAGAGTTTTCAATTTCACAAATTGGATAATCTGGCAATACTGGTCTAATATTCCTGCACTGCAGCAGTATTCCTAGGGGTCTAAGTCCAAGAACTTTCATTCAGTTGTATATTGCCTATCCTTGTTTCTACCTACAACTGCTGAGTTGAGTAGTTGCTACACAGACCACAGGGCCCCAAAGCCTAAAATATTTACCATCTAGCTCTTTACAGGAAAAGTATGCTGAAGTCTTCCCTAAACAGTGATTCTAAAACTTTTTGATCTCAGGAACTCTTGAGATCTCAAAAATTATTAAGGATTACAAAGAGTTTTTATTTTGTGTGGGTTGTATTTGTTAATAATTGCTAATATGTCCTAAAAACAAGAAATTTAAAAAGTCGTTTAAAAGAATATGCCTTGGGTCATGCCTGTGTGGCTCAGTCATTAAGCAACTGCCTTTAGCTCAGGTCATGATCCCAGGTTCTGGGATTGAGTCCCACATTGGGCTCCCTGCTCCCTGCTCAGCAGAGAGCCTGCTTCTCCCTCTCCTGCCACGTCCCCTGCTTGTGCTCTCTCTGTCTCTCTCTGTCTGTGTCATATAAATAAATAAAACCTTTAAAACAAATAAAAGAATAAGCTTAATCCATTTTAATTTAAATGACACATATTTTATGAAAACCACAATAGTTTCTAAAACTAAATATTAGAAGAATGATTTATTTTACATTTTTCCAAATCTCTTAAATGTCTGGCTTCATAAGACAGATAACTAGATTTTCATATCTTCTGCATTTCCTGTCAGTATGTTGTGATCTGTTGTTTACTTGAAATATATGAAGAAAAGCGGGCCTCACACGGTTATGTAATGGGAAAGGGAGAAGTATTTTAATAACCTTTTTAGATATTTGTGAATGTTATTCTCTGATAGATTACCAAAACTTGACAAGTCATATAGTTTTGTGTTGTTTTTTAAGTGGACTCCACTCCCAGAGTGGGGCTCAACACAGGGCTTGAACTCATGACCATGAGATCGAGACCTGAGTTGAAACTAAGAGCTGGCCACTCAACCAACTGAGCCATCCAGCCATCCCAAGTGGTATAGTTTCTTTTTAAAAAATTTAAAAACTTATTATTTATATGAGAGAGAGAATGAGAGCGTGTGAGTTGGATGGGGAGGGGGAAATGGGGAAACAGACTCCTTGCTGAGCAGGGAGCCTGATGTGGGGCTCAAGCCCAAGAATCTGGGATCCTGACCTGAGCCAAAGGCAGCCACTTAACCCACTGAGCCACCCAGGCACCCACCCCAAGTAGTATAGTTTCTTTCTTTCTTTCTTTTTTTTTTAATATTTTATTTATTTACTTGACAGAGAGAGAGAGAGAGATCACAAGTAGGCAGAGAGGCAGGCAGAGAGAGAGAGGAGGGGAAGCAGGCTCCCCGCTGAACAGAGAGCCCGGTTGTGGGGCTCAATCCCCAGACCCTGAGATCATGACCTGAGCCAAAAGCAGAGGCTTTAACCCACTGAGCCACCCAGGCGCCCCTAGTTTCTTAAAAGTTAGTTATGATGTGGAACTTGAAGTCATCAGTGAATTTATTTTGAACTTTGTTAAATTAAAAACCACTCGTCTATCTTATATTTTGGACCTTATATCCATGCATGATTCTGTAGCATTATGTGTTGGTCATTTGGGAAATATTGGTTCTCTGAGTTACACAGAACTTCCAAATGTTCTTAACCAATAGAAAAAAAATGATCATGTTAATATTACTACCTATCTTAACAGAAAAATCTTATAAGTATTAGGAAGTTGTCAAGCTTATGGTTGTTGATACAACCTTGATACAATCTTGATAAAATTTTCAGGAGTCTAATTTTATCTTACAAATTTTTATTAGTAGCAAGTATAGTGAGTTTTTTCCTTGAAGTGACATTCATTTCATTCATTTGTGTTCAATGTGGGAATGTAACAGGAATATGAGGACTACTACAGCGGTTTGCTTGTAACTGCCTTGATTTATGCTGAGGCACCTGCAGTTTTACACACTATTGCTTCTTTTTTTTTAAATATATTTTTTTAAGATTTTATTTATTTATTTGACAGAGAGAGAGAGATCACAAGTAAGCAGAAAGAGAGGGGAAGCAGGTTCCCTGCTGAGCAGAGAGTCTGATGTGGGGCTTGATCCCAGGACCCTGAGATCATGACCTAGGCCAAAGGCAGAGGCTTAACCCACTGAGCCACTCAGGCGCCCCACACACTATTGCTTCTGCATCATAAGTGCAAACATCAATAGAGTGAAAAAAGCAAATATCTTAGTATTATTATGAAAATAATTTTGATCTCATGAACACCTTTATAGGAATTCACAGAATACACTTTGAGAACGACTCCTCAAGTAGCTCCTTATTTAAACAGACTATCTAGCCCTACTAGGTATTTAGGGTTTTAAAAAATATCTTCATTAAGGACAACTCTGTGGCTCAGTTGTTAAGCATCTGCCTCGGGCTCAGGTCATGACCCCAGTGTTCTGAGCATTGGACTTCCTGCTCAGTGGGAAGCCTCCTTCTCCCTCTCTCACTCCCCTTGCTTGTGTTCCCCTCTCTCATTATCTCTCTCTCTCTGTCAAATAAATAAATAAAATCTTAAAAAAAAAATGAAGTGAGTTCTGAAGGATGAGTAGGATTCAATGAAGGGCATGGGGACTGGTGAAGAGTCAGAGTTTTCAGGACATGATGTTCTCTGAGGCTGCTTATTGAGCTGAAAGAAGACTGGTGTTGTGGAAAATAGAAAGTGATGAGGTTGGAAAGGCTTTGGGGGCCATGTGAATAATTTTGTATTTTAAAAACAATGGAAGTGATATTCGACGTTATAAGTATCATTTAGGGTGCATAGCTAAAGCATAATTTGAGATAGGACATTAAGGTGTAGTAGTTAGGCTAATGAGTAACTCTATGAAAATACTTTTATTTAGCAACATTTATTAGGACTATATACAGTTTTGCTAGAATTTAGAAATATAAAGATAAATAATACACCATTAGTTGGTAGCACAGGTAAGGAGTTGTGTTGTAAAAAAAATTAGAACCAAATATGAAGAAAAAATATAATAAATATGTTAATAAAGTGCTTTGGGAACCCTTGCTGTGGGCTGGGAAACTCTATAAGCAATCATGACTGATAGCTAGAGGGAGGCTTGGGCTAAGAATACAAGATTTAGAGCATTTATTTTTATTTTTTAAAAGATTTTATTTAGGGGGCACCTAGGTGGCTCAGTGGGTTAAAGCCTCTGCCTTCGGCTCAGGTAATGATCTCAGGGTCCTGAAATTGAGGCCCGCATTGGGCTCTCTGCTGGACGGGAGGCCTGCTTCCCCCCTCTCTCTCTCTGCCTTCCTCTCTGCCTACTTGTGATCTCTCTGTCAAATAAGTAAATAAAATCTTTTAAAAGAAAGGTTTTATCTATCATCTATCTATCTATCTATCTATCTATCTATCTATCTATCTATCATCTATCTATCTATGACAGAGTGCACACAAGCAGGGGGAGGGGCAGAGACAGAAGGAGAGGGAGAAGCAGACTTCCTGGTGAGCAAGGAGCCCCTTACAGGATTCCCTCCCAGAACCCTGAGATCATGACCTGAGTTGAAGGCAGACACAACCAACTGAGCCACCAGGTGTCCCTAGAGCATTTTTTTGTTTAAAGTATGCTCCATTCCCAGCATGCAGCCCAACACAGGGCTTGAACTCATGACCCTGAGATCAAGACCTGAGCTGAGATCAAGAGCTAGACACTTAACCAAATGAGCCACCCAGGTGCCCTTAGAGCATTTTTTGCCAACTCTTAGTTACTCAGGTCTTTTTGGCTTCTGTGTACTTTTCAGTCATGTAGTAAATACTATTTTTTTCCCCTTAAAATATACTTAAAGGGTGGAGAACTGTGAGGGCTTCCTCATAGAAAAGGACAAAATGCAAAGAAAGGGGGTTTGTTGGCTTTTCTTTAGAATTCTGTGAGGATTGTGTCACCTCAGCAGTAAATGCACTTTAAAAATAAAGGGTGTTCACAAAAAAGTATGAGATCTTGACATATGCGACAACATGGATAGACCTAGGGGGACTTATGCTTAGTGAAAGAAGACAAAGATAAACATCATATGATTTTACTGATATGTAGAATCTTTTTTTCTTTTTTTTTAAAGATTTTATTTATTTGACAGAGCGAAACACAGCGAGAGAGGAAACACAAGCAGAGGGAATGGTAGTGGGAGAAGCAGGCTCCCTGCTCAGCAGGAAGCCTGATGCGGGGCTCGATCCCAGGACCCTGGGATCATGACCTGAGCTGAAGGCAGACGCTTAACAACTGAGCCACCCAGGTGCCCCCTGATATGTAGAATCTAAGAAACACACACACACACACACACAATCAAAAGGAAGAAACAGACAGGTAAATACTGAGAACAAACCGATCGTTGCCAGAGAGAGGAGGATGGGCAAAATGGGGCAAAGGGATAGGGAGACAACAGGGTTCCAGTCATGGAATGAATTGGTCACGGGGATAAAAGGTACAGGATAGGGGATCCAGTCAAGGGTATTGTAATAGTGTTGTAAGGTGATAGAAAGTAGCTACGTTTGTGGGCATAATATACAAACTTGTTGAATCACTATGTTGAATGTCTGAAACTAATGTAGCATTGTGTCAACTGTACTTCAAAACAAAACAAGACAAAACACCTCCCTAGGGGATACTAATATGCAACCGAGATTGAGAAATATTGCCTGAGGGTTTCCATGGGTTTTCTTGCTCCTTGTAGGACCTTTGTACTCACCCTTTCTTTTTCCAAATGCTTATTATACCAGTCATATATAATCTTTGAACAAAACCTAGGAAACAAGAAGAAAGGAAGAGAGAGAAGAAGGAAAGAAGGAAGGAAGGAAAAGAAAAAGAAAGAAAGGATGTTGACACAAACTACATAATGTTCCCAGCCCTTGGGGTGAGTAAGCCGGTGACCTCTGCGGCGTTTATGCCCCGCCAACCCTGCAGGGCGGCGCCGCTCCGAGGACCGCCATCCGCTCGCGGAAGGCGACGCTCTTGGCCTTGGCGGCGTCGCCTCTCCAAGACGATACTTCCTGCTGGTTTTGCCTCGAGTCTTCGGCTGCTGTTTGTGCTGTGGCTGTCCCTAGTTCTGCGGCGGGCGGCTGGCCATGGAGCGTCCGGGGCCCAGTGAAGGTGGGTTCCGTGGGGGCGAGGCCAGGCAGGGCGGGAAGGGCGAGGGGGCGCCGGGGTCGCCGCTCTAACGGAGTCTCCTCCTCTTGTCCCAGTGACAGGCTCAGACGCGTCGGGACCGGATCCGCAGCTGGCGGTCACCATGGGCTTCACGGGCTTCGGTGAGTGACCGTCCTAACACCTAGCCCCGTCTCCTTTTGCAGAGGTTTTAAGAACGACAGGTTGAGAGAGGAGACTCAGCTGTCACCTCTGTTCCGCACCCTTGGCTGTGCCACAAGCCCTGGTTACTTTCGCTCTAGTGTTTGCCTTGCAATTTCTTGGTGTTCTCTTTCCCATCCGCTTTCTAATTCTTGTCTGCTGGGAATCAATTCAGGTGACATGTATGGGAAGCCTTGCGGGAAAGATAGCTTTGTGATCCATGCTGTGGACGGTGTTGGTTAGTGGAGGGTGTTGTCTTTTTGTGTCCTGAGACTGAGAGCTAACCATTGACTGTGGTCTGCAGTGAGATGGCATTTCGGGCAACAAGTGGTCCATTAAATGATGTTATAACGGTTATTAAATCCTTTTTGATTAGAGCCTTTCTTCCCCGGAACTGTCACTTCAGTGTCTCTCTAGAGTCTTGCTATGAGATGAAGAACATTTCAAGCAGAGATGTAGTCATCTGTCGAAACATTACTGTTTGTAAGAAACAAATGTAAATCGTCTTCCCATTTCTCCTGGGTCCTGGATAGAACAAATATCAGGTTGATGTGTCCCTGTCTCTTGTTGGTGTTCATATACCCATTTTTTAAAGTAATGTCTTCTGCCACATTTTTACTCCTAGGTGGTCATGTTTACAAAAATACTATATATTTTTTGTAAAATATAGTATTATACTGTATTACTATAGTATTTACTTTTGTGGTTTTTTTTTTTTTTAAATATTTTATTTGTCAGATAGAGAGAGAGAGCGAGCGCACACAAGCGGGGGAGTGACAGGAAGAGGAAGAAGCAGGCTCCCTGCCGACTAAGGAGCCAGATGCAGGGCTCCTTCTCAGGACTCTGGGATTATGACCTGAGGTGAAGGCAGACGCTTAACTGACTGAGCCACCCAGGTGTCCCTGTAGTATTTAATTTTGTTTCAGTTCTCTATAATGGTTTCCCCCCTAATTTCAAAAGTAACGCATATTAATAGAAAACCTGAAGAACACAATAAATAAAGAGGAAAGTAAAATCTTTTGTAATTGCATGATCTAGAAATCAATACTTAGAAGTTATTTTTCTAGGGGCGCCTGGGTGGCTCAGTGGGTTAAAGCCTCTGCCTTTGGCTCAGGTCATGATGTCAGGATCCTGGGGATTGAGCCCCACATGCTTGTTTGTGATCTCTCTTTCTGTCAAATGAATAAATAAAATCTTTAAAAGAAATAAAAATAAAATAAAAATTTCTTTAAAAAAGTTATTTTTCTATTCTTTCCTGTTGTATATCAGGAAGGTTAAGATCATATGTATGTGCAGTTTTATGTTATTCTTAGTTATGTACTTTAATTTTTTTTTTTAAGGATTTTGTCTATCTATTTGACAGAGAGAGAGGGATCACAAGCAGGGGGAGTGGGAGTGGGAGAGGGAGAAGCAGGCTTTCTGCTGAGCAGGGAGCCCAATGCAGGGCTCAATCCCAGGACCCCAGGATCAGGACCTGAGCCAAAGGCAGACACCCAACAACTGAGCCACCCAGGCGCCCCTGTACTTTAATTCTTAATACTTTGATGATTTTCTGTATTATAATGTGCTCTTCCAAAACATTTTTAATGGCTGAATAGTACATTTAATAGAAGTGTCATGATTTTGGCCCACGTAGTTTCTAATTCTAACTTTTATTAGTAATACTAAAAAGAATATAAATAACCCTTTTATTTCTTTTTTTTTTTTTTTTTAAAGATTTTATTTATTTGACAGAGAGAAACACAGCGAGAGAGGGAACACAAGCAGAGGGAATGGTAGCGGGAGAAGCAGGCTTCCTGTAGAGCAGGCAGCCCGATGCGGGGCTCAATCCCAGGACCCTGGGATCATGACCTGAGCCAAAGGCAGACGCTTAATGACTGAGCCACCCAGGTGCCCCCTTTTATTTCTTTTTGTAAAAAAGAATTTCCATAGAGTAAATTTCTAAAGAAGGGACTATAATAAAAATATAAATATTAAAAAGTATCCAAAAACATTGGGTATATATCTTTTTTAATTTTTTAAAATTTATTTTTTAGGGGTGTCTGGGTGGCTCAGTGGGTTAAAGACTCTGCCTTTGGCTCAGGTCATGATCTCAGGGTCCTGGGATTGAGCCTCGCATCAAGCTCTCTGCTCAGCAGAGAGCCTGCTTCCCCCTTCTCTCTCTGTCTGCCTCTCTCTGTCTGCCTCTCTGCCTACTTGTGATCTCCCTCTGTCAAATAAATAAATAAAATCTTTTAAAAAAATAAAATTTATTTTTTAAGTAGGCTTCCCACCCAGCGTGGAGCCCAACCCAGGGCTTGAACTCATGACACTGAGATCAAGAGTCCTATGCTTAACCAACTGAGTCACCAAGATGCTTCTGGGTATATATCTTTTAAAATTAATCGATACATTTTGTCATAATACCCTTCAGAAAGGTTATTTTATACCAAAATCAGTATTATGTAGGAGTGACATTTTAACATATTCTTACTAACATGAAGTAGACATTCTTTTTTAAAAAAGCAGTGAAAACAAATATAATATTACTTCCAAGCTCATTCACGTTGTTGTCAGAACTTGGTTTCTTGTAGTTTTATTTGCTGTTTTCCTATTTGCTGTCAGGTGGGAGTCTCTTAGCTTTTTAAGGTGCTTGCATTACGGTCGTCATCTGAAAGCGAACTAGTATTTCCAGTCTGTCTCACACTTCACAGCTCTCTGACTTCAGCTATATATGTTCCGCATCTTTGCTTGTAAGGTCTTCTGTGATTAGATTGGGCCAACCAGGATAATCTGTTTTAGAGGCTATAATCTTAAGTAGATCTACAAAGTCCCTTTTATCCTGTAATGTAACATATTCCTGGGTTCGAGAGATTAGGAGTATGAACATTCTCCATTCTGCCTATGACCAATGTGTTAGATTTAAGAGGTAGAGTCCAGGTGAATTAGAGGAAGATGGGAAAGTTGGCTGGTTAATGATGAGACTGTCGTTAAAAATTCCCTGAGAAGTAAACTCTTTCTTCCTGCATATTTTTCTTGTAGCCATGCCATAAATTAAACAGACTGAATGGTTCTCAGTCATTTAATAAGTGTTTATGGAGTACCTAAAGTTTGGACAGCTTAATGCAAGATCACAGTCTGCTACTTGTTTCTGTTTAGGGAAAAAAGCTCGTACATTTGATTTGGAAGCAATGTTTGAACAAACGCGAAGAACAGCTGTGGAAAGAAGTCGGAAAACACTGGGTAAGAAGTTCAGTTATGGCTCTTTTATTGGTTGAAATACCGTATACGCCTTACACATGTATATTGACAATTATTATAAGACTGAAAAAAAAATTCAGAGTGTTAAAAGAGCAAATATGCTAGTTCCTTTGGAAGCAGAGGTTATTCATTTATTTATTTTTAACATGGTAAAAGTTGCATCTAAGTAGGATAAGGAAGTCTGAATGCTAAAATCTTTCTGAAGTGTGTGCTATGATCAAAGAATCCCTTTGATCTAAATCAAAGGGATTCTAAATTAATTTATAAGAATCAGAATAGCAGTTTCTTTATTACTTCTCCTTCCAACTTTATCTGATTTTCATTTCATTTTTTTCCTTTCCTGCTTACAGCGGAACCAGTATTTGGAAGGCTGGGCGAGAGGTGGCTCTCAGAGCTGGGTACACCACTGACTGTTGACTCAGACAGTATAGAAAATTGAGACATACAGTGAATGCGGCTGCTGCTGTTGAACCCCTGCATTAATGAGCTGTATCAGATTTAATGAAGGCCTTAATTTCCAGACTGTCTGGTGTGATACCAGGTGGTTGGCAATTCTGGGTACCACATTAGAGTCTTCCAAGTAGATTGACTCCTCTACTGCTTTCTTTGTTTTTTTTTTTTTTTTTAAAGATTTTATTTAGTTTTTAAACTAGGAGATTTGTCCCCCTGCACAAGCAGGGGGAGTGGCGGGCAGAGGGAGAAGGAGAAACAGGCTCCCCACTGAGGAGAGAGCCCAATGTGGGACTCAGTCCTAGGACCATGGGATCATGACCTGAGCTGAAGGCAGATGCTTAACTGACTAAGCCACCTACGCGCCCCTCTACTGCTTTTTTTGGATCTGACTCAGATCATTCTTACACTGAAAGGATGGATTTATCTTGATAGCACAAAAGGGGCTAGAAATCAGAGACAGGATTCTGGAGACATTTAAGTGAATGTTCTGGCAATTGTCCTTTTGGTTTTAAAAATGATAACTTATATAGCAGTAATAGCTAATATTTGGAAAATGAGCTTGTGAAAGTTTTTGGTCTTTGGAAGAATAAGGTTTTTTTGTGGTGAGAAGCCCATATACTATTTTTTAAAAAGAACTATCATTAAACACATTTCAAACACAAAAGTGTAGTAATGAACTCCTATCACACAGATTTAAGAACTGTAACAATGCACAGCTGGTGTTATTTCCATGTTCTTCCCTTCTCAGATTATTTTGATACAAATCTGAGACATATTATTTCACCCATAAATAATATGTATCTTTAAGAGCTACTGATCCTTTTAAAAACTTAATTGAAATATCTTTACCGAACTTAAAAATATTAAATAATTTAATACCATCAGACAAAATACAAAGATATGCTACTACTTGAGTCATATTTATAAATGCTTTACCACTTAATTTTTAAATTAAGCATTTTAGTGTATGCTTATGCGATTAGAGTATAGCTCTCTTGTATGTATATCTTTCAGCTTGTGATAACAAAATACTTGGAAAAGAGATAGTCTATTCACCTACGTAAGTTTTTTAGTTCCTTATACCATGCCTTGCAAGATAAGTTCTTGAAATATACTTGAGAAGATTGAATTTAGAACTCTAATACTGCAAAAAATAAATTCTGCTTCTTTGGAGAATGTTTTAAAATGGCCCCGTCCAGGGGCGCCTGGGTGGCTCAGTTGTTAAGCGTCTGTCTTTGGCTCGGGTCATGATCCCAGAGTCCTGGGATTGAGCCCCGCATCGGGCTCCTTGCTCAGCAGGAAGCCTGCTTCTCCCACTACCATTCCCTCTGCTTGTGTTCTCTCTCTCGCTGTCACTGTGTTAATCACTTTCAAATAAATAAAATCTTTAAAAAAAAAAAAAAAACGGCCCCGTCCATTGTGTAGAGCTTGGGATTTGGAGTTGGAGGACCTAGGTTTGAGGGTCAGCTGCACATCCTATTAGAGATAATGTTGGGTGGGTTTTCAAATTTCAGATCCCTTAATTTCCTCATCTATTAGGTGGAAGTGATGATAAGGAATCCCATACAAGTTTCCTGAAGGGATTAAAATGTTGGGCTTCGTACCTTTTAAACAGTAAAGTACTTTAAAAATATCACTTTTAACTCCCATAGTTTTTCTTAGTAAAGCACGTGTGCATGTAGCACCTAAGGGGAATTACAGTGAACAGTTACTAGATTTTTAAAATTTGAAAAATCATCTGAAGACCAAGTTCTGTGATGTTTGTGGATGAATTAAATGTGTTGAACTTTATTCATTTAGTATTATATCCTTGGACTTGGATTGCTGTTTTTACCCCTGATCTAAACACATGAATTCACAGTTTCACTTATTTTTCTTGAAAGTTCAAAAATTGAGATATGGGTGTTATTTATCTCATGATTGTATTGGAGTCTTTCCGAGGGCATTGACATTAGACTTGAGGAAAATATGAACTGTGGATCATCCCCCGCCCCTGCCCCACGCTCCCTTTTAATAGCACATTTGTCTGTGTATATGAATATGAACTGTTTTGATTGGTAAATGCTCTCATAGAAAGGATGAATTACTATAAAACCTCAATAAAGTATGCACTATGTTAAATGTCAGGAAATAATGGTATAATTGGTTTTTTTCTTTTTTTAAAGTGTTTTCTTTTTCTTTCTTTTTTAAAAGATTTTATTTATTTGAGAGAGAGAGAGAGAGCACGAGGGAGGACAAGTAGGGTGAGGGGCAGAGGGAGAAATAGGCTCTCCGCTGAGCAGGAAGCCTGAAGCAGGACTTGATTTTGGGACTCTGGCATCTTGACCTGAGCTGAAGGCAGACGCTTAACTGAGCCACCCAGTGGTCTCTAAAGTGTTTTATTTTTCTGAAAGCTCTAATAAGTATATCTATGGCATATGAAAGGCATAGGTCCTTTTTTAGAGCTATAATACTATGAGGAGATAGGGGCGCCTGGGTGGCTCAGTTATTAAGCGTCTACCTTCGGCTCAGGTCACTGTCCCAGGGTCCTGGGATCTAGCCCCACATCGGGCTCCCTGCTTGGCAGGAGGCCTGCTTCTCCTGCTACCATTCCCTCTGCTTGTGTTCCCTCTCTCGCTGTGTTTCTCTCTGTCAAATAAATAAAATCTTTAAAAAAAAAGATACTATGAAGATATAAATGGGGAAGAAAAATTTATTCAAATGCTTATTTTGTGTGTGTCTGTGTTTATTTATTAAAAATTATTAGAAAGCACGCAAGTGAGTGCGTGCAAGGGGTAGAGAGTAGGAGGAGGGGTAGAGGGAATGGGAGAAGCAAACTCCTCTGAGCAGGGAGCCTGGGGTGGGGGTGTGTGGTGCCCCCTGCCCTGGGCTCAATCCCAGGACCCTGAGATCCTGTCCTGAGCCAAAAACAGGGACTTAACTGACTGAGCCACCCAGATGCCCCTCGGTATGCCTGTGCTTTAGATGGGTTTATGAACCTTATTGGTGGTAGGATAGGAAACAACATCTTTGAAAAAACAGTTAAGATAGATTTGAATATGATTTCATTGGATGAGTTAGTGATCCTGAAAAGAAAACCTGTCCCAGAGATTTTAGAAATTAGAGAAGCTTTAAGAATTGTGTGTGTGTGTGTGTGTGTGTACCTGAAATGTTCTTCCTACCTGGTTAAGTCCTACCTCATCCTTTAAGGCCTAACACATATTTTACTTTTTCTAGGAATTTTTTGAAAACCTGTCGGGACATAATAATTGTTCCCTGCCTTTATTTCCGTAACACTTTAAAAAAATACTATAAATTTAATCCTAATTTATAGTATTGAGGATAAGAACCTTGTTTTCACTTTTATACTGTAAGTAAGTATAAGCCTAGTAGAGCTTAGTACATAATAGTTACATCCCTAAATATTTAATGGAGAAATGTAATTAATATAGTTAAAATGTTATTTTTTTTTTTTTTAAGATTTTATTTATTTATTTGACAGAGAGAGATCACAAGTAGGCAGAGAGGCAGGCAGAGAGAGAGAAGGGGTGCCTCGGTGGCTCAGTGGGTTAAAGCCTCTGCCTTCGGCTCAGGTCATGATCTCAGGGTCCTGGGATCGAGCCCCACATTGGGCTCTCTGCTCTGCAGGGAGCCTGCTTCCCTACCCCCTTACACCCACCTGTCTTTCTGCCTACTTGTGATCTTTCTCTCTCTGTGTCATATAAATAAATAAAATCTTTAAAAAAAAAAGAAAGTCTGGTCACATCTTAGAAAGATCAAGTTGTAGAGCCTCAGTTCACTGATCAGGGACTTCGTAACTTTGTCACTTAACTTTTCTATGGCATAGATTTCTCAAATGTAGAGTGAGAATAATAGTACCTACATCAACTGTATTGCATAATTGAAATTTGGTTAGAGTAGAACTTAAATGTTTTTACTTAAAAAAAGAGTGAAAATGTGGGGTGATGGATATGTTCATTGACTCCATGGGGAGAATCTTCTCATAATGTAGATATATATTAAGTCATCGCATTGTGCACTTTAAATATTTTACAATTTTATTTGTTAATTATACCTCAAGCTAAAGAAAAATAGTATCTACTTCAGAGGTTGTTATAATGATTAAAAGAGTTGATTTATAGACAGTGGTTAAAACAGGACCTGATACACAGTAAGCTCCATGTAAGTATTAGCTGCTATGATATTTGTTACACTCAGGTTTTTATTATAAGATGGTTACTTGCAAAGAAGTCCTAGAAGACCTAATTAAAAATGGCCAAAATAAGAAAAATTTACTGTTATCCATGAAAACAGCTCTTGGGGCTCTTCTGTCTTCTGAGTCCTGACATGAAGAACGTTAAGTTTTCCCCCCTTTGTCTGTTTTGGCAGTTTTAGGGTTGGCTTGTTTTAAGCTGACTGCCCTCATCACCCAAAATTGTAAGTGAAATTTTGTTACGTGCAGAGGACCACTTCCACAGGCTGAAAGGATACTGTTGTGTGTATCTTTTTTTTAGAAGTAAGAAAACCTTTCTCAAATGTTCCTCCAGCAGACTTCTAATATCTTATTGGCTGGTGTTAGGGTGGAACATTGGTTCCAAAAAACAGCCACTGGCAAGAGCACTATAGTTAACTTGGGATCAAGCTTTACCCTTCTGGGTAGGGAGGGGCCCAGCATCTGCTGAAGCACCTGCTCCCTCTTATTTGGAGAAAATTTTTTTAGCAAGGGGAAAAGGAAGAAATGGCTGCTGTATAGGAGGCTAATAATGTACGCCTAGGTATTATTTATTGATTAAGGTCAGGAATGCCCTAAGTCCAGAGCCTAGGATCAAGTGTCCAAGTGTGGCTTCACCACCTCCCCACCCAGCCTCTCCCCTCCCACCCTGGAGAGTATGGAGGGATTGATTGGGGAAGCAGGATGAGGGTAGGAGCCATGCAGGCCTACTCTTCTATTTAGACATTATCTTCTTTATTCTTATTTTTTTCAACCTCAGCATTACAGTGCAGACTTACCTAAACCACCCACCTTAGCCCAGTGTTGAGCACAAAAAATATCAACATGAGCTAGAGCTATAGTGTTTGCCTCACTTCATCCTATAGTTTTCTCTTCCCTGTTTGAAATAAAAGGCTATCTAGTTACTTGTCCACATGTTTGTTATCTTCTTGTTTCTTTTTTTTTTTTTTTAAAGATTTTATTTATTTATTTGACAGAGAGAGAGATCACAAGTAGGCAGAGAGGCAGGCAGAGAGAGAGGGGGAAGCAGGCTCCCCGCCGAGCAGAGAGCTGATTCAGGGCTTGATCCCAGGACCCTGAAATCATGACCTGAGCTGAAGGCAGAGGCTTTAACCCACTGAGCCACCCAGGTGCCCCTATCTTCTTGTTTCTCATCCTCCATATCCTATCATCAAAAGACCCTAAAGAGTACAACATTCTAATTAATAAGTGCCTTTTGATACTGTTTAACTTTAGGTGTATTGTTTTTTCATTATTAAGAAAAAATGTTAAAGATCATCTCAGGCCATTGAAGATGGTGGCAGTTGAGAACCAGACTATTTTTTTTTTTTAAAAGATTTTATTTATTTGACAGAAACCCAGTGAGAGAGGGAACACAAGCAGAGGGAATGGTAGCGGGAGAAGCAGGCTTCCTGCCGAGCAGGGAGCCTGATGTGGGGCTCGATCCCAGGACCCTGGGATCATGACCTGAGCTGAAGGCAGATGCCTAACGACTGAGCCACCCAGGCGCCCTGAGAACCAGACTATTGATGTAATTTAGTTCCTTCCTGTGTGCCCTCCAATTGTAGAGTGACATTATCAGAGAAAAAAAGATCAAATTTCTTTGGATAATTTTTTTTTTTCTTTCCGAGGTAAATAACTGTAGAAATTTGAAATTTTCTCAAGATTTTTGTGGGAAGTCCCTTACAGCAAATCCAGTGGGGAAAATTCGGAAATGAACAAAATCCTGAGTTTATAGTTTAAAAAATTAAAAATAAAAAGTGAAATTACCTAAAATCTTACCTTTGGATATTTTATTTTTTACTTACCACCTTCCACATATTTTTATTTTATTTTATTTTAATTAATTAATTTAAGGATTTTATTTATTTATTTGAGAGAGCAAGAGAGAGTGCAAGCAGGGGGTGGGGAGAGGGAGAGGGAGAAGCAGACTCCCTGTTGAGCGGGGAGCCTGACTCAGGGCCTGATCCCACTTTGCTGGAAACACGACCTGAGCTAAAGGCAGATGCTTAACTGACTGAGCCACCCAGGCGCCCCTCTTTTTTTTTTTTTTTTTTTTTAAATTTTTATTTAAGATTTTATTTTTAAGTAATGTCTATACCCAACACGGGGCTCAAACCCACAACCTTGAGGTCAAGTGTCACATGCTCCAGTGACTGAGCCAGTCAGGTGCCCCCTTAGTGCAATATCATTCATATACTATTCACATGCTAATCTCGCTTAGCATATCTGTTACTATTTTCCCAGATTTGTATTTTTTCCATCACTTTTTATTGGTTGTATTGAATTAAATTAGTTAATTTTTTTAAAAGATTTTATTTATTTGTCTGAAAGAGAGATACAGACCACAAGTTGGGGGAACAGCAAGGAGAGGGATAAGCAGACTCCCTGCTGAGCAGGAAGCCTGACTCAATTCCAGGCCTCTGAGATCATGCCCCGAGCCAAAGGTAGCCACTCAACCCACTGAGCCACCCAGATGTCCCTGTTGGTAGGATTTTATGTTGATATACAGTAGTTCAGTTATTTCCCCAATTTGGGTATTTAGGTTGATAAGTTTTTATTGTTACTGGCACCACTCTAAATGACATCTTCTTAATTATATATTTTTAGCCTTTATTAATCCTGACAAATTTTGAAGTCTTAACTATTGGAAATTTTTTAAAATCTTTACAGAAGCAAGAGAAAAAGAAGAAGAAATGAACAGAGAGAAAGAATTAAGAAGGCCAAATGAAGATACTGAACCAACATCTTCGGGCTCACATGTAATCAGAGATTGCTCTAAATCATCTTCCAGGTGCTTGACTTTCTCCAAAAGATTCTGTTAAACTGTCATTTCCATTTTGGTGTTTAATTTCAGATAATTGGAACTGGTAGTTTTGCAAAGAAAAAAAGAGGATAAAGCCTGATTTTGTTCTAGGAAGCTAATTTTTTCTTTTTAAAGATTTTTAGTTCTAATTAGAGGTCAGCAAGTAAACACTATCAGATTTTAGTTCTCTGAGAAAACTTCATTTCTCAGAGATATGAAGCAAACAGCAGCTTCTCTTGTTGGTCACCACAATTACTTTGCATTGGCACTGTGGGAAGCAGTATTTACTGGTCTTGAGAAGGGAGTGGTGACCTTTTTCCTTGGGAGAAGAAAGTCCATAATTAAAAAGAATTCTTGTGAAATTTTGTAAACCAATAAACTTTTTTTTTTAAAAGATTTTATTTATTTATTTGACAGAGAGTGAGAGATCACAGGTAGGCAGAGAGGCAGGCAGAGGGAGAGGGAGAAGCAGGCTCCCTGCTGAGCAGAGAGCCCGATGTGGGGCTTGATCCCAGGACCCTGAGATCATGACCTGAGCCGAAGGCAGAGGCTTTAACCCACTGAGCCACCCAGGCGCCCCCCAGTACAC
>CM053607.1:23359957-23372430 GCA_028646535.1 Procyon lotor
ACAACCGACTGAGCTACACAGGCACCCCGCACTGAAGCATTTAAAATACACTTTCTCAAGAATGGTAGTTGCTAGGTGCACAGATTAAGGAAGAAATGGAGTTGTTGTCTAATGGGTGTAGAGTTTCAGTTTTGCCAGATGAGAAAGTTCTAGTGATCTGTTGCACAACAATGTAGATATAGTTCACACTAACGTACTATACACTTAAAAGTGGTTACAATGGTAAATGTTATATTCCATGTGTTTTAACACAGCAAAAAAAAAAAAAATGAGATTCAAAAATAAATAACTCATGTCTAAAGTTAAAAAAAATAAAATTTTTAAATTAAAAATAATGAATTAAAAAATAAAATATACTTTCTCTTTTAAGGAAGCCTTCTATAAAATCCAAGGTGATGCCATCTCCAAAGGTCCAGCTCACTCCCCTCTTCAGGAAGTAGCAACTTGGAATAAAATCTGGCATGCCCGAGGTTGTTGGAGGGGAGGGGATGCTTGTGTTCCTTTAGCTGCCTACCCAGATACCTCAATCTCTTCTGGGTAGACCATGTCCTTTTCTCATTCACATGCTGAAGCTGTCCTCTCTCTTGACCTAGGCCAGGGCACTGATATGCGGCAGCTTTCTTCCATCATCAACTATGACCTTCCCACCAACAGGGAAAACTATATCCACAGAATCAGTCATGGTGGCTGATGTGGCCGTAAGGGTGTGGCTACTAATGTGGTGACAGAAGAAAAGAAGACTCTTCGAGACATCAAGACCTTCTACAACACCTCCAGTGAGGAGATGCCCCTCAGAGCTGCTGACTTCATCTGAGCGGCTGTCTTCCTACCTAGCCCAACTCAGGGTTCAGACCATGGAGGAATTTAAGAAGAGCAGGAGGAGGAAGGGAAGGGAGCCAAGAGATGGACATCTTGTCATTTTTTTTTCCTCCTTTGAATAAATGTCACTTTTTGAAGCAAAAAAATAAAAATATATATTTTAAAATATTTTTAAAAATAAAAAAAGGAATCCTTCTGTAAAGATTTTTCAAAAAATCCAGTTCTATATTTCCATTTCCCTTATAAGTATTTCAATGATTCTCTGTATAAAAGAACCTGACAAATACATAGTTCAACTTGATAATATCTTAGGGCTAGACTTGGGGCTAGTTTTAAGGATTTTTTTCTTTAATAAAATCAATCAAACAGAATGCAACTCATTTCTTAAGAAAAAACAGTACAGGGGCACCTTGGTGGCTCAGTTGGTTAAGCCTCTGCCTTTGGCTCAGGTCATGATCTCAGGGTCCTGAGATCAAGCCCCAGTCAGGCTCTCTGTCCAGTGGGAAGTTTGCTTCTCTCTCTCCTACTTCCCCTCCTTATGCTTTCTCTCTCTTTCTCTGTTAAATAAAATCTTTTTTAAAAATTCCCTTAAAAAAGAAAAAAACAATACAATAACTAAACTGCAGGTTATAACAGATACCAAAAAAAAAAAAAATTCAAGTGAAATTCATGCATGTTAATATAGTAACCAAATCCCAAGAGTTTCAAGATTGCATTACTACCCATAAATTTTACATCTTTTGTTCCTTTGGAGAAAGGTAGATATATAATACATTTACAATGAATAAAATAAAGTCAAGTAGAGTCTATATCATACGATAGCAAAGAATTATTCACAATGGCTAAAGTTTTCTTCTAAAAAGTAATTGCCATTACTATAACTGAAAGCACCAAACAGTGAATATAAATTTATGCTCACTCTAGAGTTGGTAATTGGCTTCCCCCTCTCCATATCATCCACCCTTTCTAATAGAAGCACTGAATTTCAGCTACAATACTGGCTTCCTAAAGTAAATATTATATTTCTCATGTAAAGGATTAAGTTCAAAATCAGTAGCCTTCTTTATCCCTTCTGTATACCTGCTGACAAACATGCAAAAATTATGGCTATGGTTTGAGCACAGATCTCGAAGCCCACATTATTGAGGATGGCAGAACAAAAGGATGGGAGCAAGCTCATCTGTGGCACACTGGACCTATAAACTAGTTTTGGTCCATTTAACTGTTGATTGAATTTATGTGAGATAGAAAAAAAAAAGACTTCTATCTTGTATAAGCCATTTTTTTTTCCATTTTGTCAGTATCAGACAAATTACATAATACAGTGGTCCTCCCTCAGCCACAGTTTCATTTTCAGTCTCATTACCCACCGTCAACCATGGTCAGAAGGTCAACTATAGCCCAACACACTGTAGCACCAATGCCTATGTCATTCACCTCACTTCGTCACACAGACATTTTATCATCTCACATCATCACAACGTAGTGTTTTGATAGAGACCATATTCACTTAACTCTTATTACAATATATTGTTATAATTGTCCTATTTATCATCAGTTGTTGCTCATCTCTTTCTATGCCTAATTTATAAACTAAACTTTATCATAGGCGTATAAGTATAGGAAAAAACACAGTATACACAGGGTTTGGTACCATCTCTGTTTACAGGAATCCACTGGGGGTTTTAGAATGCATCACCCACAGATAAGGGGGGACTACTGTAAGGTTAACCTAACCCTAACCCTGATATACAGGCCAGCCCCTTAAAACAGGCTTACAGCCCAGCTCCACAGCTTCCAAATAAGGGAGGTAGCAGAGTAATGTTAAAAGCATAGAGGGCCTGGGTGTAAACAGCAATTCTACCACTTTAATAGCCAGATAAGTGAACAAAGAAGCAAATTGAGCAAATAATTTAACCCCTCTTCCTGTGAGGGGAAAAATGAGAAATATTTACTGATTTTTAATGGTTCTTATTTACTCAAATTCTTTTTTTGTACTGAAAAGCTTTATACTGTTATATATTCAAACAGTCTTTCACTAAGCTTACTCCTAATTTGCTATTATTGTTCCTGTTGTGAAAGAGGTATCTTTTTTTCATTAACCCTTTAAACTACATACAAAAAAATAAAAATAAATTGACTACTATAAATTAATCTGTTATAAATGTTTTGATCAGTTTTTTTTTATTTTAGGTAGAGTCAGAATAAATATAATAATCTTACTTTTTCCTTTCTAATATGCAATTTTGATTATTTCAATCTGACTTATTTAATCGGCAAAAATGTGTATAAGAATATTGCAACAACAAAACAAAAAGAATATTGCAACAGTTACCATCCTTTATTCCAGATTTTTTTTTAAAGATTTTATTTATTTATTTGACAGAGAGAGAGAGATCACAAGTAGGCAGAGAGGTAGGCAGAGGGAGAGGAGAAAGCAGGCTTCCTGCGGAGCAGAGAGCCCGATGCAGGGCTCGATCCCAGGACCCTGAGATCATGACCTGAGCTGAAGGCAGAGGCTTTAACCCACTGAGCCACCCAGGTGCCCCCTTTTATTCCAAATTTTATTCCAGATTTTAAAGGAAATACCTCTAATTCTCCTTAATTATTTATAACACTGACTGCTGGTAGGGAACATGAATGAATCATTTAGTAAGGTATAAAAGTTTCCTTTTGATATCATTTTTAGATGTTTTTATTAGAAATTACATTAAAATTGTTTATTCGCTTTTTGCTAAATATTAAAATAGATGACCATAATGACAAGTAACAAGCATCATTCTAAGGGTTCCAAATATATTCATTCACTCACTGAATCATCTACACAATTCCAGTTGAGTATTTTATTAGCCCCATTTTACAGAAGAGGAAAAAAAGACAAGAGAGGTTAAGTAACACCCCCAAAGTCACACAGCTTGAAAGTGAAAGCTCCATGTGGCTCCGAAACCCATTCTGTATATTGTTTCCCTGTATCTATATGTTACCTCTTTTTATTGCCTGGATTACTATTATAATACTCCAGTTAAGAGTGGAAGCTGGGAGACGATCTAAGTGGCCACTGCTATTGGAGTGATCCTGGATTCGCTAAGGTGGTAGTAATAGAGACGGACAGAAAAGAAGCAATCTTGCTGAAGAAAGATCTAAAGAGACTTGCAATGAATTGGATGTGGGACAGGAGGGAAAGAGAGTAACCAATCATGGTGTCTAGGTTTTGTGGCCTACCCATTAGCAAATATTTAGAACTCTGGTTCCTGTGATTTATGTTAATTTTATTTTTGTTCCTCGCTTTTCTATTTTCCTTCATTCTTCCTAATTTATGCTTTCATAGAGCACTTTACTTCATTAAATCCTTTTTGGAACAAGGTAAGATAGGAATTTATTCATAGCACTTAAGATTTATTTTATATTCATATTCAATATTATTTTGCTTGGAGATTTTTTTTCTATCTGTTCTTTTTTTTCTTTCTTTTCTCTTTTTTAGTTTTTATGCAAATTCAATTTAGCTAACATACAGTATAATATTAGTTTCAGGGGTAGAATTTAGGGATTCATCAGTTGTATTGACATCAAGTGTCCTCCTTAATGCCCATCACCCTAACTATTCTAATTTTTAAATTAAGGTCTTAATTGGCTTACAATGAAGGAATGTTAACTGAATGTAACCCTATTATTTGCTTCAAATCACAGGCACATCTTATCAATATGCAAACTAGAAAAGAACAGAAAACTATGAGGTAGGAAAAAAAAATCCCCCTTCTCACAATCTAGAAACAAGCAATGTAAATACTTCTTTCCATGTAGCTGTATCATTTAAATTTTTGAAATCATACTGTTTAGACAGTTTTACATCACTCCCTAGTCCTAGTGAAGGCTCTTATTAAACACGTTCAATGACTGCGTAATATTTTATGACTACACAACAGTTTACATGTCTTTCCTCCTGTTACTAGACATGTATTCACATTATTTCTAATTATTCTAATATTTCACATGTCTGTTATTTTCAAACATTTTTAAACATGAAAACTTTCTGACAAGAGAAAGCTCTGTGCAAGCCCAACACAACACAAACCTAACACTTTTTTTTTTTTTTTACAAGTTATAAAATTTATTTATATTTTGCCTTTAAAAGCCAGAACAAATTTCACTTTCTGGAGAGTCAGCTTATTAGAAATACATGAAGTGCACTTAAGACAAGAAGTCAGTTTCCTGGTACCACCAGGGATCTGCACATGCTCTCATCTGTTCCCTCAAATGAAAACAGGAGATCCAGTGCCCCAACCCACCACTCCCATGGAACACATTCTGAAAATCAGTGTTAAAATTAGTGCTGTGATAAACCTTTTTGGGCATAAAGCTCTCTCTAAATTTCCTCAGGTGAGACTCCCAGAAGTAATATCACTGAGATTAGAGGAAGTAAGATTGTTAACGCTCTCGGGGCGCCTGGGTGGCTCAGTGGGTTAAAGCCTCTGCCTTCGGCTCAGGTCATGATCTCAGGTTCCTGGGATCGAGCCCCACATTGGGCTCTCTGCTCAGCAGGGAGCCTGCTTCCCCCTCTCTCTCTGCCTGCCTCTCTGCCTACTTGTGATCTCTCTCTGTCATAAATAAAATCTTTAAAAAAAAAAAAGATTGTTAACGCTCTCAATACTTGGTAATATAGTTTCAATAATAAAAACAACTGTCAGAGCTACTGGCCCAACTCCTAGACAATCTACCCATTCATAGTCCTTCACAGACCAGGACGGTTATGATTTAATAGGTATAATTCAAGATAAGTCTAAGAACATCTAAAAATGGATATGATACAAAAGGCCAGGAGCTTACCATCTCTCTCATGTCTTTCTCAAAAGCAACTTCTGAAGACTATCAACCACCACATACTATGGAAGAAATATTCTTTTGCAAAATAATAAGCAAAATAAATGTTACTTCTAAGTTATTTGGGAGAAAGAATATTCTTATAAGTCGTATGTGAAAACAAAGTGGCTTTGTGGTCACAGAGAAGGCAGCAACACCATAACCTTCTTTTTGAGAAATGCTATTTTGTAAGCAATGTCCCAATCCTTAAAGATCCATGATACATGAAACAGATCAAAACTTGTTCAAATAAGCAGCCACAGCAGATTGGGGAGAGGTAGTGCAACAGATGAACTGGGAAGAGGCTTATCTGTGGCGCCTTTTGTTACAACACAGACTGCAGGTGTTGGGGCAGGATCTACACCAGCCCTACTGAATCCATCTCCAGATTACAAAGCCTAAACATACATATTTTTTAATTATACCAAAGATGATTCTTACATTCAGACTAAGAACCACTGGGTTAAAAAAAAAAAGTTACTTTAAAAATATTTTTCCATTAATTTCAGTAATACTTATTGAAATATTTAGCCAATCAAATATATGAGCTTGGCTGCTTTCCTCCTAAGTAGATTGCCTCTCTAAAAGGCCATACTGCTTTGCAAATTTCTTTTTTTTTTTTTTAAGATTTTATTTATTTGTCAGAAAGAGAACACAAGCACGCAGAGAGGCAGGCAGAGGCAGAGGGTGAAACAGGCTCCCCGCTGAGCAAGGAGACCTTGCTATGTGGGACTCGATCCCAGGACCCTGGGATCCTGACCTGAGCCGAAGGCAGTTGCTTAACCAACTGAGCCACCCAGGCGTCCCTGCTTTGCAAATTTCTGAGCAACAAAATGATCAAATTGTATTCAGTAATCCCCAGATGGGAGTCCTGCCCGCTATGGTGGTTTGTTTTCACTCATTTAGAGAATGAGTATTATTATTTTCAATGTGACTCAAGTTATAAACAGTTCAATCTTAAAGCAGTGAGGAAAAGAGACTGAACAGAAATCTTAAAGGCAAAGAGATAAGTTAAGTGGCTCCAGCAAAAGTTTAAGTGGGAGAAAATAAAAGTCTCAGTTTGATCTTTGAAGATGAATTTAAAATACTGTTGGAGCTTAAATGTGGACATGTTTCATGAGTCATTAAAAAGCTGGATGTTTAGTTCAAACGAGATGGAGCAAAGCTTCCAGCTACTCTCAGTGAATAGGAGTCATGAAGACAAGAAGATGTAGGAAACTCCACCCAGGTCAAACGTGAAATGACAAGGGCAAGCAAGGACAGATCCTCAGAGAATGCATACGGTTGGAGAAATGTGAGCAAATATGAAATAGTAAAAGAGACTCTAGCAGAAATGTAAGCACCATCGGAGCAAGGACTTGTTGGCTTTATTCACTGCTGTATCTCCAACACCTGGAAAGTGTCTGACTCATAAAAAGTGCTAAATCAGTATCTACTGAATAAACAGAGAGGCAGCAAACCAACAGTATAAATAAATGGCAGAGAAAGAGTTTCAAGGGGTGCCTGGGTGGCTCAGTCGTTAAGCGTCTGCCTTCGGCTCAGGTCATGATCCCAGCGTCCTGGGATCGAGCCCCACATCGGGCTCCCTGCTCAGCCAGAAGCCTGCTTCTCCCGCTACCATTCCCTCCGCTTGTGTTCCCTCTCTCGCTGTGTTTCTCTCTGTCAAATAAATAAAATCTTTATAAAAAAAAAAAAAGAAAAGAGTTTCAAGAAAAAAGACATCAACGCTGCCCAATATTGTATTGCAGAGGTACAGAATGAGAGCAGAAAAGGGGCCTTTGGATTTGGATATGTTTATTTTGTCAGTGAGGATCTCTGGGGGGACAGTTTCAGTGAAATTATAAAGGCAAAAACTGACAAAGATTTCAGGAGAAAATGTGACAGGGCGGAGATGGCAATACAGATACCGCTTTTGAAATATCTGGCAAGAAAGGGGAATTTGGACAGTAGCTTGGAAGGAAAAATGAATTAAAGGAAGATTTTAGTATGCTTGCAAACGTAAAGCCAAGAGCTAGTAGAAAGGAAACGACTGAAAACACAAAAGGAAACAAAAGGTACAAAAGATTAGTGGTGATGAAGCATGGGTGAAAAAAGGAGAGGAAATCAAGAAGAGGTACAATTCTGATATATCTCAAATGGTAAAAATATAACTAGCATTCTGATATATAAAAAAATCTCCTATAATTTTGCTCAGCATTACCCCAAACTGATTGCCTGAAGGAACTAAATTCAGTTTCTGAATCAATAAATAATTATTAGGCCCTAAATCTAATAAACTGTAAAAACAAGATTCCTTCAAAGGCCAGAAATATTTGAACTCAATGTTGACACATAGGCCAAACATTGCTATGCAACTAATCTAAATAAATCATGTTGGGGCACCTAGGTGGCTCAGTCATTAAGCGTCTGCCTTCGGCTCAGGTCATGATCCCAGGGTCCTGGGATTGAGTCCTGCATCAGGCTCCCTGCTTCTCCCTCTGCCCCTCCCCCTGCTTGTGCTGTCTCTCACTCTATCTTCCTCAAATAAATAAATAAAATACTTTAAAAACACACACACACAGTCTAAAAATTGAAGGATTCCATTCAAGGCCAATATAATTTATCCAAATCTAAGAAGGCCACTGCAAACCCACATTCACAACATTTCCAAATTTCCAAATTGTTTGCTTCACCCACCATTTCTGTCCTAGCCCTGGAAATGCTGGTTACCATATACATCGAAAAGAGAAAAAGGAGCACCTGGGTGGCTCAGTGGGTTAAGCCTCTGCCTTCGGCTCAGGTCATGGTCCCAGGGTCCTGGGATCGAGCCCCGCATTGGGCTCTCTGCTCAAGGATCCTGCTTCCCCCATCTCTCTCTGCCTGCCTCTCTGCCTACTTGTGATCTCTCACTATGTCAAATAAATAAATAAAATCTTTTTTAAAAAAAATAAGAAGAAAAGAGAAACAGAAGGAGAATTGGAATAGACCTAAGGAATCTCCCACTCCTGGGGCACCTGGGTGGCTCAGTGGGTTAAAGCCTCTGCCTTCATCTCAGGTCATGGTCTCAGGGTCCTGGGATCAAGCCCTACACTGGGCTCTCTGCTCAGCTGGGAACCTACTTCTCCTCCTATCTCTGTCCTTCTCCAGGCTCATGCTTGCTTACTCTCTCTCTCACACACTCTCTCCCTTTCTCTCAAATAAATAAAATCTTAAAAAAAAAAAAAAAGGAATCTACTCCTGTTTTGTCTATCTTCCAAAGTTTTAGTTAATCTATTAATAATGCTAATAAATTTTGAATTATCCATTAGTGCACAGTTCAAAATTAAGGCTGTTATTGGAACATTCATCAACAGCCTTGCATTGCATATTATTTTATCAGCATATTCTTTTACTATGTTTACAAAAAAAAGCACACCCATGAAAAGACTTAACAATTATCTTTCAAAAGACTCAATGCAGGGGCGCCTGGGTGGCTCAGTCGTTAAGCGTCTGCCTTCGGCTCGGGTCATGATCCCAGGGTCCTGGGATCGAGCCCCGCATCGGGCTCCTTGCTCCGCAGGAAGCCCGCTTCTCCCCCTACCATTCCCTCTGCTTGTGTTCCCTCTCTCGCTGTGTTTCTTGCTGTCAAATAAATAAAATCTTTAAAAAAAAAAAAAAAAAAAAAAGACTCAATGCATACAACCTTATTCAAAAAAAAAAAAACAAAAACAAAAAACAGAAAATAGGGGGACCTGGTTGGCTCAGTCAGTCAAGTGTCTGACTCTCAATTTCAGCTCAGGTCATGATCTCAGAGTCCTGGGATTGAGCCCCACATTGGGCTCCCTGCTCAGCGGGGAGCCTGCTTCCCCCTCTCTCTCTGCCCTTCCCCAGGTTCATGCTTGCTTGCTCTCTCTCACACACTCTCTCTTTCTCTCAAATAAATAAATAAAATCCTAAAAAACAAAACAAACCAAAAAAAAAAACCCCACATACCCAGAGAACTGTTAGTCTCCTGGAATGCTTGAATTACACCATGAAAGGCTAAAGTTTACAAACGAGCTTCAGAGTACCATACCCAAGCATGTTACTTCTCTGCATAGATGCACTTTGGGTTTACTCACACATCAATTCTAGGTCAAGGTCTGGTCTTCCTTAACAACTTTCTATTCTAGGCAAATTGATTTCTGCATCATCTGAAGTCTAACCTTATAAACTGTGCCTTTGTTCCTGCCATTTACTCTTCACAGACAGGACGTGGCCTACCCCCATCATGCTCATCAAAATGTAACTCTCTACAAGGCTCATTCAAACTCCACACCCTCCAGAAAGCTGCTCTTCTGTGTACTGATCTCTAGATTTGATCTCATCAGTCTCATCTTTCCATTTACCCCTAATAAGAAAACTCAGCCATGCACTAATCACATGACACCGTAACACGCACCTGCATACATCAGAGCCTTCACTATAGCAATTTTCTGCCTGCTCACAACACCCTTCTACTATCCCATTCTCTGTTCCCCAGCCTCTTGTCAGCCTTGAAAACCTGTATTAATCAGCTCAGGCAACCACAACAAAATACCACAAACTAGATGGCTAATCATCAGAAATTTATTTTCTCAAAGTTCTGGAGGCTAGAAGTCCAAGATCAAGGTAATGTGGTTTCTGCTGAGAGCTTTCTTCCTGGCTTATAGATGCCTACCTTCTGGCTTTGTTATATGTAGACGTGGCTCTTTGGTGTCTCTCTTCTTATAAGCCCACTAAACCTTTAAGATCAGGGTCCACCGCCATGGCCTAATTTAACCTTAATTACTTCCAAAGAGTCTCATGTCCAAATGCAGTCACTTTGGGGGTTAGGGCTTCAACACATGAATTTTGAGGGCACACAAACATTCCCTCACAATGTTCTCACATTTCATGATCAACCTAAATTTATCCACATGTGCTTGAAAAAAAAATATTAGATAAGGGTTCCATGTATGTTTAGTAGAAAAAACATATGCATTTGCATTGTTCACTACTATACTCTTATTGTTGTCTTAACAATTTCTGAATCTCCCATTATGATTGTAGATTTGTCTATTCCTCATTATTTTGTCAATTTTTGCTTTAAATACAATGTGTTAAATTCAGAGATTAAGAAATGCCAAATTTGGGGCGCCTGGGTGGCTCAGTCATTAAGCGTCTGCCTTCGGCTCAGGTCATGATCCCAGGACCATGGGATCGAGCCCCGCATCGGGCTCTCTGCGCAGCAGGGAACCTGCTTCTCCTGCTACCATTCCCTCTGCTTGTGTTCCCTCTCTCGCTGTGTTTCTCTCTGTCAAATAAATAAAAATCTTAAAAAAAAAAAAAAAAAAGAAATGCCAAATTTTCCTGAAGGATAAATTGTTCCCTTTAGCATTAAGTATATGACACTCATTTGGCTAATTAGACTAATTATGACTTAAAGATTATTTTGTCTTAAGATAATTTTATAAGATTAATCAGTTATCTTTCAGTTAATATTTTCTTGCTATTTTTAAATTCCTCTTGCTTTCAACCTTTCTAGGTCATTACATTTTAGGTGTATCACTTATAAACAAAATGTATCTGAATATTTAAAACTAATCTAAGAATTTTAAGTGGCAAGTTGAGTCCACTTACATAGGTTGTGAATACTGATATATCTGTATTATGCCTACTGCCTTATTTTTTATCTCTATTTACCAATATTTTCCTCCAGTTCCTTTTTCTCCTTTCCTGTCTTTTAGTAGAATGATTCAGTCTTCTTCAATGGCATAATAAGAGTATTATAGTGGAAGTGGTACACACAATAAGGGGGTACATTTTCTGTAAAGAACCTTAAAACAGTGGCACCTGGGTGGCTCAGTCGGTTAAGTGTCTGCCTTCAGCTCAGGTCATGATCTCAGAGTCCCCAGATAGAACCCTGCATTAGGCTCCCTTTTCATTAGGGAGTCTGCTTCTCCCTCTGCCCTTCCCCCTACTTGTGTTCTCTTTCTCTAATAAATAAATAAAATCTTAAAAAAAAAAAAAAAAGAACCTTAAAACAATAATAAAATCATCCAAAGATGAGTCTGTTTTTCATTATCACCATTTGCTGGCAATTCTAAAAATGTCAGATTAGAAATTTGTTTTTTATTGTTTTTTACTATTATTAGTGCTGAGTTTTGATAATATATATATAACCTTCCAATTGGCATATTTTTATTCTTTCAATAAACACTGTGTTCTAGAGAAAGGGAGGAACAGAGAGGGAGGGAGGAAGAATTTCAACCTGACTCCATGCTGAGGGCAGAGCCCAACGGAGGGCTTGATCTCATCTCCCTGATACCATGACCTGAGCAGAAACCAAGAGTGGGACTCTTAATCAATTGAGCCACCCAGGGACCCCTGATCAAAGAAAGCTTTAATTTTAATTTCAAAAAAATTTTTTTCACAGGAAACCTGAGATGTGTGTGTGTATACATATACACATACATATACACGTGTGTGTGTGCGCATATGCATGTGAAATTTAAAAAAGAGGCACATGAGGATAAATTTGGTAGTTCCATTAAAAATCTTGTTTCATGGGGTGCCTGGGTGGCTCAGTTAATTGTCTGCCTTCAGCTCAGGTCATGATCACGTGCTCTCCTCTCTCTCTGTCTCTCTCTAAAATAAGTAAAAAATCTTTAAAAAGCTTTCTTTAGCAGACGCAGTACAAAGAAGGGCCACATGTACCCCAATGTTCATAGCAGCAATGGCCACAATCGCCAAACTGTGGAAAGAACCAAGATGCCCTTCAACAGATGAATGGATAAAGAAGATATGGTCCATATATACAATGTAATATTATGCCTCCA
>CM053607.1:23379991-23408054 GCA_028646535.1 Procyon lotor
GTGTGTGTGTGTGTGTGTGTGTGTGTATGTATTTAAGTGAAAAGATCATATTGATATTTCCATTTCAAAATTTTAGTAAACATTAAAAAAATTTTAGTAGACATTAACTTCAGAATATTTTTTAATTTATAGAATAACTGCAAAGATTATCTAGAGTTCAGGCATACCCCTAATCAGTTTCCTCTGTTGTTAACATCTTACATTTAACATGTAAATGTAATTTATGGTAAGTACACCAATGTCAGTCCATACTATGAACCAAACTCCAAGCTTTATTTGCATTTCACTGTTATTTCCACTAATATGCCTTCCAAGATAGACCTTACATTTAGTGTTCATGTCTGTTTTGTCTTCTCTGGTTTATAATGCCTTCTCAGTCTTTCCTTGTTTTCCTGACCTTGACAGTTTTGGGGGGTCCTGGTCAGGTGTTTTGTCGAATGTTTCTTGATTTGTTTTTTTATGATGTTTTCCTCTGGTTAGACTGGGACTCTGGGTCTTGGGGATGAATATCACGGAGGTAAAGTGCCCTTCTTATCACAGAGGAGGAGTACATGCTATCAGGTTTTTAAGGTTTCTCCACTATAAAGTTACTTTTCCTCCCCTTTCCATTTGCTATTCTTTGGAAGTAAGTCAGTAAATGCTGTTCACATTTGGGAGAGTAGAAAGATTAAGTAAGCTCTACTCTTGGAGGGGGTAGTGTTTACATAATCAACTACTTGGAATTCTTCTTTAAGGAAGAATTGTCTCTTCTTCCCCCAATTTATTTATTTATTTATTTATTTAACCAATTGTTTCTATCAGTATTGACTACTTGATTTTTTTTTTTTTTTTTTAGATTTTATTTATTTATTTGACAGAGAGTGAGAGATCACAAGGAGGCAGAGAGGCAGGCAGAAAGAGAGGGAAGCAGGCTCCCTGCTGAGCAGAGAGCCCGATGTGGGGCTCGATCCCAGGACCCTGAGATCATGACCTGAGCCGAAGGCAGAGGCTTTAACCCACTGAGCCACCCAGGCGCCCCTATTTGATATTTGTTTTATATCTTGGGTTATAAGCCAATACGATGTTATTTATTTTGTTGCTAAGACTATTTGAGCTGTGGTCAGTGTGAGCTCTTGGAATTTGGCTTTTGTGATCCTTTCTTTGATATGACGCCTTCTTCTTTCTTCCTTCTTCCTTCTTCCTTCTTCCTTCTTCCTTCTTCCTTCTTCTTTCCTCCTCCTCCTCCTCCTCCTTCTTCTTTCTTTTTGAGTACTTTTTACTTTTTGGTACTATTAGATGCTCCAGACTCATCTTGTATTGTCCCTGCCCCAGTCCTAGAATCAGTCATATTTGTTAGTACAACGGTATCTAAAAACAGGATCTGGGTTCTTGGTGTGCTTACTGTTCCTCCTAGGCCTTCTCAGCTGACAGAGCTGGGAATTAAATGCATGTATACACAACTGTGTGTGTGCTAGATCTATAAAATTATTTTTTATCCATTTGTGTCCATGTTAAGGTAAACAGGAGTTCATACCCCTGTCTCTGACTCTAAGCTAGTATACATTGGTTCATTCTAGCCTTCCTCCTCCTCGGAAACCTTCACTTCCTAACAGTGAGAACCCTGGTTCCCACCATCTATCATTTTTGTGTTTGTTTAACCCAAGTACGTGTGTAAAACAGTCACAGGATGGTTAATATCCCTGTATCCCTGCTCCATTTTCTTTTTAAAGAAAAGTCTCTTTTAAGTTTTTAAATTAAAATTTCACACTGAGAAATTATTGATGAGATTATTGGTGAGATGATTGATTTAGGAACTAAATCCAAAGGCAAGCTCTCCACTCCCTCATCCACTCAGCTAGGCCACACAGTGGGAGAGGCAGGGTGGCCGTGGAGGATCAGGATACCTGTGAGGTAAGCTTGAGCCTTTGACCCAGGGTGGCTCTTTAGTTCTGCCCAAGCCCTGCACATCTAGCTGGAAGCTGCTGATACCAGGAGAGGCAGGGAGCTGCCTCCGATCCGAGGGTAGATTAGAGGACTTAGGTAGGTGGACATAATTTGTTCCACAACGAAGAAGTTGTTTCATTCTGTATGATACTGTTTCAGCAAACATCTCAAAATTAATTTGAATTCTATTAGATCTTTTGTTTTAGTGTTTACTTAAAAAAATCACTTTATTGAGGTACAGTCTACATAATATAAAATTCATTCATTGTAAGTGTGCAACTCAATAATTGTTAGTAACTTATAGAGTTGTGTAACCAGTACCACAGTCTGATTTCCATTATTTTAAAATCAAATCTCATTTCCATTGTGGTCACTCTTCATGTCCACCTCCAGCCTTGGGCAGCCACTAATCTATCTGTGTCTTATCAGTTTGCTTTTTCTGGACATTTCATATACATGCAGTCATACAGGATATGGTCTCTTGTATCTGGCCTCTTCGCGTAATGTTTTTGAAGTTCATCTGTATTGCAGGACACATCCATATTTTGTTCCTTTTTATGATCAGATAGTATTCCATTTTGTATTTATGTGTGTTTGTATATATGGCATATTTTGCTTGTCCATTCACCAGTTGGTGGACACATTTGGGTTATTTCTACATTTTGGCTATTATGAATAATGCTGCTATGAATATTTGTGTATCGTGCTATGAACAGTCTTGGGATGGATATATGTTTCCATCTCTCTTTCTTAGGCTGATACTACCTAGATTGGGAATTGCTAGGTCATGTGGTAAATTTATGCTTAATATATTAGTAACCTGACAAAGTGTTTTCAAGAATGACTGCACCGTTTTATATTACTGGCAGTAAATAAGGGTTCCAGTGTCTTCATTATCACCATCATATGTTACTATCTTTTTCATGATAATCATTCCTGTGAGTGTGGAGTGGTTAATGTTTACTTATAAATTCATTGTGAATTCATAGTTTTATAAGAGTTGTAAGGATAAGGATCCTTGTCACCTGTTTATATGCAGTTAAGTAATATTATAAAAATTATTTGTCACTACAAAAATGATCTCTAAGCTACTCTCCCATCTTAAGGAAGGTGTTATTACTCACATTTGAAAAATACTTACCTAAGGCATTGAGAAAAGGGTCAGTTGTGGAACAGTCCTCAAAATATGTAGAGTTAAAAAAAGCACAGTATAGAAGAGTATATATATATATTTTTTTTTAAGAATAGTATGGTATTTTTAAAAGTATTTTTTAAAATATAGGTTTTTTTTAAACCTTGGAAAAAACAGTATGTACCATTTGCTTATCTATGCATAAAATGTTTCTGGAACGGTATAGAAGAAACCAATAACACTGGTTGTTTATAAGGAAAAGAACTGGTTATCTGGTAGATCAAGATGGGAGGAAAATGTGTTCTTACGTGTCTCTTTTATATCTTTAGAGTTTAACTACCATGTGTATATTCTACTTATTTTATCCAGGAATAAGTTTTTTCTTTTGTTAAAGAATGAAGACATGTTCTGTTTGCGTACTAGTTTATTGAGTCTGGCTGAATTCTTCATATCAGTTAATTCTCACAACTGCCATGTGTCATAGATACATTTATTATCCCTGTCTTACGGATGTGGAAATGGAGGCTTAGAGAGATTAATTAATTAGCCTAAGGTCACACAAAGTGATAGACCAGGGATTTGAATGCAGGCATTCTAACTGTGGAACAAGTACCATTAATCATTGCATTATACAAAAGCACGGAAGGGATTGAAACCATTTAGAATAAGTGCCATTCAAAACAGTCAAGGGTGTGTGTGTTTGCTTTAATTCCTTTATTTGTAAGCCTTAAATATCTCAATACTTTATTCACTGCCCATGCCATATAACTGAAGTAATAATGTTTTGGCTTTTAGGGAAAGTTGTTTTTTATTACTTTACAGCTGATATTTGTGCATCATAATAGTTTATTCATTTCATATAATTGTGTGACCAGTGATTTGTTTAGGCATTAGTGCTTTCTCTGTGTGTTATCAGTTTGTTCTGAAAAAGAAAGTGAAGGTGGACAGAGATTCTCTTGCAAATTTAGACCCACGATTGGAATAGGAGTTGAAGTGTATGGAAGCAGAGTTACATAAATTTCAGTAATCGTGGCATTGTGTCTCTTTTCCCTTGATCTAGTTCATTAATTCAGTTTAATGACAACATATATTTGAACTTTTTATATTTATTAATAAATTGGTAAATTTGCTTTATGACTTTCCTTATTAGTATATTAATATGTCCTATATTAATATATATTTCTAAACTACTAGATTTTGCAAATTTTGCCATATTATTTTTCCCCCATAGGTATCACAGATCAGTGGCATCAATATTTAGGCTCTACTTGAGATGCAAGGTAGAATATCACATCCATCTAGCCTCCTTCAGCCTTGTACATAACAAGCTTTTATTTGTTTGTAACTAATCTTGGATATCACCAGTAAGAAGGAAAAAGTTAGAAAGTAAGATGCCTTCACTTTTAATATTAGGTTGATAAAATCACAAGTTATTCTTATATATGTTAAGATAGTTCCAGGCATTGATAAGACTTCTTGTGGCTTAATAGCTAGAGAGGAGGTTGTTTACTTGGTTTATATGAAGGTCAAATGAGACCATGTGCATCAACAGAAAGCTTCAATAGGAGTTGAGAAGGTATGTGGGGAAAAAGTACAGTTAATATTTTTAGATAAATAGTATGTACCTGAATGTATTTTTCCTTTCTCTTTGATATTTGCTTTGTAAAATTATATAAGCTTACAGATTTTTTTTTAAAACTTCCTGTGTTTCTGCTGCCTTCTGTAACTGTTGTCAAGTCACATAACTTGTAAATTTACCTGGTTAAACATCAGTGAACTTTTTTTTCTTTTTAAGATTTTATTTATTTGAGGGAGAGAATGAGAGAGCATGAGAGAGGGGAGGGCCAGAGGGAGAAGCAGACTCCCTGCTGAGCAGGGAACCTGATACAGGACTCCATCCTGGGACTCCAGAATCATGACCTGAGCCAAAGGCAGTTGCTTAACCAGTTGAGCCACCCAGGTGCCCCATTGGTGAACTATTGTACTATGTCTCAGCTTATTATTTATTAATTTTAAAAATTATGTTACTCACTGTACAGTACCTAGTTTTTATGTAGCATCCTATGATTTATGTTTGTGTATAAAACCCAGTGCTCCATGCAATACGTGCCCTCCTTAATATCCATCACTGGGCTAACCCATCCCCCGCAAACCCCCCCAAACCCTCAGTTTGCTTCTTGGAGTCTATAGTCTCTCATGGTTCGTCTCCCCATCTAATTTACCCCGTCTTCATTTTTCCCTTCCTTCTCCTAATGTCCTCCATGCTATTCCTTATGTTCCACAAATACGAGAAACCATATGATAATTGACTTTCTCTGCTTGACTTATTTTACTTAGCATAAACTCCTCCAGTCCCATCTATGTTGATGCAAAAGTTGGGCATTCATCCTTTCCGATGGCTGAGTAATATTCCATTGTATATATGGACCACATCTTTTTTTTTAAGGTGGTTTTTTTTTTTTTCATTTAAAGGTTTTTATTTATTTGACAGAGAGATAGAGAGAGGAACAAACAGGCAGAGAGGCAGGCAGAGGGAAAGAGAGAAGCAGGTTCTCTGCTGAGCAGGGAGCCTGATGTGGGGCTTGATTTCAGGAACCTGGGATCATGACCTGAGCCAAAGGCAGCCACTTAACTGACTGAGCCACCAGGTGCCCTGGACCACATCTTCTGTATCCATTTATCTGTTGAAGGGCATCTTTTGTTCTGGTAATTTGGGGGTGGAGTTTTTGGGTTTTCCACGTAAAGTATCATGTCATCTGTGAGGAGAGAGAGTTTGACTTCTTCTTTGCCAATCCGAATACCTTTCATGTCTTTTTTTTTTTTTTAAGATTTTATTTATTTATTTGACAGAGAGAGAGAGATCACAAGTAGGCAGACTCGCAGGCAGAAAGAGAGGAGGAAGCAGGCTTCCTGCTGAGCAGAGATCCCCCCCCCCCATGAGGGGCTTGATCCCAGGACCCTGAGATCATGACCTGAGCCAAAGGCAGAGGCTTTAACCCACTGAGCCACCCAGGTGCCCCTCATGTCTTTTTGTTGTCTGATTGCTGTTGCTAGGACTTCTAGTAATATGTTCAATACAATGGCAAGAGTGGGCATCCTTGTCATGTACCTGATCTTAAGGAAAAGGCTCTCAACTTTTTCCCATTGAGAATGGTATTTGCTGTGGGTTTTTCATAGATGGATTTTATGAAATTGAGGAATATTCCTTCTATCCCTATACTCTGAAGAGTTTTAATCAGGAGAAGATACTGTGTTTTGTCAGATGCTTTATATGCATCAATTTAGAGGACCATATAGTTCTTCTTACTCCTCTTATTAATGTATTCTATCACATGGATTGATTTGCAAATGTTGTACCACCCTTTGCATCCCAGGGATAAATCCCACCTGGTCATGGTGGATAATCCTTTAAATGTACTGTTGGATCCTATGAGCTAGGATCTTGTTGAGAATTTTGGCATCCATATTCATCAGGGATATTGGTCTGAAATTCTCCTTTTTGATGAGGTCTTTGGCTGGTTTTGGGATCAAGGTAATGCAGGCCTCATAGAAAGAGTCTGGAAGTTTCCTTCTATTTCTATTTTTGAAACAGCTTCAGGAGAACAGGTATTATTTCTTCTTTGAATGTTTGGTAGAATTCTCCAGGGAATCCATCAGGCCCTGGACTCTTGTTTTCTGGGAGGTTTTGATCACTGCTTGAATCTTGTTACTGGTTATTGGTCTATTCAGGTTGTCAGTTTCTTCCTGTTTCAGTCTTGGTAGTGTAGGTTTCCAGGAATGTATCCCTTTCTTCTAGGTTGCTTAACTTATTGGCATGTAGCTATTGAGAATAATTTCTGATAATTTTTTCTATTTCCTTGGTGTTAGTTGTGATCTCTCCTCTTTCATTCACATTTTATTAATTTGGGTCCTTGCTTTTCTTTTGGATAAGTCTGGCCAGTGGTTTATCAATCTTATTAACTCTTTCAAAGAACCAGCTTCTAGTTTCGTTGATGTGTTTGTTCTACTGTATTTCTGGTTTGTAATTCATTGACCTTTGCTTTAATCTTAATTATTTCCCTTCTCATGTGTGGGTTAGGCTTAATATGTTGTTGATTCTCCAGTTCTTTAATATATAAAGATAGTTGGTGTATTTGGGATTTTTCTATTTTTTTTTGAGTGAGACTTAGATGGCTGTGTATTTCCCCCTCCAGACCGCCTTTGCTGTATCCCATAGGTTTTGTACCCATGTATTTTCATTTTCATTGGTTTCCATGAATTGTTTAAGTTCTTTGATTTCCTGGTTGACCCAAACATCCTTGAGCAGGATGGTCTTTAGCTTCCAAGTGTTTGAATTTCTTCACAACTTTTTCTTGTGATAGAGTTCCAGTTTCAAAGCATTGTGGGCTGAGAATATGCAGAGAATAGTCTCAATTTTTTTGGTATTGGTTGAGACCTGATTTCTGACCCAGTATGTGGTCCATTCTGGAATAAGCTCCATGTGAGCTCAAGAAGAATGAGTATTCTTTTCTTTTTGGATGGAATGTTCTGTATATATTTATGAGGTCCATCTGGTCTAGTGTGTCATTCAAAGCTCTGGTTTCTTTGTTCATTTTCTGCTTAGATGATCTGTCCCTTGGTGAGAGTGGAGTGTTGAGGTCGCCTGCTGTTAACATATTATTATCAATGTGGCTCTTTATTTTGGCTAAGAGTTGGCTTGTGTAGTTGGCTGCTCCGATGTTGGGGGCATAGATATTTACAATTGTTAGATCTTCTTGTTGGATAGGCCCTTTAAGAATGATAGAGTGCCCTTCTGTATCTCTAACTACAGTCGTTAGCTTAAAATCTAATTTGTCTGATATGAGAATTGCTACCCCAGCTTTCTTTTGAGGTCTATTGGTATGAAAGATGGTAAAATGATTCTCCATCCCTTCACTTTCAGTCTGGTTATATCTTTAGGTTCAAAATGAGTCTCTTGTAGACAGCATATAGATGGGTCTGTCTTTGTATCCAATCTGCAACCCTGTGCTGTTTTATGGGAGCACTCTGGCCATTCATGTTGAGATGATTATTGAAAGATATGATTTTATTGTCATCATGTTATCTGGGAAGTCTTTGTTTCTATAGATTGTGTCTATAAATTTCTGTTCTATATCACTCTTGGGGTTTTCTCATTTTATAGAATCCCCCTTAATGTTTTTTGCAGGGCCAGCTAAGTAGTAACATATTCTTTTAGTTTCTGCCAGTCCTGGAAGCTCTTTATCTCTCCATCCATTCTGAATGACAGCCTTGCTGGACAAAGAATTCTTGGCTGTGGGTTCTTCTCACTTAGTACCCTGACTATGTCTTGCCAGCCCTTTCTGGCTTGCCAGGTCTCTGTAGACAGGTCTGAAGCTATTCTGATATTCCTCCCTCAGTACGTAAGGAATCTCTTGCCCCTAACTGCCCTTAAGATGGTTTCCTTGGTTCTAAGATTTGCGAGTTTTACTATTACTGTTGGGGTGTTGGTCTGTTTTCTTTGATCTTGGGAGGGGTCCTCTTTGCCTCTAGGACACAAATTCCTGTTTCCTTCCCCAGATTAGGGTAATTCTTGGCTATGATTTGCTTGAATATATCTTTTAGTCCTCTCTGTCTCTCTACCCCCTCAGGGATGGCAATAATTTCTGACACTGTAATGTTTCGTGGCATCATTTATTTCTAAAATTCTGTTTTCATGAATTTTAAGCTGTTTGTTCCAGACCTCCTCTTGTTCCTTCTTTTCTATCAAATTGTCTTCTAGATCACTAATTCGTTCTTCTGCCCCTTTATCCTAGTTGTTAGAGTATCTAGGTTAGATTGGATCTCAATGATAGCATTTTTAAGTTCTGCCAGATCAGCTCTCATTTCTGCCCTTAGAGAATCTATGTTGCCATTTATGGTTTTTTTCATCCTAGCTATCATCTTCATAACTGTTACCTTGAAGTTTATTTCCAACATCTTGCTTATATTATATCGATTAGTTCTATGGCAGAGGTCATAGTCTCTGAGTCTTTCCTTTGTTGGGGGTTCCTCCTTTTATTCATTCTGATGAGGGGTGAATGAGGGAGTGTACAGAGTCTTAAGTTATTGACTACACCCCAAGCAAGATGCATCTGTTTTATAGGGACCTTAGGGTTGTCGGCCTCTTGTTCTTCCAGCCTGTCTTCTGGGGAGGGGCCTGCCCCACTGGTACGCAGGGTTGGGGCCTGTGTTGGGGCAGATGGGCTCAGTGGGGTGTGTGTGTGGGGGCTTTTGTTCTCTGGTGGCTTTCCCTGGTGGCTTTCTGTGTCTCTTCTGAGAGTCAGAGCAGAAGTGACCATATCCAAACCTCTGTTTCAGAACAGAGATCGCAGTCTGTCCTTCAGTGAGCTTTCGAGGCCACACTGTCTCCATCTCTGTCTGTGCTGCTGAAAACCACAGCTTTCTGAGTTGTGCACCCCACAGCAGCCCTCCCAGCCCTCGCTTCCAGGTCCAGGCATGTCTCTGCCCTTCGTGCTTCTAAAACCACCAGCCGCCCCCAGCTCGCATGTGTGTCACTGCAGCTCCATGTTTCAGTCTGGAGGGCTGTCCTAATGTCTTTTCACCACCACTACGGGTCTGTGACTCTGTGCCCGGTCTCCAGTACAGGAGGCTTTTGTGCTCCAGTGACAGCGCAGGATCCCGGAGCTCCAGTGACAGCGCAGCACTCCCTCTCCCTTCAGTTTACCTTCAGTTATCTGCCTGCAGAATCATGGCTTCCTGCTTCATACTTCGAGGCCAGCTGCCCGAGATATTCGGCCAGCTATATCTTCTTATATCACAGGTTGATTTCATGGGTGTTCAGAATGGTCTGGTAGATATCCAGCTCAATTCAGGGGACTGGTTGAAATAGGGTCCCCTACTCCTCTGCCATCTTTGTGACTCCTTCCTATTTTTTTATTTTTTAGAAGGGTCGTATTTATTTCGTTTGACTTCTATCTTACGTGTGTGTGTGTGTGTGTATTTGTATTTTTTAAAATTTAGATTCAATTAACCTATAATCTCTTATTTGTTTTAGGGCTACAGGTCTTTGATTCATTAGCCTTATGTAATACCCAGTACTCACTACAACACATACCCTCCCCAATGTCCACCAGCCAGTTATACCATCCCTCCACCCACCTCCCCTCCAGCAGCCCTCAGTTTATTTCCTACGTTTAAGAGTCTCCTGTGGTTTGTCTCCCTCTCTGATTTTGTTTTGTTTCACTTTTTTTCTCTCTTCCCCTATGATCCTCTGCCTTGTTTCTTAAATTCCACATATCAATGAGATCATATGATAATCGCCTTACTTACTGATTGACTTATTTTGCTCAACATAATACCCTCTAGTTCCATCCTCGTCATTACAAATGGCAAGATTTCATTTTTTGATGGCTGCATAATATTCCATTGTTCCATTATATTCTGTAATTCCATAATATTCCATATATATACACCACATCTTCTTTATCCAGTCATCTGTCAATGGACATCGGGGCGTTTCCATAGTTTGGCTGTTGTGGACATTGTTGCTTTAAACATTGGGGTGCATGTGCCCCTCCGGATGACTACATTTGTATCTTTGGTGTAAATACCCAGTAAGTAATGCAGTTGCAGGGTCATAGGGTAGTTCTAGTTTCAACTTCTTGAGGAACCTCCATACTGATTTCCAGAGTGACTGCACCTTAGTGAACTTTTAAAAGTCATATTTACTCTGGCTTAATTTATAGACAATAAAATATATTCTTTTCAAGTGTGCAGTTCCAGGAGTTCTGGAAAATGCATACAGTCATATTACCAGCACCACTGTCAAGATAAAGAACATTTCATTATCCCCCAAAGTTCCCTCCAGTCATGTTGTGGTTAATCCCTTCTCCTGACACCAGGCAACCACTGATCTGATTTTGTTGTTGCCTCCCTCAGTAGGTTTTCTCCTTTTCATTGCTGTGTAGTATTTGTTGTATGAATACACTATAGATTATTTATCTGTTCACCAGTTAGACATTTGGTTTGCATCCAGTTTTTAGGTATTTGAATGAAACTGCTATAAATATTTCTGTACAGGTCTTTTTGTAGATAGATGTTTTACTTTTCTTGGACAAATAGAGTAAATTTGGAGTGAATTGTTGGCTCAGATGCTATGTGTATAATAAATAATAATTTTATAATAAATTTATAATAAATTGCCAAACTTTCCCAATGTGCCTGTATTATTTTGTATCTAAGCAGCAACATATGAATTTTAGTTTATTTACAGCCTTAGGTACACTTGGTGGCATCAATATCTTAAAATTTAGCCATTGTTTTTGGTATGTAGCGATCTGTAAATGGTTTAAATTTAAACTTGAGTTTTTATAGTTAGTGTGATGTTGAGTATCTTTTTATGTCTTTCATTATGTATGTCTTCTTTAGTGAGCTTTCCAGATCTTTTGTCCATTTGAAAAATTGAGTTGTTCTTCTCAGGTTGGTTGATAAAGTTCTTTATAAGATTTGTGTATCATAAATATTTGCCCTAAGTCTGCAGCTTTTCCTTTTCCAAAGTGTCTTTTGAAAAGCAGCCTTAATGTATTTTTACACAGTGTTTTCTGAATTGCCTGTTTTTTGCTCAAAACCATGTTTTCTTGAAAACTTTTTAGATAAAAAGATAGAAACATTTTTGAATGCATATTAAAAGCATTTTCCAAAAAAATTCCCTTTTTATTTTTTGAGCTTTTTTTTTTTTTTTTTAAGATTTTTATTTATTTGAGAGAGGGAACATGAGCAGGGGGAGTGGGTGAGGGAGAAGCAGGCTTCCCCCTGAGCAGGGAACCCGCTGAGCAGGGAACTTAATTCCAGGACCCTGGGATCATGACCTGAGCCAAAGGTAGATGCTTAATGTGCCCCTATTTTTTAAACTTAAAAAAATATTTTTTTGAGAGAGAAAGGGAGGCGCCCCTATTTTTTAAACTTAAAAAAATATTTATTTGAGAGAGAAAGGGAGAGTACACAGGGAGAATGAGAGGGAGAAGTAGACTCCATACTGAGCAGAGAGCCTAAAGTGGGACTTGATCCCAGGACCCTAAGATCATGACCTGAGCCAAAGGAGATGCTTAACCAACTGAGTCACCTAGGTGCCCCCTTTTTGTAATAATAATTTTCATATTTACATTTTTCAGTTACTAGGGAAAGTTTAGGAGGTTATATTTTGCAAATGGAAGTATATGCTGTGTGGGAAAAGAAGAACTTTCACTTTCTACTTTTACATGGCATGACAAAACAATATAATTGCTGTTATAATTAAAGGGATATTTTATACTTGGGAAAACAAAAGACATTGTAAAGAAAATTAAAAGACAAATTATAAACTCAGGAAAAGTTGGAATACATATTGAAAGTAAGGAAGGGGCTGCTATCCTTAATATGTAGTTTCGGCAAATCAGTAAGGAGAAGGATATTTGAAAATTAAAACTAAGGGCGCCTGGGTGGCTCACTGGGTTAAAGCCTCTGCTTTCTGCTCAGGTCATGATCTCAGGGTTCTGGGATTGAGCCCTGCATCGGGCTCTCTGCTCAGTGGGGAGCCTCTCTCTCTCTGCCTGCCTCTCTGCCTACTTGTGATCTCTCTCTGTCAAATAAATAAATAGAAATCTTTAAAATAAATAAATAAATACAAGAACAAGCTTAAAAAAAAAAGAAAATTAAAACTGGTCAAAGGAAATGAATTAACAGATAACAGCAGAAGAAATATAATTGGCCATTAAACATGAAAATGGATACTTTACTAACAATAAAAGAAGGAAAAATTAAAATGCCAATGAAGTACTACTTACCACTTATAACACTGGCAAAGGAGAAAGAGATCCATGCTCTCCAACATGGGGAGAAGGCAAAGATGGGATATCATATACTAAACCTGTTTTCCACAGAACAGATTTGTAATATCTATCAAGATGTAAAGTGTGAATTCTGATGCAAGATTTGGAGAAAAAAGCATTTTCATGCATTGTGCCTGTACTTCATAGGTACCATGTTCCTTACTCCTCCTGCCTCTACAATTTTTGTACAGTCCTTCCCTTGAGGTTCACCTCAGGCTTAAACCTCACTTACAATTCTGCATCAGTCTCTTTATTGTTTTTCCCACTATTCATGCTAAATCCCTGCAATGCCTTCATGATTCAGTTTGACTAAAACCCAAATACCATGCCATGGTTTATGATGTTCCTTGTGATCTGGCCATTGCTTATTTCTTCCCTTGCTCCAGCAGAGTGGTTGAGAGATTTTTACACAGTATGTACATGTACTTTGTTTTCTGCTTAGAATGCTCTTCCCTACTCCCTGGTACCTGCTCCCCCCTCACAAACATGTAGCTCCTTATGCTTAGATCTCCTCCTAAACATTGCTTTTCCAGAGAGGCTTTCTAATAACGTAAGTCCCTCTCATATGTGCTCCTTCAGCCCCTTTTATTCATTGTGAAATTCTGAGCCCCTGTTGTTCTGCTACTAGAATTAAGACTTGAGTTATTTTTAGCATCAACATTATCATAAAGGAAACTGCTGGGAATACTCAGAACAAAGACTTAGCTTTCTCGAGTCATTCTCATTGGCTGGCTGTTTTTGATCCTATTTCTCTAATCCTCAGAAGACATGAAACCATATTGTTTAGGTCTTTTCATTCCTCGCCTTTTGGATTGACCATTTTATTCTTACATGGAACTTGACTGTGAAATCGTATAAAGTCACAAAGCTATTAATCTGTACTTGATTGAGTGATAGAGTAATTTTATCACATTTATAAATAAGTATATGCATTTTAATGGAAGGGAAGAGTTATAGATTAGCTTTAGTAAAATTATGTATATATAGTCCTGAGTAGAATTTTCTCTGGCTTTAATTTTGTTTGATACAGTGTTTTGTAAAGTTACTACTAGCTTGCTAACCTTTGGTATGTTTAGGCTGGTAAGTGACATATTCTTAATTAATTTTGCATTGAAAATCTATTCTTAAGTTTAATATTGAAGTAGTTGAAGATTTATTTTGGCATGGAATAAATTAATATTTTCTGATATTTCATATAGAAAACGTTGATGGCTCTGCTTCAGGTCTCTTGCTTTCTTGCCCTTTTCCCAGCACTGGATAATATGTACTGCATACCTGGAAAATGGCATGCAAACTATGTTTTCTGTAATTATTATCATCTTTCATTTCTAAGAATGTAGTAGTCACATTTGACATAGGACTTGAGTTTTTGGAATGGGTACAGAAAATCAGAAAAGATGTAAGGATGTTTCTCATGAGTATTTTGGTTAATAGATAATGAAAACATGGGATAAACTTAGACTAACTTGACTCGTAATGAATTTGAAATACTCAAGGTATTCAATTTGAGTATTCATTATAGTTGGCTCCTGAGATCTCATACTTGTCAAATCTTAAAGAGACCTTGGAAATAAAGAAGTGATAATAATAGCAACTATTTGTTTCACATACTGTGTTAGGTATCTTTATGTATATTATTATTATTTTTTTTTAAAGATTTTATTTATTTATTTGACACAGAGAGAGAGATCACAAACAGGCAGAGGGAGAGGGGGAAGCAGGCTCCCTGCTGAGCAGAGAGTCCGATGCGGGGCTCGATCCCAGGACCCTGAGATCATGACCTGGGCCGAAGGCAGAGGCTTAAACCACTGAGCCACCCAGGCGCCCCTATGTATATTATTTTTAATCCTCACCCCAAACCTGTGTTACTGCTCCAGGTTTTTTCAGTGGAAGACACCAGGACTCAGCAAAGTTATACAGTCAGTACATGAACTCTGTCTCAGGAGCACCTCTGCATGGTGCTGCCAACTAGTTACATCAATTATTTTTCCAAAAGATGGGGAGACTGAACCTAGGGAAGCTGAAAGGCCTGTTCATCATCACACAACTACTTAACAGCAGAGCGAGGACTTGGATCCCGGGCCTCCCGACTCACATTCCAGTGCACTTTTCACTACATCAGGACACGCTGGCTCCTGAGCCCCAAGTGACAGTCCCAAACAGCTGTGTTTATCTGTCTTGCATGTCCCAGCTTGTTTTGCTAGCTGAGCAAAAACTACTTAAAAGGATCCTCAATCTTCACCTTCCCATTCCCCTCCACTTACACTCATGCACTCCCACTTGCCCCATGAATAACTTCACAGAAAGAATTGTGCAATGTCACTAAGCCTTCCTCTGGTGTCAGAGTTACTCCCTGAGAGAACACTCACTTCCTCATGACTCTAGTTTACTGTCAGATTGCCTTTCCCTCTTTTCTCTTTGATCGGAATCTTAGTTGTTTAGGCAGGAATTTGAGGAGCAGATGTTATACCCCTTGAAGAAGCCCTTTAATTCTCCTTAGTACTGTGTCTAATGACTCCTTAATCCTGTCCTTTTAACTCCGTGGCTAGCAGAATTAAGAGCGAAGTGAGACAGGAATGATGAGCTCAATGCTTAACTTCTCATTTTAATGTTGACAAAGAGAGCACATGAAAAACAGTGACACGGGGAAGACAGCAAGTTTGTCTATACGGCTAGAGTAAAGTGAATATTGGGGTGGGATTGCTGAGATTTTGTATTTCCCTCCAAATATAAACAGAGCAATTTCATAGAGCACATAGCCAGAGAAATGGAGCTGCTGTTTTTACTACCTCTTCTTATTAAATTTTGCTATTCTTTAGGTAATTATTTCCAAAGAGAAATAAAAATGATTCACCAGAGAAAACAAAGTGATCTCATACAGTACTAGATCCTTTATTGTTAGTGAAGAAGATCGAATTCTCCAAAATGAGGGTACTGTTAACAGAGATATACCCTGTGAACTACTTTGGTTTAGCAGCCTGAATTATTTAATTATTTAAGTAATTATTTAAATAATTAATTATTTAATTATAAAAAATCTGATCTACTTTTATATATATATCTGTGTATAAACGTGTATATAAACAAAGTGGGCTAAATTGTCCATAGTTTTCTCAGTTTCTAGTTTATGACTTGAAAGTTAGTGTATCAGTCCCAGGGTCTAATAAGTTGAGAGCAATCACACAGCAATTTGAAAAGGGGTAAGTTTATTATAAAGAATTACTAACAGGATTGGAGAAATGAGGTATTGGCTAATAAGAAGGAAAGAGTACTCTAAAGAATACAGGAAAACGGGGCACCTGGGTGGCTCAGTGGGTTAAAGCCTCTGCCTTGGGCTCAGGCCATGATCTCAGGGTCCTGGGATCAAGTCCCTGCATCGGGCTTTCTGCTCAGCGGGGAGCCTGCTTCCCCCTCTCACTCTCTGCCTGCTTCCCCTCTCTCTCTGCCTGTCTCCTTGCCTACTTGTGATCTCTCACTCTGTCAAATAAATAAATAAAATCTTCAAAAAAGAAAAAAAAGAATACAGGAATAGCAGATAAAAGGAGCATCTATTACCTCTAGGGTGGAGATAAAGCATTCAAGGCAGAGGCCTCCAGGATTGAGATCCAGACATTTGAGAGGACAAGACTTTGCCTCATTGAATGATAAAAAAAATCTTTCGTGGTCTGACAGCAGAACTTTTCAGAAACCTGTTTCACCAGTGTCACTATGATAGCACTGCCTGAGGGAGGTGCTGGGGAGGCTGCTGGATGTACTTTAGCAGCCCGGTGTAGAGAAGCTGTACAGGCTGTGGGAGTCAGACACTAGAGAAGCCCTGTGGGGTGCTGGAGCCCGCCAAGAGGAGCACATTGGCCATGGTGGGGAAAGCCCCTTCCCCCTGCATTGCCTCTCTGGCATCCTCTCTCGGCAAAACTTCATGCCACAGGGCAAAGGAAAAATATAGGGCCTAAATTCATTTTTGCAGAGCAGACAGTGGAGGGTGAATTTGGAACAATAAATTAAAAACTGGCAAATCTGGCAAAATATATAATTTTATATCTTATAATGGGGGCCTCGTTCTGGGCTTAACATTTAAATTTGGAACCCTAGTCAGAATTTTGCTAAGGACCTCATTCCTTCCCTGCATTTACCAATTAGCATAAGATCAGAGAAACTTTTCTTTTTAGGAAGGAAGGGCCTGGGCCTTCCCACATTTGCTTTTCTACGTTTCTCTCTTATGAGCATCTGGATTGGGGGCATCCATTTCTCATCTACCTTGACCCTTTGATTTGGGGCATTGTTGTAAAATTCTTCACATTGTCACACATTCTAACCTCAGAGTAGACTCAGACCTTTGTTTGAATTATCTTTGCATTGGAATTAGTACTTTGAATCATTGCATTAAGAATGGCTTTTTGAAGAATAAATACTTTAAAAAACTATCAGCTAGAATTTCAGCATTTTAGGTGAATGGTCAGTATAAATTCTGAGCAGTAATTTCTAGTTAGCAAAAGCCAACTAGAAGAAGAAAAGCAGTTTCATTGGTAAATAATCTGATTTGGATATGGCAACCAGCCAGAAAGAATAATTCTTTTGTGGCTTAGCCAGATATACTTAAATTTTGATTTTTTTCTATATATTCTGTTTCTAGAAGACAAAATTACTGTGATTAATAGTTTTATCTTGTGAAATATCTATTTATTTCTCAGTCTTGAAATTATAGACTTAGAAAGTAAATCTAGGAGCGCCTTGGTGGCTCAGTGGGTTAAAGCCTCTGCCTTCAGCTCAGGTCATGATCGTAGGGTCCTGGGATCGAGCCCGGGCATCGGGCTCTCTGCTCAGTGGGGAGCCTGCTTCCCCTCCCTCTCTCTGCATCTCTGCATATTTGTGATCTCTCTCTGTCAAATAAATAAATAAAAATCTTAAAAAAAAAAAGTAAATCTAAATAAGACTAACTACCCTAAAATTTTGTTAAAATTATCTTATCGTTGAAATTTATTTTATTTTCAGATTGACCTTTTAGGATAAATCAAAGAATTTGACTTTTGTTTTCAACAGAGTTACATTCATAAAGGAAGTTATGAAGATCATTTAAAAAGGTGTTCAATTTTGCTTTTTGATAGAGAAATTTTATTTTATTATTATTTTTTTTAAGATTTTATTTATTTGACAGAGAAACACAGTGAGAGCGGGAACACAAGCAGGTGGAGTGGGAGAGGGAGAAGCAGGCTTCCCGCTGAGCAGGGAGCCCAATGTGGGGCTCAATTCCAGGACCCTGGTATCATGACCTGAGCCAAAGGCAGACACTTAATGACTGAGCCACCCAGGCGCCCCAATAGAGAAAATTTTATATTTGGGACTTTATTAAGTTAGCTCTCCAGCAGAATTCTTTTTTTTTTTTTTTTTAAAGATTTTATTTATTTTTTTGACGGAGAGAGAGAAATCACAACTAGGCAGAGAGGCAGACAGAGAGAGAGGGGGAAGCAGGCTCCCTGCTGAGCAGAGAGCCCGATTCGGGGCTCGATCCAGGGACCCTGAGACCATGACCTGAGCCGAAGGCAGAGGCTTTAACCCACTGAGCCACCCCGACGCCCCTCTCCAGCAGAATTCTTTATGGGTTTGTGTATTAATATCTGCTTAAGGTCTTCAATTGTTTGTTTTCCATTCATATTTATTTGGTGATTCATCTTTTTGAGCGAATGGTACCTGAGATAGCATATACCTTTAAGATTGCTTTGATGTGTGCTACTTTACCATGCCATCTCTGAAGAATGTTATAGACTGTGTTTTAGCATGATGAATAAGAAATTTTTACATGGAGAGTTTACTTCAATATTCATTTCTAAATTTGTAACTGGAAATCACATTTAGGGACTGTACAACGGACTTTTTTAGTACTGGTACTATTATCGTCCAAATAGACTTTAATAGATTTCATTAGGTTTTCTTTTGTTTTTAAAAGAACATTAAAAAAAAACATTTTAGTTATTCCATTTTTCATCTGTTTTATGAGCCAGTAAGAATCTTCTGTTGTTCCCAAGTTGAGACTGTTTTATATTTATTTCATATTGTTAACAGCTGCACTTGTTCAGTGCACTAGTCACTAGCCATATGTAGCTATTTAAATTTAAATTAAATGAAATTAAAAACTAAGTTCCTTAGTTGCACTAGCCATATTTCTAGTGCTCGATAGAAACATGTGGCTAGTGGCTAGTGGTTACCATAATGGGCAACACAGATATAAAATGTTTCCACCATCACAGAAAATTGTACTGGGCAGTGCTGGTCCTATCATATGTAGAATATATTGTAATTGTTGATGTGACAGCTTTCTTTGTCTCAGAAGGTAGATTTTTTTTCATTTCAACGTCCCAATAATATACTTTGTATTGTTAGCTTTTTAAATTTTAGTCATTTGGTGGGTAAGCAGTGGTATCTCATTGTACTTTTACTTATGAATTTTCCTGATGAAAACATGTTTGGAAAAAACAATGTTTTTAAGTTTTTACTTTTGTCTTTGGCTTTTAGCAGTTTTACTATGATGTGCCTGGGTGTGTTTTTTGCTACCCTTTTGGGGTTTACAGTACTTATTGAATCTCTGGGTTAATGTCTTTTATCATTTTCCCAAACTTTTGACCATTACCTTTTCACATACGGCTTCTCTCTTTTTCCATTCTGCAATTGTAATGTGAGACTTTTTCACCATATGTCATATGTACCTTAAACTTCTTCTGTATTTTCCATTTTGTCATCATGCTTCAGTCTAAAAATAATCTTTTAACCATTAATTCTCTGCTATTAAACCCATCCATTAGTTCTAAATTTCAGTAATTATAGTTCTCATTCTAAAATTTCTGCATATTTCTCTTTTTAATTTTCAGTTTTATGTATATATTATATACCTTGTCATTTAATTTCTTAATACAGTTATTTTATTTTATATTTTTAAAAAGATTTTTTTAATTTATTTGACAGAGGGAGAGAGATCACAAGTAGGCAGAGAGGCAGGCAGAGAGTGAGGGGGAAGCAGGCTCCCCACTGAGCAGAGAGCCCGATGTGGGACTCGATCCCAGAACCCTGAGATCATGACCTGAGCCGAAGGCAGAGGCTTTAACCCACTGAGCCACTCAGATGCCCCTTAATACAGTTATTTTAAATTCCACAACTCCTAAGTTCAATATCTGGTACTTCCAATTTCTGTGAACTTGGATGAAAAATTATTTCTTTTCACTAACCTCTGATTTTTAGCATTTCCTTTAATTATGAAAGTAGGCAACAAAGTCACAGGTGTACCTGCAAAGTTTAGATGCTTTCATATTATATTATTAATATTACAGTCATATTGAAATACACACTGTTTATGCTCATGACTGCTTTGAAATTACAGTAGTTATTAAACTTGCCTCTAGGCAAAGTTATTTGATGCATTAGTACAGAAACTCATATATGTCACAAATTTAAAAAATTATTTTTGTAGTTATTTATGTGATAAAGAAATAATGGTTTCCAGTAAATGTCTAATGTAGTTTTTAAAAATATGTTTAAAAAACATACTAAGAAGGAGCCCATAGACTTCAGAATGCAGAATGGTCCAGGCACAAAAAAATGCTTCCGTATAGTGTAGGTCAGATTGTGTCATTGCTCAGCTCAAAGCATTCTGATGGGTTTCTTCTAATTTCTCCCCAAGAGAACAAAAGCCAAGGTCCTCTCAGTGGCTTACATGGCCCTCCTGGATCTGCACCACCGTACCTGCTACATTCTGACCTCTCCAACTCCTGTTTGCTTTGCTCACTCTGCTACGGTTACATTGGGGAAATGCCAGATACACTCTTGCTGCGGTTCCTTTCTAGTAGCTGTTGCTGCTTCTTGGCCCTTTCTAGTAGCTGTTGCTGCTTCTTAGTCCTTTGTAGTAGTTGTTGCTTCCCTTGGAAAGGGAGCACAGATACCAAAATTTCTTCAGAGTCCACTCCTTCACTTCATAGCCTACTCAGTCACTTACTTCCTGACCACTTTACTTAAAATATTTATCCCTGTCCCTTTGGTTCACATTTTCTGCCTTCCCCACTCAGTTTTTTCCCCATATACTTATTACAGTTTTTCATATTATGTATTTTACTTACTCATTAGTTTAGTATTGATTTTTGGAGGCTAATCATAGGCTTATCATAGGCTTCTGTTACTGGCACGGTGGACCTTTGGCAATAATAGTTCAATTTTGCAGAGTTGCCATTGGTCCTTTGCATAACTTTCACCCCTTTTTCCACTGGTATTTCACTTATAAGCCTATTGCATTAACAGTGGTGTGGATGATGACAAAAGCTAGCTAATGTCAACTGGCCAAGTCACTTTGCGTGGTTTATTGCCCCTTTCAAAGTTGGTGTTGTCTAGGATTAACATGGGATACAAAGAGCTCATATTTGGTGTCCACTTTTCACATGTCCATCTACATGCATCTTCCCCACACATCCTTGTCACAATCTCTTCATCTTTTCTAGGTTTTATCTCACATCTTCTGGAGAGCGTGTTTCTCACCAGTGTACTTGATTTTTGGCTCACCTGATTCAGTCAGCGTGATGTCATCTAGATCACAGACCAGCATGAATTTCTTCAGCTTGTCCAGGTGGTCCAGGTCCCTTTGGACTATGTTAAGACAAAGGGCCAGAAAATTAATGTAGCCCTAGCTCAAGCATGCATGTGTGTGCTGCTGTGGGTCACCTGTAAATGTCAACTGCTTTTGGTCTTGCTTCCTAATAGAGGTAGAAAAAGATGCTTTACCAGATCGGTCACTGCATACCACTTAGCTGACAGGGACCAATAAGCCTATCTTTACAGCCTGCCAAAGAGGCCTTTTGGCTTTTTTTCACATTATACGTTTTAATTGGAGATTATTCATCCTTAGTCTTTCATTATCTTCATTCATTGCACTGACTACATCCAGTAATAGCTATCCAGTTCTAGAGTTGTTTCAGTTCTTACATTTCCTTTACCTCTCGGATGCCTGGAATGCTACACCAGCCAGTACCTTTCCTTTCACAATGAACTTTTAGCAATTGCACTTGCACCGCTGTTTTACGTTGGGGACTATGTGCTCCCTGTGATGGGGTCCTCATTACTAGCCACTCGGTAATCTTGGAATTGACTTCATAGGACCACTTTTGATACCAACTCTCTCAGGTCAGGTTCACCAAAACCATCCTCTGAAATTCCAGGATTTGCCTGCAGAAGATTGGTTGAGGAGTACTTTGGGGATCAGCCCCTGAGAGAGAAGGTACAAGGGAAACACCCTTCAGAGGGCACCGAAATTGCATTGTCATGTAGTTGCAGAAGAAACCTCAGCTGATCTCACAGGGACATCTGAAGCTGGTATAATTCTTCCCATGGATCCCAGCCTGAAGCAGAGGGCTGGACCATTTTCCTGCATGCTGGCCAGGCATTGAATATGGGCTGCTTTGGAATGGTAACATAATCTTGTATGAAGGAGTTCAGTTGTTAGCCATCAGCAGACCACATCCTGGAAGCTGGGGGAATGAATGGAGTGGTGAGCATGCAAAGGATACTGTAGTACTGGAGAAATGTAGGAGGAGATGAAAACTTGTTCAAACACTTAGCTGTGAACGGGAAGAGAGGATGATTGGTAGAAGTTCCTGAGGAGACTGGAAAGGATGGGATCCACAGTATAGGTATTAGATTTGCCTTGGGCAGGAAGAGGTTTACATCTACCATTGTAATCAGAGAGGAGGAGGAAGAGAGATGTTCAGATGCAGATAAGTTTATGACATTAGTGGGAGGAAGTTGAGGCAGTTGTTTTTTGTTGCTTTTGGGAAAGAGCCAGACAAATCAACAGCTGAAAGAAGCACAGTTGGTTGGGTTGAAGATTTAAGGTGAGGAGATATTTTAGTAGATGCTGTGGTGAGTGGGAAGAGTGCTAACAGGATAGCCACTGGTGTTGAGGGGCCCTTTGAGGTTGATGATCTTGATTTTGAAGAATTATCAATTTGTGCAGTTGTGTGACTTTTTTCTGGCAGTGCTTTACGTAACGAAAGTGTAAACATTATGCCCAGTGTCTTACAACACTGTTTTCTTTTTTCTTGTACATAGCCATCAGATCAAGTCACTGCAGTACAGTAACACCGGAGACATGATTCTTGTTGTATCTGGAAGCTCTCAGGCCAAAGTGATTGACAGAGATGGTTTTGAAGTAATGGAATGTATAAAGGGAGACCAGTATATTGTGGACATGGCAAACACCAAGGTAAGCATTAAACACAATATTTTATTGAACTTAATTATTTCAGCACACTTTTATTAATGACTTGATTGAGTTGCTATAATTCACCCTGAAAATTAGTGTCTTTTTTAAACAATGTATTATTTCTCACAATTTCTCCACAATTCTGTGGATTGACCAGGGAGCTCTTATGCTGATGGTTTTAATGTTCAAAATACCTGACCCGGATGATATATAGATGGTGCTCAACCCCAGTGTATCTCTCCGGGTTCTAGCCCTCCCCGTTCTCCACTGGGTGCACATGCTTTCCTGCGTGCATGCTTGCTCACTCTCTCTCTCTCTCTTTCTCCCCCACTTTCTCTTTCCACTTGTCTAGTTTGGGCTTTCTAACAGGGTGGTGGACTTAGTGGGGTTTGACTTCCTGCTTGATGACTGGGTTCCATGAAGAAGGAACATGGAAACTTCAGATTTTATAAGGTCTGGCTTCAAGTCTTATGTAGCAATGTAGGGCCAACTCAAATTTAAGGAGAAGAGAGATAGACTTCACCATTGGGTGGGTGAATGACAAGATCACATTGTGAAAGTTCATATGGGATGGGAAATATGGATGCAGCCATCTTTGGAAACAATATACTACGAAGCTGCTATGTACTAGGCTTTAGGACAAGAATGAAAGAGAGTCTCATCAACCTTTTATATAAAGATTTTTTTAGTGAGATAATAATATTTTAAAAATTATATTAAATATCAGTTAACTATAGCTGCATAAATGTTATCAGACTTAATGGATTATTTATAATTAACATATCTGTGGGATATCTGGGTGTGGCTCCAAGCTGCAATTAATGTCTAGGTCTGTTCCATGTGTCTCTGTTCCTTCTTGCACTAGTGAACTACCTGCGGACATGTTTTTCACATGGTGCTGGCAGAAACATAAGAAGGAAACCTCAACTCTGGGAGCGCATTTCAGGCCTTTGCTCCTATGTCCATGGACATGCCATTGACTAGAGAAAATCACATGACCGTGGGTAGCGGTGGAGAAATTTGCCCAGGTCTTTAGTGAGAGTAACTGCAGTATCACATGCCAAAGGTTGAGGATACGGGAGAGGTGGTGGATTGGGAACAATAATGTAACCTACCCCAGATAAATTATAGCATCAGTGGATATGACTGGTACAGCAATTTGAGCCTCAGTTTTAATTCTGATTCTTACTCCTCTTTCCCTGTCCTAGTACCTTCTTCTAAAACACTTAATACTCAAGGTCTGTAACTACATCAAAATCGAATAGATTTGATTATTTAAGAAAATACAGTGGATCCTCATTATTTTTGGTTTCTGTATCTGCCGTAATGTTTTTGTAACCCCCAAATCAATGCACAGTGTTTTTCTGGTCGTTTGCAGACATGTACTTGCACGGAGCAGCAGAAAAAAATGTGAAAAAGCTGATGCTCTTTCTTTTTGTTTCAGCTCTCACATTGTAATCAGGTGTCCTTTTGTGATCTATGTAGCGTGCATTTCTCCTATTTGGTTCTCCTATTTCGTTGGTGATTTTGCTGCTTAAAATGGCCCCCAAGTATAGTGCTGAGGTGCTGGGGCACTGTCTGATGTTCCTAAGTGTGAAAAGTCCATGATGTGCCTTGCAGAGAAATACATATTAGATAAGCTTCATTCAGGCATGACTGTGAGTTCAATGTTAATGAATTAGGTGTATATAGTAAGTAATGTTTCCTTAAACAAAAACGTAAAGTTTTATATTGATTGGTTGTTGAAGATATAACTGGAGGCTTGTATGAACCCAACCCTATATTGGATAATTCAGTATTTACAGAACTTTATAGACCATAACTACTGCAAGTAATGAGAATTGACTGTAATCTACATGCTCTAGTTGAGCTGTTGGAATAAATTAATATACTATGTTTCAAACTGCCCTCTGTTGAAACCCAGTGAAGTGCCTCTCAACCCTAATGAGGATCACAGTCTCATGCATTTTTTTGTGTGTGACTTATTGTTTAGTAAGTGCCCAGTGTTAAGTGATGCAAACAGAATTCACATGTAATTTAAGCATGTAATTATATTGCATTGGTGGCTTCAGTAGTTTCTTTTTTTCATGTATTTTACTAGAATTTCTCATTCCCTCTCCTTAAAATCATTGCCCCTAGGATTCCAGCCAGGATGATGTTGTGAGAGTGATGGTGGTAAGGAAAGAAAGCAGGTAGATCTCTAGGTCACTCTCATTGTCCTCAACTTAGTTCTGCTTTTATCTGCTTTATCTGAAGATTTTGGGAGTCCAAAACTATTTAGGCAACTGATTTGTGGAAATGAAACCTTTGAAAACTTGCATTTAATTTATTCTCTTTTTAGTTTGTGCTTACCATTGACAGTATTTCTTTAAGAGTATGAGGAAGTGAAACTTTTGCCAGTCTCTAAGCTTTTCTTAATTATTTCAGTCACTCAGGGCTTCTTACATTATAGAAAGACAAAGACTTTGTAGATTTAAATTTTAGCCAATAAAATTTCAAGAAGAAAGGAATCTGGTTAGTTTTGTTTCTGGCTATTTTTGCAATCTCAGACTTATAGTACATATAGTACATATAATAAGATGATTAGGAAAGTAAGACAAGGATGAGTAAACAAATCTGTACAGAAACACAGAAAATTAAAATTAAAATATTAAGTTACCAGAGTTATTTTTTACCTTCTTGGTTAAATATATTCCTAATTATTTAATTGTTTTTGATGCTCTTGTAAATGGGATCATTTTATTTCTTTTTCAGAAAATTCATTGTTAGTGTAAGGAAACATATTTTTTTTTTTAATGTTAATTTTGTGTCCTGCAACTTTACCGAATTTGTTGATTTGACCTAAGAGTTTTTTTTGATGAGTCATAAGGATTTTCTGTATTTAAAATCATGTCATCTGAAATAGAATTTTACCTCTTACTTTCCAATTCTGGACATCTTTTATTTATTTTCTTGCCTAATTGCTCTGGTTTTAACTTCCAGTATAGTCTTGAATAGGAGAAATGAGAGTGGGCACCCTTATCTTTATCTATCTATCTATCTATCTATTTATTTATTTATTTTGGGCACCCTTATCTTGTTCCTGATCTTAGAAGAAAAGCTTTCAACCTTTCACCACTGAGTATGGTGATGACTGTGAGCTTGTCATATACGGCCTTTATTATGTTGAGATATCTTCCTTCTATGCCTAATTGCAAATCATATATCTGATAAGGGGTTAAAATCCAAAATACGTAAAGAACTCCTACAATTCAATAGCAAAACAAACCCAATTAAAAAATGGGCAAAGGACCTGAACAGACATTTTCCAACGAAGGTGTGCTAAAAGCCAACACCTACATGAAAAGATGCTCGGGGCGCCTGGGTGGCTCAGTCGTTGAGCATTGAGCCTCTGCCTTCGGCTCGGGTCATGATCCTGGGGTCCTGGGATCGAGCCCCGCATCAGGCTCCCTGCTTGGGAGGAAGTCTGCTTCTCCCACTACCATTCCCTCTGCTTCTGTTCCCTCTCTCGCTGTGTTTCTCTCTGTCAAATAAATAAAATCTTTAAAAAAATAAAATAAAAAAAAGATGCTCAACATCACTAATCATTAGGGAAATGCAAATGAAAACCACAGTGAAATATCACCTAAGCCTATTAGAATGGCCATTATAAACAAGACAAGAGATAACAAATGCTGGAGTGGATGTGGAAAAAAGGGAAACTTTGTGCACTGTTGGTGGAATTGAAAATTGGTACAGCCACTATGGAAAACAGTATGGAGGATCCTCAAAAAATTACAAATAGAGCTCTTGTATGATTCAGCAAGTTCCCTTCTGAGAATATATCCAAAGAAAATGAAAACACAAACTTGAAAAGATATCTGTACCTCCATGTTCATAGCAACAGCATTTGCAATTACTAATGCATGGAAACAGCCAAACAACCTAAGTGTCCATTGATAAGTGGATAAAGAAGTTATGATATATATATATATATACACACACACACACACACACACACATATGTATGTATATAGATAGAGATATATGTGATATATCTACCTATCTATATAATCCAGCCATAAAATGTGAGAAAATCCTACCATTTACAACAACTTGCATGGACCTTGAAGGCATTATGCCAAATGAAATAAGTCAGACAGAGAAAGACAAAATACTGTATGACCTTATTTATATGTGGTATCTAAAAAAGAAAAAAACTCAACCCCCACTCTCCCTGCAACAAACTACAGAGTCACTGGAAAGATCATCAGACATGTGGTTACCAGAGGTAGAAGGTGGGAAATGAGGGAATTGGAAGAGAGTGGTCAAAAGGTACAAATTTCTAGTTATAAGATAAATAAGTACTAGGGGTACAGTCAAAAGTATAACGTGTACAACATTATGACTATAGTTAACACTGTATGATATATAGGAACATGGTTAAGGAGAGTGAATCCTAAGAGGTATCATTACAAGGAAAACTCTTTTTTTTTTACTTGTTTCTTTTCTTTATTGTGTAACTGTATGAGGTGAGGGATGTTAGCTGAACCTATTGTGATAATCATTTAACAATATATGTAAATCAAATTATCATGCTATATGCCTTAAACTAACACAGTGATGTATGTCAATTATTTTAATTTAATTTTTTCAGTGTTCCAAGATTCATTGTTGGTGCACCACACCCAGTGCTCCATGCAATACGTGCCCTCCTCAATACCCACCACCAGGCTCACCAAACCTCACCCCCCCTCCTCCAAAACCCTCTGTTTCTCAGAGTCCACAGTCTCTCATGGTTCATCTCCCCCTCCAATTTCCCCCAATTCACCCCTCCTTTCCTTCTCCCAATGTCCTTCATGTTTTTCATTATGTTCCATACGTAAGTGAAACCATATGATAATTGACTCTGCTTGACTTATTTCACTTCGCATAATCTCTTCCAGTCCCATC
>CM053607.1:23408154-23423618 GCA_028646535.1 Procyon lotor
AGAGAGAAACACAGCGAGAGAGGGAACACAAGCAGAGGGAATGGTAGCGGGAGAAGCAGGCTTCCTGCTGAGCAGGGAGCCCGATGCGGGACTCGATCCCAGGACCCTGGGATCATGACCTGAGCTGAAGGCAGACGCTTAACGACTGAGCCACCCAGGTGCCCTGGACCATATCTTCTTTATCCATTCATCTGTTGAAGGGCATCTTGATTCTTTCCACAGTTTGGTGATTGTGGCCATTGCTGCTATGAACATTGGAGTACGTATGGCCCTTCTTTGTAGTGCATCTGCTTCTTTGGGGTAAATACCTAGTAGTGCAATTGCAGGGTTGTAGGGTAGCTCTATTTTTAATTTCTTGAGGAATCTCCACACTGTTTTCCAAAGTGGCTGCACCAGCTTGCATTCCCACCAGCTGTGTAAGGGGATTCCTCTTTCTCTACATCCTCTCCAACATTTGTTGTTTGCTGTCTTGTTGATTTTGGCCGTTCTAACTGGTGTAAGGTGGTATCTCAATGTGGTTTTTATTTGAATTTCCATGATGGCTAATGATGATGAACATTTTTTCATGTGTCTGTTAGCCATTTGTATGTCTTTGGAGAAGTGTCTGTTCATGTCTTCTGTCCATTTTTTGACGTGATTATCTGTTTTTTGAGGGTTGAGTTTGAGGAGTTCTTTATAGATCTTAGATATCAGACCTTGGTCTGTAGTGTCATTTGTGAATATCTTCTCCCATACCATGGGTTGCCTGTTTGTTTTGTTGACTGTTTCCTTTGCTGTGCAGAAACTTTTTTATCACGATGAAGTCCCAAAAGTTCATTTTTACTTTTGTTTCCTTTGTCTTTGGAGACATGTCCTGAAAGAAGTTGCTGTGGCCGATGTCAAAGAGGTTACTGCCTATGTTCTCCTCTAGGGTTTTGATAGATTCCTGCCTCATGTTGAGGTCTTTTATCCATTTTGAGTTTATCTTTGTATATGGTGTAAGAGAATGGTCAAGTTTCATTTTTCTATATATAGCTGTCCAATTTTCCCAGTACCATTTATTGAAGAGACTCTCTTTTCCCCTGGATATTTTTTCCTGCTTTGTCAAAGATTATTTGACCATAGAGTTGTGGGTCCATGGGCTCTCTGGACTCTTTACTCTGTTCCACTGGTCCAAGTGTCTGTTTTTGTGCCAGTACCATGCTGTCTTGGTGATCACAGCTTTGTAGTAAAGCTTGAAATCTATGTCAATTATTATCAACTAGGTAAAAAAATTTAGTTACCAACATGTAGAAAACTACTATATATTGTAACTATCTACTACAACTTCCTCCACTTGCTTAATATCTCCATTTTGATTTCAAAATCATGGTTAATATTTACTTTCTTCATTTCCCAGAAGCAAATGTAATTAATTGACTATTTACTTGTCTAGGAAATGTTACTGATATCTTAATTGCAGTCTCTGGCTTGAGTAATGGGTTTTGGAAATACAAGAATTATTATTTGAAAGTAGATTTCATGGGACACTTTTTTTTCCTTAACTTTTTAACCTCTTTTCTAATTCCAGAAGTAATTAGTAGCTTGTGGCCTTACTGGAAGTTGCGATGAATAGAACATTAAAGGAAACAATTAAATACATCTGATCTATTGTGATTAAAATATGTCCTTCAAATATAAATAGGCCTCTCTGATTGTTAAATTTTTATACTGTTAATTTGTATCTCTAATCTTTACATCATTGTGTGTATTTTTAAGTGTACTCATAGTGTACAGAAATGCTTTTTTCTGCTATATACTACAACACAGTGCATTATAGGGAGATTGATTGTACTTATACCTTAAAAAAATAAAGTTTATTGCATTTCTAACAGTAATTCCTCTCAGCTATTAAAAAATTTGGAAAAAAAAGTACTCATAATTCTATTACCCAAATATAATCACTAATAACATTTGTTTCTATATGCCTATACTTTTCTTATGCATCTGAAAAAATGTTTTTCTGATCATACCAGGACCTTTACATCAGTTATTGCTTGGAGCTGTGTTTTGCATGTTCTACAGTCTTGGGATTTTGTGCAAATTCTTTAGGGGCTGCAGTAAGGTGGAAGGAGAGGCCTCAGGATAGAAATGAGGGGCAGGGGGCCTTCCACTTCAGTCAGAGGAGTTCTGGTTTTGTCTGTTTTATATGTTGGAGTTTTTCATAAGATATGCTTCGAGGGACGCATGGGTGACTCGGCTGGTTGGGCATCTGCCTTCAGCTCAGGTCATGATCCCAGAGTCCTGGGATCCAGTCCCATATCCGGCTCCTTGCTTGGCGGGGAGCCTGCGTCTCCCTCTGCCTGCTGCTCTCTCTGGCTCTTGTTCGCTCTCTCTGACAAATAAATAAAATCTTAAAAAAATACATATCCTTTGAAAATTAGGTTGGGCTGCTTTTTTAAAATATGAGGATTCCTGGCCTGGAGTTCATGGGATTATTGGTTATTTTATCTGGGGGAAATAGGACCTTACTTCTTTAGGTTTAGATGAGTAATATTAAATCCAACAAAAATCCAACTGAGTAAATTTGAAGATCTAATTATCTTTATTCAGTGATTTATGAATTGGGCAGCATCTCATTTAGCAAACAGAAGTTATGAGGAGCTATACAAAATGTAATGTTTTTAAAGGCAGAGAGAAGGTGGGACAAGGAACTTATAAATAGGAAAAAAAAGGATTATTCCGGCAGGATTATACCTTCTTTTGGGGGGTCAAAGGGGTCTATTGGTTGGATTACCTCACTGCTGCTATTCAGGAAATTCCAGACTGACTGGTTAAAATTACATACCTGGGGGAGTTTGAAACTGTACTTAGGTTAGGTTTTAAGTTTCTTTTTGGTGCTGTGAACTTAGCGTAAGTGACTCCATTTTGGGCCTATTGTCTTTTTTTTTTTTTTTTTAAATGTTAGGAAAGTTGGACAAGGATAAGCAGGAATCAACCTTTAAGCTATTCAAAAGCATACTTTAAAATCTCTAGTTAGGGGCACCTAACTAGAGATTTTTTTTTTATTTTATTTGTATCTGCTTTTTATTTGTACATAAACTCTCAGGGGCTCCTTTTCCCCATCTGGGGGATAGAGGTAGGTTCCGGAGGGAGAAGGCATCAGAATGAGGACACGAAGTTCAACACAAGGTGGTTCAGTGGGTTAAAGCCTCTGCCTTTGGCTCAGGTCATGATCTTAGGGTCCTGGGATGGAGCCCTGCATCAGGCTCTCTGCGCAGCTCTCTCTCTGCGCAGGCTCTCTCTCTGCCTGCCTCTCTGCCTACTTGTGACCTCTCTCTCTCTGTCAAATCAATCAATCAATCAATCTTTTTTTTTTTCAATCAATCTTAAAAAAAAATCTAGTTATATTGTCATCTAACACTCATTTATTTTAAACCAGAATATTGGTACTTTACTTCTAGTCAGAGAGTGTTTTCCCTTCTTACTTTAGAGTTTTATACACACACACTTTGCCTGAGATCCAGATGGGGCTCTCTCCACAAATGTGTGACTATTAAATTTCCATTCTTCATTAAGAAGTATTCCTATATATCAAAACTCCAAAACAAATCAGTATTAAGTTAAATTAAAAAGTATTTTCATAGATTATTAATGTGAATGCCCATGATTATAATCTTATAATTTCATTTATTAAACTTTTTTTTATCAATTCATCTAGAGTTGTTATTGTTAAGTGAATTTCCTTTGGATTGTCTTCAACCCATTTCAACATTAAAACAATTCCGTTAAATTTCTTTCTTAACTACATGATTAAATTGGGAGAGGACAGGCTCAGGGGACCCTAGAATCCTTGGACCTTTAACTGGACAATTCTTCCATGAATGTACTGTAATTATGGAAATTAGAAGCTTTATAAATAATTACAGGAAAAACATGTTTTCAAATAGCTTTATTTATATTTGAATAGTACACATAGTTATTCTGATATCCAGCCACTCCAAAAATTTGCTGTTGCAAATTTGGAGATGAAACATATTAGTCATATCCTTTTAATGGTAAATCCTCTTTCCTAAGAAGTAAAACATTTTAACTGTGAATTCTAGGTATATTTTTGTTTCCGAAAGCAGTTTTAACTGATCATTTTAACCACAAATATAAACTCTAAAAAGTGCAGTGATCAGAAGTACATTGTGTTTCTTTCCAATTTCTGAATATTTTCTGAGCTTTTTATCTAACAGAAACTCCCTAACACTGGTTTCTGTCCTTTTGACATATCCTCGTCACTTTGGGGATAATTTCTTACATTATGGTACAACACAATGTTCTTGGATCATCTTGTACTCTTTCTGCTCTGATGTTACCCATTTCTTCATTGATCCATGGCACCTTTTTTTTCTTTTTTAAAGATTTTATTTATTTATTTGACAGAGGGAAAGAGAGAGATTGAGAGAGAGAGAGAGAGAGAGAGTGAGCACAAGCAGGGGGAGACACAAAGGGAGAGGGAGAAGCAGACTCCCTGCAGAGCAGGGAAAGCTAGATATGGAACTCCATCCCAGGACTTCAGGATCATGACCTGAGCTGAAGGCAGGGGCTTAACCAATGGAGCCACCCAGGTGCCCGATTCATGGTTCCTTTTAGTAGAGAATTCTGTTAACAAATCTGGATCTGGGCCCTGGGTATGTTCACTGATGGTGGGGTGTCATTGCTTCTAGACTGCTTCAGGAGAGCAAGCTGGAATGGAAGATCAACCAACTACATATATGTGTATATGTATGTATATATGTATGTGTATGTGTGTGTATTTATATGTGTGTATGTTTGTGTGTGTGTGTGTATAAAATCGTGAGTTCACACTGATACATCCAGTGATCCTAATCAAACTTCCTAGCCTTTCTCCATTCCATATTTGTATTTCACGTCTTCAACAGTAAGAAGTTTGGCTTCGAGCATCCACTACTCTCATTCATTTGTTCATTGCTACTATTCATAGAAAGTAGTTTCAGAATTGCAACACTCATAGTCCTCATAATAGGGCAGAATTCTAAGATGGCACCCAAGATTCTCTGCTCCTCCCCTTGAGTGTGGATGTGAACTATGAGCAGGAGGCAATACTCCTGTGATTAGGTTATATTGTATGGCACAGTTAAGAAAGGAAGATTATCTTCAGTGGGTTGAGCTACTGGGCCCTTAAAGGGATTGAGCCTTTTCTGCAAAGAGATTTGAAGTGTGGGAGGGATTTGACTTGAGGGAGAGTCTCTATTGCTGGCTTTTAAAGTTGTAAGCAGAACTTACCCGATGAAGTTGGATATGTAGCTAAGGCAGTTTCTGAGCAAAGTGTTGAGTGAGGGTACTGCCTGATTTTTTTCTTGCTACTTATAAAAAATATGAGAGAATAAATTTAAGTTGAAAGAAGTTTTATTAAAAGGGAACCAGGAGTAGATGATTTAGTTAATTTTGAGCCTATCTAGATGGCAAATAATGTTAAAATGAAGAAATTGTTTCTGAAAGCGTGGTTCAGAGAAGAAACTAAGCGTGTACATAAAACCTTTTGCTAAAACCTCTGAAAGGTTAGATTATTCAGTTACACCGAAGGCTTTTTCAAGAAATTAATGTGTGCTTCACAGATTTTCTCAATCAAGCCAGGTGACCTCTAGGAAGCTAAAGAATATTACTCCTTAGCCATTTTAACTGGAGTTACAGATAAAGAGGAGATTATTTTGCAAAGATTTGCAGGCATAGCTTTTGTCTAATTTAGATTCAACATGAGGAAGCTTCTCATTTATTGTATTTGAAGATGGAGGACTCCATCTTGTGTGGCAAGGAGGGCACACAGCTTCTAGTCACTGAGAGTAGCTTCCAGCTGACAGCAAGGGAATGGGCATCTCAGTCCTATAACTACAAAGAACTTGGATTCTGCCATTGACCTCAATGAACTTGGAAGCAGATTCCTCCCCTGAACCTTGAGAGAGGAATGCAGCCCTACCACAATCCTGATTTCAGTCTATGAGACCCTAACCAAAGAATCCAGCTACTTTGTGATGGACTTTTGACCTCCTAAATTGTTAGTGTCTTAGGCCACCTCCAATTTGTTAGTTAAATTTGTGGTGATTTGTTACACAGAGTGGATAACTAATATAGTTCTGCTAAAAACAAACATACTAAGTAATAATGCAAGTCCATGCGGAGGTCATAGTGATTGTGATCACACAGAAGAGCAGGAGTTGGCTTCCCATGGGGGGAGGGACTATATTTACACTGGGAATGGAGGGATTATAGAAGGCTCATATCCAGATATGTTTATAGGTTGTGGGTCTTAGGTGGGGAACTACAAGTGTCACCATCTGCTGGCAGGGTCATTAATTTTGTATTGGGAGATGTTGAGATGAAGCCTTCAGTAACATAGTAAAGACTTAGAATAGCTATTGACGGTTGTGAGGAAAAATGACTAGAAGAACTATGGGAGCTTTAAGGGCTATAGAATGTAAATTTGCAGAGACAATCATTCTGCCTATTTCTCTGATGTTCTTGAGTTTTATTCAGGAGCCTGGGTGTTTGAATGGAATATAGTAATGAGGAGGAGGGAGTTACTCCAGCATAAAAGTTGTTCATTATAGATAAAGCAAAAGGACTTTCAGGTTTATGCCTGAGGAGTGGATGGTAATGAAAATAAAGAAAATTGAAGAACTGAAAGATAGGAGGTTATGGGACCAATAAATGGAATATCTAGAGCCCAGAACATAATCAGCTGAAAAATATTTGTTAAATCAATAAATATTGGAAATTCCTGGTTTCAGAAAAGGAACTATTTGTGGTAATGGCAGAGTTAGCCGTAGTTGGGGCTGCTGAAATAAATTGGAAGAGGTCACTGGAGTTGAGTAATTCACAGAAGAATGAATTTCTCTTGAATGTAATCAAATGGATTTTAAAATCTCTCAAGAATTAGAAAAACTTGGACTTCAGAGTCTTTGATTCATAGAAGGAAATGACTAAGAGTAGGGATGGATTACAGCAGGGGGTCAGCAAACTGCAGCCGGTGGGCCAAATCTAGCCTGCACCCTGTTTTTGTAAATAAAAGTTTTATTGGAAACCGCCGTGCCTGTTCTTTTACTCTTGTCTGTGGCTGCTTTTGTGCTTCAGTGGTAGACTTGACGAGTTGCAGCAGAGACCATGTGGCCTGCACAGCTTAAAATACTCATTATCTGGCCCGTTAGAAAAAAAAGTTTGCCAACTTCTGCATTAAAGCTGTGAACATTTTCTGCAGCAAAATGTATGCACACAAAATTTTGCCAACAATTTTAGGAACTTTTGTGATTCCTAACAGCCAAAGAAGGGACTCCGGTTAAGAAGAACTTTTTGGATCAAAGTTCACACTGTGTTCTCCGTTGCATTCCATCTCTTATCCTGTGAGTTGCCTCTGTTAGTTGGCTCACCATGCCAAAGACATGGCCACTTCCATTTTGGGGGGTCACAGAGCCTCACTTCATTCAGTGACCACAGATGGCACTGTGCCAGAGCAGCCATTTACGGTTTTTGTCATGTGGCAGCCACAAAGAGTATGTACAGATTAGTACAAATCAGCACACATTGCGCCACGCCCTGCCCCATCGGCGTGCGCGTGTGTTTAAAGGAAACCAATATTGATCATGGTTCAGTAATGTCCTCTCTTTAGGGAAAATATAACATTTTTGAGAAACAAATGGATGTTTAGTTCTTCTAGGCTATTTCTAGTTAAGTCTGTAAATAAAGGAAGGGATTTTTTTTTTTTTTTTTGGATTTTTTTTTTTCCAGGAGTGCCTATGTTTAGATAAGGGAGAAAGAGAAAAACTAGTTTGTTTGATGAAAAATTGTTTTAGTCACTGGCTGTTCTTTAATAGGTGTCACTTTAAAATTTTTTCCGCTAATGTTAGCCACGGTACTGAGTCTGTTTGGATCCATTTAAGAATCCTTAGTTGAACTTGATTTTTGTTATGACTAATTTTGGTCACTGTTTTAACACAAGGGTACTTAACATTCCCATTGCCTTTGTCATGCTCCTATCTTACAAACAAGAAACAACATTCAGAATCTTTTAGATTTTTTTACAGTTTAACCTACTTGTGTTCATATTCTAGGTGCTCAGCAGCTAAGGTGCCCACATGTCCTTTTGATCTTTTGGTCATTTTCTGTTGGTCTTATTAAAAATACCCTTTCTATTCCAAGATGCTCTTTCAGCTCCAATCAACAAATATCAGTAAAAAAAACCTATTTTCTGGGACTTGCCTTCAGGACCCGAATTCAGGTCTTGGTGAGTTGCCGGCTTGCTGCTTGGACTAAGTAGTAGAAGCGAGGTTCGCAGGACTAGACTGAGCAGCATCCATCTGTAGAGACCCTGAGTCTGGGAATGGGAGAGGAAAACAGCGAATGGGAACTCATTGGGGTATAAGCGGACTATGCCTTAGATGATAGGGTCGGGCGGAGATGTCACTGGGGATCGAACTCAGTTGGGCAGAGGAGGAGAGTGCAGCAGGCGTGGAGGAGTCTGTAAAATGGAGGAAGCCAAGGCCAAGGCCGTTTAGGCTCTCTGTTTTGAGGCTCTCTGTCCTGTTCCATGGCTATAGGTATATCCTTTCACTAATACCACACTGCCTTGATTATTGCATCTTTTTAGTATTATCTTAGAATTTGGTGGTGTGTTCGGGTGCCTGGGTGGTTAAGCATCTGCCTTTGGCTCAGGTCATGATCCCAGGGTCCTAGGATCAAGTCCCTCATTGGGCTTCCTGCTCATTGGGAAGTCTGCTTCTCCCTCTCCCTCTCCCCCTTCACCCCTGCTTGTTCTCTCTCTTTCTCGCTGTCTTTCCAATAAATAAATAAAGTCTTTTTAAAAATTTTAAAAAATTTGATGGTGTGCTCCAACTTTGTTCTTTGTCTCAAATCGTTTGGGCTATTTTAGTTTCTTTCTAAAGTTTTTATTTTAATTCCAGTTAACATACATTGTTATATAGTTTTAGGTGTACAGTATAGTAATTCGTCACTCACATACATCTCCTGGTGCTCATCATGACAAGTGTGCTCCTTAATCCCTATCACCTATTTCTCCCATCCCTCAGCCACCTCCCCTCTGGTAACCATCAGTGTGTTCTCTATAATTAAGAGTCTGTTTCTTGGTTTCTCATTCTTTCTCTTTTTTCTCCTTTGTTCATTTGCTTCATTTCTTAAATTTCACAGAAATGTGAAATCATAAGGTATTTGTCTTTCTGTGACTGACTTATTTCACTTAGCATTATACTCTCTAGCTCCATCTGTGCCCTTACATATGGCAAGATTTCATTCTTTTTTATGGCCGAATAATATTCCATTATATGTAGGAGTGTGTGTGTGTGTGTGTGTGTGTGTGTGTAATATATATGTCTCATCTCTTCTTTATCCATTCATCAACACATCATTACATTCATCAGTACACTTGCACTGCTTCCACAATTTGGCTATTATAAATAGTGCTGCTATAAACATAGGGATGCATATTCCTTTGAATTAGTATTTTTGTATTCTTTGGGTAAATACCCAGTAGTATGATTGCTGGATCATAGGGTAGTTCTATTTTTAACTTTCTGACAACCTCCATACTGTTTTCCAGAGTGGCTGCACCAGTTTACATTCCCACCAATAGTGCACGAGGGTTCCTTTTTGTCCTCATCTTCACCAACACTTGTTGTTTCTTGAGTTGATTTTAGCCATTCTGACAGGTGTGAGGTAATATCTCATTGTAGTTTTGATACTGGGCCCTTTTAGTTTCTTTACTTTTTCACATACATTTTAAAATTATCCTGTCTATACATATGAAGAATCCTGCTAGGATTTTGTTTGAAATTATTTTGAATCTTAAGATTATTTGGAGAGGTGCCTGGGTGGCTCCATTAGTTAAGTGTCTGACTCTTGATTTCAGCTCAGGTCATGATCTCAGGGTAGTTGGGATATAGCCACTCGTTGGGCTTTGTCCTGGGTATGAAGCACACTTAAGATTCTTTCTCTCCCCCTCTGCCCTCTCCCCACTGCCTGTTCGAGTTCTCACTCTCTTTCTCTTGCTCTCTCTCTGAAAAAAATTTTTAAAAAAAATTTAAAAAAAAATTTTTTTAAAGTTTTAAAAAGTTTTAAAAAGTTAAAGGTCATTTAGAGACAATTGATATCTTAACTATATGGAATCTTTCAGTTCATCAACAATAATATCTCTCTCATGTTTTAGGTCTTTTTTTTTTCTTTTATTCAGGTTTTATAGTTTTTAGCATAGAGCTCCTTAACAGTTTCATTAAACTCATACTTAATTTATACTCAAAAATTTCATTTTTTAAGCCATTGTAAATGGGATCACTTAAAAATGCCTAGTAGAATTTGCCAGGACAGCCTGGGGTTTTTTTTTTTCCCCTTTTTCCTCAAAAAATTTAAACTATGGTTTCTATTTATTTAATAAGTATAGAACTATTCATGTTATTTCTTTGTTTTTGGGTTGAGTTCTGATAGTTTATGACTTTCATGGAATTGGTACATTTCCTCTAAATTAGCAAATTCATGTACATAGAATTTTTAGTAATATTTCTTTAGGGTCATTGCTGATATATTTTTTCCTTATGTTAGCAGTTTATGTCTTCTCTTTTTCTTGGTCTGGCTAGAAGTTTTTCAATTTATCTCATTCATTTGTATTTTTTTGCTGTAGTTATGTTTTTAACATTGATTTCTGTTCTTATGCTTTCTTTCTTTCTTTTTTTTTTTAATTTTATTTATTTATTTGACAGACAGAAAGAGAGCATAAGTAGGCAGACCAGCAGGCAGAGGGAGAGGGAGAGCAGGCTCTCTGCTGAGCAGGAAGTCCGATGTAGGGCTCGATCTGAGGATCTTGGGATCATGACCTGAGCCGAAGGCAGACACTTAACTGACTAAGCCACCCAGGCACCCTGTTCTTATGCTATCTTTCCTTTTGCTTGCTTTTCCTAGTTTTCTAATTCCTAATATTTTTAGGTGGATGCTTTAATTATAGAGACTTGCCTTATCTTTTTTTTTTCTTAAGATTCTATTTATTTATTTAGAGAGTACACAAGTGGGGAAGGAGATGGAGACAATCTCAAGCAGACTCCATGCTGAGCACAGAGCCTGGTGCAGGGCCCAGTCTCACGACCCTGAGATCATGACCTAAACTGAAATCAAGAGTTGAATGCTTAACCAGCTGAGCCACCCAGGCACCCCATAGGTGCATGTACACTTATAATTGCTGTGTCTTTTGGTGAATTGATCCTTTTATCATTATATAATGTCCCTCCTTATCTCTTGTGATTTTTCTTTTTCTGATGTCAACCTTGTAGGATATTAATATAATCACTCAAATTTTTAAAAAAATTATTGTTTGCTTGTTATATTTTGTTCTGTATTCATTTATTCAACAACATTTATTGAGTGTCTGCTAGATAAAGCCCTCATGAAATTTATATGCCAGTGGGGAGACATTGAAAATATGTAAAAATATATATCACAAAATCAGAGAGTAGTAAGTGCTATGAATTAAAATGAAGCCAATTAAGGGGATGGACAATGACTAGGGGCTTATAGATAGAGTAGTCAGGGTGGCCTCTTGAGGGGGTGGCATTCAGGCTGAGACCTGGATGAAGGATCCACGCACGAGGGAGCTGGTCACATGGATATCTGAGAAGTAAAGCCTGTTCTGTTCAAGTCTCTGAGTCAAGGTGCTTGTTACATCTTTTTTTTTTTTTTTTTTTTTTTTTTAAATTTTATTTATTTATTTGACAGAGAGAGAGATCACAAGCAGGCAGAGAGGCGGGCAGAGAGAGAGGGGGAAGCAGGCTCCCCGCCGAGCAGAGAGCCCGATGCGGGGCTCGATCCCAGGACCCTGAGATCATGACCCGAGCCGAAGGCAGAGTCTCAACCCACTGAGCCACCCAGGCGCCCCTTGTTACATCTTTTGTAATTATTTATTTTTAACCTTTCTATATGATTATATTTCAAGTTAGATTCTTGAAAGAAGTGTATTGTCGGGCCTTGCTTATTGATGTATAATGGCAATCATTGTCTTTTAATTGGTGTATTTAGCTCATTTAAGTTTAATATAATTATTGATATGGTTAGTTTTAATTCTACCATTTCTTTATTTTTGCTTCTTTATTCTCTGCTTCATCTTTCCTGATTTCTTTTAATCTGAGTATTTTTAGAATTTCATTTTTAGGGGCGCCTGGGTGGCTCAGTGGGTTAAAGCCTCTGCCTTCGGCTCAGGTCATGATCTCAGGGTCCTGGGATTGAGCCCCGCATTGGGCTCTCTGCTCGGTGGGGAGCCTGCTTCCCCCTTCTCTCTGCCTGCCTCTTTGCCTACTTGTGATCTCTCTCTGTGTCAAATAAATAAAAAAAATATTTTTAAAAAGTTAAAAAAAAAAAAAAAAGAGTTTCATTTTTATTTACCTGTCAGATTTTAATTATGTCTTTTTGTATAGTTTTTTAAGTGGTGACTTTAGGGAACTATAAAAATATATTTTAAATTTTATATAATCTACTTAGAATTACTATTTTACCATTTCAAGGAAAAGACAGAAATTCTGCAACCACATAGGCTCTTCTGCCAATCCTGATGTAGTTGTTATATGTGTTACATTTACAAACATTGAAAATCCCATCAGGCAGATGCAGCTGAGTGGCTCAGTCATTAAGTGTCTGCCTTAGGCTCAGGTCATGATCCCAGGGTCCTGGGATTGAGCCCCACATCGGGCTCCCTGCTCAGGGAGGAGGCCTGCTTCTTTGTCTCCTACTCCCCCTGCTTGTATTCCCTCTCTCTCTCTGTAAAATAAATAAATAAAATCTTTAAAAAAAAAAATCCCATCAGGCAATGATGACAATTTTTGTTTTCAACAAGTTAAAGGTAAAAAATATTGTTCTATTTACACAGATACTTAGCTTTTGTTATCCCTTCATTGCTTATATTCCAGGTTTCTCTTTGTCATCCTTTCCCTTTCACTTGGAGAACTTATTTTAGACTTTCTTTTTTAATTTTTAATTTTGAGACAGAATATATATACCATAAAATTCAACCATTTAACATGCATGTTCAGTGGCTTTTAGTATATTCAGTAGTTTTTAGTATATTCATGGAGTGTGTATCCATCATCACAATCAATTTTAGAACATTTTTATCCTCCCCAAAAGTAACTACTGGGGCAGTAAAAAGATCAATGGTTGCTGGGTGTTAAGGGGCCAGGGAGTGATGATTAAGCAGAGCACGGAGGATTTTTAAGACAATGAGACTAGTCTGTATCATATTATAATGATGGATACATGTCATTATAAATTGTTCATAATCATAAAATGTACAATATCGAGAGTGAATCCTAATGTAAGCTGTGGAATTTGGATGATAATGATGTGTCAGTGTAGTTTCATCAATGTTAACAAATGTACCCCTGTAATGGAGGTTACTGATAATAGGGAGAAGCTATGCATATTGAGGGCAAGGGATAGATGGTAAATCTCTGTAACTTCTTCTCAATATTGCTGTGAACCTCAAACTATCCTAAAAAGTAGTCTATTAAAAACAAAATACCCCATGTCCCTTAGCCATCATCCTCAACTCTACCACCCCACAAAGCCCTATGTAACTACTTATCTATTTCTATAGATCTATAGATTTGCCTCATCTATAGATTTGCCTAGTCTGGATATTTCATGTAAATGGAATCATATAATATGTGGACCTTTCACTTAAGAGTATGTTTTTAAAATCCATGTTGTGGCATGTATCAATATTTAATTTCTCTTCATTGCAAAAATAATATTCTATTGTATGGATATACCACATTTATCTCGTTTTCAGTTGATGGGCATTTGTGCTGTTTCCACTTTTTTTTACTATTATGAATAATGCTACTATGAACATTCATGTAAAAGTTTTTGTGTGGAGATATATTGTCATTTCTCTTAGATGTTTATGTAGGAGTGGGATTTCTGGGTCCTGTGCTAATTCTGTGTTAATGTTTTGAGGGATGACAGATGGTTTTCCAAAGTGTCTGTAACATTTTACATACCCAACAATAGTGTATGAGGGTTCCAATTTTTATACATCCTTGTGATTTTATCATTTTACTATTTTTATTGTTTGTTTTTAATGATAACCATTTTAGAGGGTGTGGGGTGATGTCTCTGTGGTATTTATTTATTTATTTATTACAAGTTATTACATTTATTATTTCTTTTGATAAGTAACAATTTCTTTCTTTCTTTCTTTCTTTCTTTCTTTCTTTCTTTCTTTCTTTCTTTCTTTCTTTCTTCCTTTCTTTCTTTCTTTCTTTCTTTCAGATTTTATTTATTTAATTGACAGAGAGAGATCACAAGTAGGGAGAAGCAGGCAGAGGGCGGGGGGAAGCAGGCTCCCCTCTGAGCAGAGAGCCCGATGTGGGGCTCGATCCCAGGACCCTGAGATCATGACCAGAGTGGAAGGCAGAGGCCTAAACCACTGAGTCACCCAGGCGCCCCTGTCTCTGTGGTTTTAATTTATGTTTCTCTCATGGTTAATTATGTTGAGTTTTCTTTGTGTATATATATTTGTAAATCTTTTTTGGAGAAATGTCTATTCAAATTTGTAAATCTTTTTTAGAGAAATGTCTATTCAAATCCTTGTGCATTTTAAAATTGGATTATTTGTTTTTTTTATCATTGAGTTCTAATAGTTCATATATTCTGGATTATGAGTCCTTTATGAGATATATGATTTGCAAATATTTTCTCCCATTCTTTGAATTGTCTTTTCATGTTCTTGATGGTGTCCTTCGAAGCACAAAAGTTTTAAATTTGATGGAGCTCAACTTAATTTTTCCTTTGTTTGTGCCTTTAGTGCTATTGCCTAAACTATGCTCATGGAGAAAACCTATGTTTTCTTCTAAGAATTTTATAGTTTTAGCTCTTACATTCAGATCTGTGATCCATTTAGAATTTATTTATTTATTTATTTTAAAAGATTTATTTATTTATTTGACAGAGAGAGAGAGACCATTTGGGCACCATTTGGGCACAAATGCCCATCAACTGAAAGCGAGATAAATGAGAGAGATCATACTATTTTGCAGAGAGTAGGCAGGCAGAGAGGCAGGCAGAGAGAGAGGGGGAAGCAGGCTCCCTGCTGAGCAGAGAGCCTGATGTGGGGCTCCATCCCAGGACCCTGAAATCATGACCTGAGCCGAAGGCAGAGGCTTTAACCCACTGAGCCACCCAGGCGCCCCTAGAATTTATTTTTGTATATGATGTGAGGTAGGTGTCCAACTTTATAATAAATATTCTTTATTTATTTTTTTATTGACATATAATGTATTATTTGCCTCAGGGTACATGTCTGTGAATCATCAGGCTTACACAATTAACAGCACTTACCATAGCACATACCCTCCCTAATGTCCACAACCCAGCCATCTAATCCCTACCTCCCCTACCCCCCAGTCACCCTCAGTTTGTTTCGTGAGTTTAGGAGTCTCTTATGGTTTGTCTCC
>CM053607.1:23423718-23452337 GCA_028646535.1 Procyon lotor
TAACCCCCAACCCCGCCCTGCCTCTCAAATTCTTCATATCAGAGAGATCATGTGATAATTGTCTTTCTCTGACTGACTTATTTCGCTTAGCATAATACCCTCTACTTCCATCCATGTCGTTGCAAATGGCAAGATTTTGTTTGTCTTGATGGCTGCATAGTATTCCATTGTGTATATATATACCACATCTTCTTTATCCATTCATCTTTTGATGGACATCTAGGGTCTTTCCATAGTTTGGCTATTGTGGACATTGCTGCTATAAACATTCAGGTGCATGTGCCCCTTCGGATCACTACATTTGTGTCTTTAGGGTAAATACCCAGGAGTGCGATTGCTGGGTTGTAGGGTAGCTCTGTTTTCAACTTTTTGAGGATCCTCCATACTATTTTCCAGAGTGGCTGTACCAGCTTGCATTCCCACCAACAGTGTAGGAGGGTTCCCCTTTCCCTGCATCCTCACCAACACCTGTCATTTCCTGACTTGCTAATTTTAGCCATTCTGACTGGTATGAGGTGGTATCTCACTGTGGTTTTAATTTGTATTTCTCTGATGCCAAGTGATGTTGAGCAATTTTTTGTGTGTCTGTTGGCCATTTGGATGTCCTCTTGGCAGAAATGTGTGGTCATATCTTCTGCCCATTTTTTGACATGATTATTTGTTTTTGGGGTGTTGAGTTTGAGAAGTTCTTTATAGATTTTGGATACTAGCCCTTTATCTGATATGTCCTCTGCAAATATCTTTTCCCATTCTGTTGATTGTCTTTTGGTTTTATTGTTTCCTTTGCTGTGCGAAAGCTTTTGATCTTGATGAAGTCCCAGTAGTTCATTTTTGCCCTTACTTATCTTGCCTTTGGAGATGTTTCTAGGAAGAAATTGCTGTGGCTGAGGTCAAAGAGGTTGCTGCCTGTGTTCTCCTCCAGGATTTTGATGGATTCCTGTCTCACATTGAGGTCTTTGATCCATTTTGAGTCTATTTTTGTGTGTGGTGTAAGGAAATGGTCCAGTTTCATTCTTCTGCATGTGGCTGTCCAGTTTTCCCAACACCATTTGTTGAAGAGACTGTCTTTTTTCCATTGGATATTCTTTCCTGCCTTGTCAAAGATTAGTTGACCATAGAGTTGGGGGTCCATTTAGGGCTCTCTATTCTGTTCCATTGACCTATGTGTCTGTTTTTATGCCAGTACCACACTGTCTTGATGATTACAGCTTTGTAATAGAGCTTGAAGTCTGGAGTTGTGATGCTGCCAACTTTGGTTTTCTTTTTCAACATTCCTCTGACTCTTTGTCATCTTTCTGGTTCCATTAAATTTTAGGATTATTTGTTCCATTTCTTTGAAAGAAATTGATGGTATTTTATATAGGGATTGCATTAAATGTGTAAATTGCTTTAGGTAGCATAGATATTTTTACAGTATTTGTTCTTCCAATCCATGAGCATGGAACGTTTTTCCATTTCTTGGTATCTTCCTCAATTTCTTTCATGAGCACTTTGTAGTTTTCTGAGTACAGATTCTTTGCCTCTTTGGTTAGGTTTATTCCTAGGTATCTTATGGTTTTGGGTGCAGTTGTAAATGGGATCGACTCCTAAATTTCTCTTTCTTCTGTTTTGCTGTTGGTGTGTAGAAATGCAACTGATTTCTGTGTATTAATTTTATATCCTGACACTTGACTGAATTCCTAGATGAGATCTAGCAGTCTTGGAGTGGAGTCTTTTGGGTTTTCCACATAAAGTATCATATCATCTGCAGAGTGAGAGTTTGACTTCTTCTTTGCCAATTTGGATGCCTTTTTTTCTTTTTGTTGTCTGATTGCTGAGGCTAGGACTTCTAGTACTATGTTGAATAGCAGTGGAGATAGTGAGCATCCCTTCCGTGTTCCTGATCTCAGCTGAGAGCTTTTCCCCATTGAGAATAATATTCGCTGTGGGTTTTCCATAGATGGCTTTGATGATGTTGAGAAATGTACCCTCTATGCCTACACTGTGAAGAGTTTTGGTCAAGAAAGGATGTTGTACTTTGTCAAATGCTTTTTCAGCATCAATTGAGAGTATCATATGGTTCTTGTTCTTTCTTTTATTAATGTATTATATCACATTGATTGATTTGTGGATGCTATAAGTATTCCTGAAATAAAAGAACGTTTGAATTTTCTTGGCTATTCTTTGAATTTCCATATGAAACATACCATTTTTTTCAATTTATGTAACATTTCTTTTCAAGCAGGTCTGTTGGTGACAAGTTCTCTTTTTCTTTCATATTACAATATATTTATTTCACTTTCATTCCTAAAGAGCATTTTCTGTACATTTAACTTAGCAGTATTTTTCTTTCAGCACTTACAAAATGTTGGTATACTATCTTCTGGCTTTATTTTTAATGAGTACTCTGTAGTAATTAAGTATTTGTTTTCGTTATGTAATGTATTATTTTTTATATTTCCTTTTAGGATTTTTTTAATCTTTGGCTTTTAATAGTTTAGTATGTGTCTAGGTGTAGGCTTTAAAATTTTTAAAATTTTTTATTTTTGTTTTTATTTCTTGTTTTTAGTTAGTTCACCCTATTTGGCAGTCACTGAGTTTCCTGGATTTGTTAATTGACCTCCTTCACCATGTTTGGGAAAATCTTAGCTGTTATTTCTTCAAAAATTTGTCTGCACCTGTCTCTCTTCTCCTAAGTCTTATATAACATGAATACTAATTATTTTTATATTGTCTCGTAGATCTCTGTGATTCTTCTCATTTTTTCCTGTTTAAGCTGAATTATTTCTTTTGATCTGCCTTCACATTCATTGACTCTTTCCTCTGACATATCCATTCTATTATTGGGCCCTTCCAGTGAATTTTTTATTTCCATTATTATATTTTTCAATATGACCAGATATCCTTTTTTTATTTTATTTAATTTATTTATTTTTTTCAGTGTTACAAAATTTATTGTTTTGCACCACACCCGGTGGTCCATGCAATACGTGCCCTCCTCAAACAGATATCCTTTTTTTAATAGTTTGTTTTTCTTTGCTGAGCACTTCTATCTTTACATTTGTTTCAAATGTGTTAGCTTTCCCTTTATGTATTATTATCATAAATACTGATTTTAAGACTTTTTTTGATTATTAGAGCATTTGGATAATTTTGTGGTTTGCATCTTTTATTTCTTGGGAGTTGGTTAGGTTTTCTGAGTTTTTTTGAATGATTATTTTTGGATTGTATCCTTGACATTGAATATTATGTTATGATATTCTTAGTCCTATCCAAAACCTCTGTAGAATGCTGGGTTGTTTTATTTTGTTTTGTTTTGTCTGTTTGTTTGTCTGAGTGTGTTGTTTCTTTTTTAGTTGAGAGTCAACCTGGTTAGTTTTAGACTTTAAGTCCTGACTTACTTCCTATGAGCTCTTTTTCCTTGCAGTATTTATTTCCAAAGCATTTGTATGCTATTTTGATTTGCCCCATGTGTGTGTTACACAGGGACCCATGGTGGACCCTGACTGGTGGTCCATACCATATTCAGTTCTCAGTGATTTTCTCAGGTTGGTACTGGTAGCTTTCACACAGTGCACCTCAGGAGTGAGTGCAGTTATACAGATTTAAAGGGAATTTTTTCTCTAGCTTTCTTGCCCTTTCATCCCATGATTTTCCCTTTACTCTTGTGCAGGGGCTTTCTGTTCTGATGTTCTTGCTAGAAAATTAGACACTCTTTTTATGGCAGTGTAGCAGTTCTCATAAATGTAGCTTATGCTTCTAGGCAAAGCTGGAGTGGAGTGGAAAAATAAAAATTTCTCTACTCACAGATGTAAGGCATAGAGTATCAGAAGGGTTCTATTCTATGTATATTGGTAGGTGATCTGCTTTGTTGCTAATACTGTCCAAGTAGAAAACACGGAGTGTCAAAAGTGACACACAGGGGTTGCTGTTATTGTTGCTTGTGGTTCAGAGGAGTAGGCACCATGCTTCTTTGTTGCTGGTTCTTTCCTGGTATAGGGTCAGGAGAGCCAGCAAGTATCCTCTTTGAAGGGCTACTCCTCTTACTGAGAAGACAATTGCTGTTTGTTACTAGCACTTGTCTGCTTTATGGCCTCACAGGGCCACTGCTGCTGGTTGGGAAGATGAGAAGTGCCACCTTAGAGCTAGCACTTGCCTGGTGTGAGGAGGAGGAGATCAACAGCTCTTTGACCTGTGAGGACTTCTTCCATTTATGGTGCCAGCACTGAGAAGAGGCTTGCAGCTTTGTTGCTTGTGAATGGCTGGCATAGGGTAGGTCAGATCACAAGAGCTTCGTCCCACAAGCCCTTTACCACCCATCCACCACCCTTGTGCCTTGGAGAAAGGAAGAGATGAACCTGTTTTTGGATGTCTGCTCTTGCTCTCAGTTGTTAGTTGTGGACCACCTCAGAGCCCAAGTCAAGAAATATAGAAGGCAGAAACCATCCCCCAACTTCTCTTCCACACCTGGGTTCTATACCCTTTTTGCTTGGTCTTATTAACTATTCATTGTCTTCTGGTGGTTTTGCCCTCCCCTCTCCTCCCCTCCTCTTCTCATTAAATGTAGGGTTCATGCCCAGTGTGAAGCCTAGTGTGGAACTTGAACTCAAAACCCTGAGATCAAGACTTGAATTGAGATCAAGAGTCAGACACACTTAACTGACCAAGCCACCTGGGCGCCCCTTACCTTCTTTATTTTGTTCAGAAATTTTTGTTGTAATTAAATGGAGAGATGGAGTAGAATGTGTGTATTCCATCATGAGTGAAATTGGAATCTCCTGTAAAATATATTTTAATTCACTCCAGTTCTCTGATCAAAATTATGAGCTAAGATTTCAGTACCCGTTCTTGGCTTTGTACAGCAAAACTGACTCTGCTTGACTTACACATAATGAGAATACTAGAAGTCGAGTGAACCACACTTGATGTGAAATGTCGGAACAATGCCCCAAACCATGCTAAAAACCTGGTTTCTTGCTAAAGCTGTGGTGGTCATTGCCAGAAATTGGATATCACAGAGTACCATGGCCTCTTAAGAGCAGGGAGTTTTGTCTTGTAGGAGGTGTGGTACTGTTCCCCTTAAGGAGACTGCTATGGTCTGAATATTCTCCAGAATTCATATGGTGAAATCATAATGCCCAAGGTGATAGTAATAGGAGCTTTGGGAGGTGATTATGTCATGAACGCAGAACTGTCATGAATGAGATTAGTGCCCTGTGCAAATGGCCCAAGAAAGCTTTCTTACCTCTTCACCATGTGAAGTTATAGCAAAAAGACAGCTTCTGTGAACTAGCATGTTCAGACACTAAATCTGCTGACACCTTGATTTTCAACTTCCCAGCTTCCAGAAGTGTGAGAAAAAAATGTTTATGGCTTATAAGCCACTCAGTTGATGGTATTTTTGTTATAGTGGCCTAAATGGACTAACACGGAAAGTTAGCACTCCATTGTCCTTGAGTTACAGCCCAAGGGAATGGGTGGATCTGGATTGCATTCCTGTGTCTCATCTCTAAGGGAGGCTGGCAAAGTTAGCACCTGACTTTCCCACTTCTCTAGAGGTAATCTCTGTCTTCTACCCCAAGAGTCATTATGATGGGAATTTCCTAAATACAGGAACAGTTAAAGTTCTCCATGGCCGGGAGAATGACATGGCATCTGTATAGTCACCATTTACACGATACAGTTGCTTAGTTCACAGACTTTGCCTTCCTCTGTGGTTGCTCAGATCCAGTTCGTTAGGGAAACCTGTTGTCACTCTTTAAAAGGCACCCCACATCTTCTTACCTCTGAACACTTTACTACTGTGCCTTAGTCCAAGCCTCTGTCAGTGTTTGCACGGACCGCATCACTATCTTCTTAATTCCTGTCTTGACTTTGCAACAGGATTTCTTTCACAGAGCAGCCAGAATATTTTTTAAAGTATTTATTTTGATATAATTTCAAGTTTGCAGAAAAGTTACAGGAATAGTATATAGAACTTCTTTATGCCTTTTTTCTGGATTCATCAGTTGTTGACATTTTGCCCCATTGTTCCCGCTTCCTTCAGCAACTAATACAAACTCTGTACCCCCCACTTATATATGCCCCCGACTCAGTCACATATGTATATGTACATACATACAAATCGTGTGTGTATTTAATATTCCCCAACTTCTGAAATAAATTGCAACCATCTTGCTTCTTTACTCCTAAATTCTTCAGTGTGGTTTTCCTAGTAACATTATATATATTTTTACATAACCATGAATTTAACCTTGATAAAATACTGTTATCTAATCTCTAGTCCACAGTTGTCTCAACAATCTCGTTTATAATTTTATTCCCACCAGCTTGGTAGCCATACCTTTTTTTTTTTTTTTAATATTTTATTTATTTATTTGAAAGAGGGGAGAGTCAAAGAGCAAGCACGAGGGTAGGGGTAGGGGCAGAGAGAGAGAGGGAGAGGCAGGCTCTCCACTGAGCAGGGAGCCTGACACAGGGCTTGATCCCAGGACCCTCAGATCATGACCTGAGCCAAAGGCAGATGCTTAACCGCCTGAGCCACCCGGGCGCCCCTGCCTTTTTGTTTCTTTTTTTTTTTATTTTTTTTATTTGACAGAGAGAAACAGCGAGAGAGGGAACACAAGCAGTGGGAATGGTAGCAGGAGAAGCAGGCTTCCTGCTGAGCAGGGAGCCTGATGCGGGGCTCGATCCCAGAACCCTGGGATCATGACCTGAGCGAAGGCACACGCTTAACGACTGAACCACCCAGGTGCCCCGCCTTTTTGTTTCTTAATTGGGAAGAGTTCCTCTGTCTTTTTTTAAAAAAAGAATCTTTGATATATTTGAAGACTATAAGCCATTTTTTTTTTTTTTTTTCCTTTTTTTTTTTTTTAATTTTTATTAACATATAATGTATTATTTGCCCCAGGGTACATGTCTGTGAATCTTCGGGCTTACACATTTCACAGCACTTAATAGCACATACCCTCCCCATTGTCCACAACCCAGCCACCCTATCCCTACCCCCACCACGCCCCCCGGCCACCCTTAGTTCATTTCTTGAGTCTAGGAGTCTCTTATGGTTTGTCTCCCTCCCCATCCCTTCGTGTTTCATTTCTCTCCCCCACCCCCCCAAACTCCTGCCTTGCCTATCAAGTTATATAAGCCATTTATTTTATAAATGTTTAGAAGTTGTAAATATGTAGCAATAGATAAAGGATTTGATTTTGCCTGTTTTTCCTCATCATTAGGGTCTGGGTATGCATTTTTAGAGTCTGTCACAGAATGCTATTGTGTTCTTACATCCTCATATCATATACATAATACCAGTACATCCTAGTATTGGTGATGTTCATTTGATCACTTGCTTAAGGTAGTGTAATATCAGATCTCTTCCCTGCTCTTTTCTCTTTGTACTTATTAAGTAATTTGCCGAGAGAGTTTGAGAGGAAGGAAAGACCCTCCCTGTTCATTATCAAACCTCTCTGCGATAGTTTTAGCATCCATTGATGATTCTTGTGTGAATCAATTATTACTGTGATGATTACAAAGTGGTGATTTTTCTAACTCTGTCATTCATTTTATATTTATTATCATCCTATTGCAAGGAGGAGCTCTCTCATTTATTTATTTATTTATACATACCCAGGAGTTCCTAGTTTAGTCAGTCATTTATAATCCATTACTTTCATTGTTTATTTTGATGCCCTAATTGTCCCAGTAGAAGCCCCTCTTCCTGCCCTTTATTCTTTAACATATCCCTGTCATTTTTGTACTTTCTTATTTTTTGGCACAACCAAACATTCCATGTTCATCTTGTATGAACGAGAATCAAACATTTCTTCAAAAAACCCTATTTTCTTTTAGTGGAGAATGCAATTTAGAAACTGGGATCTCTGTGCCAGGGTCACTGGGGTGTCATTGCTTCCAGCCATTCTCAGTATACAAGGCTCGAGCATAACTCGCACACATCCATATACACCTATATGTCTACCAATTAGAAATCGTGGGTTCATATTGCTATCCCTGATTTCAGTCAGATTCCATAGGGTTCATTCTAGTTTTTCTTCTTTGCACTTTTGTAATTTCCTTTTCCAACAAGAAGAAATTTGGCTCTCTTTGTCCTCAAAAGTATTTCTTCATTTGCTTAATTCTTCATTGTAATGAAAGCAGTTTCAGAATTCTTAATGCATACCACTGCAAAAGAGAAACAAATGTATTAGCTAGAATTCAATATTTTTTTATAGTTCTTTTGGTCTCTCTCTCTTTTTTTTAAAGATTTTATTTATTTATTTGACAGAGAGAGACACATAGCGAGAGAGGGAACATAAACTTGGGGAGTGGAAGAGGGAGAAGTGGCCTTCCCGCTGAGGAGGAAGCCCTATGCGGGGCTTGATCCCAGGACCTTGGGATCATGACTTGAGCTGAAGGCAGTCACTTAATGACTGAGCCACCCAGGTGCCCCCAGTTCTTTTGATCTTTAGCTTGAGAGTATATACTAGTTTTCTAAGACTGCTGTAGTAAATTACCACACACTTGGTAGCATACAACAACAGAAATTCTTGCACAGTTCTGGTGGCCAGAAGTCTTGGAATCAAGATACTTGCACAGCCGTGCTCCCTCCAGTGGCTCTAGGGGAATCCTTCCTTGCCTATCCTAGCTTCTGGTGACTCCACGCATTCCTTGGCTTGTGGCTGCAAAATCCAGTCTCTTGTCTCTCTGCCTCCTCTTCACAGAACTTTCTCTTCCTTGCGTCTTCTCTTCTCACTCTTAAGGTCACATTCACAGCTTCTAGAGATGAAGACATGATTAGATCTTTTGGGGGTGACCTCCATTTAATCCAGTACAGTATGTAGTTACTTGGATTATTATCTTCTGTTAATTCTTTCAGTGAATTTGTTGTTCATTTGAAATACAGTAGGGTTCATTTGTTTCTGTTTATGTTGAATTTTAGGTTTCTCTCAGCCTTATTCATTTGTTTTTGAATATGCAAAACATCAACAGTTTCAGGAGTCTAATAAGTTAATAGATATAGAATCAAAAATTGTGGTGACTGTAATTAAGGAAATGGACAGATACTTGGGTGGAGAACAACAGAATGGGCCATATATGCCTAGATAGGCCAGGTCGTATTATTTGAATAAGTACTATATAAAATGAGACTGGAGGAATGAGAAGCCAGTCATGTAAAAGTGGAAAAAAAAGAGCTTTCCCACAAATGGAAAAGCATGTGAGAGGCCTTAATGAGGGGAAAGAGCTGGATGTAGTAGAGAAGATGAAAGAAGCCCAATAGATTAGTGCCTGTTAGGGAAGAGGAAACGCAAAATAAGTGCAGTTGTAAAGAAAGCAAGAGCCAGAACGTGTGAGTTGTTGTAGGCTGTGTGAAGAGGCTGGAGGGCCAGGGGAGGACAATAAGCATTGGCAATTTTAGAAGTGTGTGTGTATATACACACACACAAAAGTGTATATAAGTGTGTGTGTGTGTGTGTGTGTGTGTGTGTGTATAAAAGATTTTGTTTGTTAGAGACAGTGTGAGCACTGTGTGTGCAGTGGCAAATGGAGAGGGAGAGAGAATCCTAAGCAGACTCTGCTGAGTGTGGAGTGCAATGTGGGGCTTGATCTCACGACCCCAAGATCATGACCTGAACTGAAACCAAGAGTTGGACACTTCACCGACTGCGCCACCCAAGGATATTTTTAAAAGACTGTATGGCTAGCTAGGTGGAGCACATGTGGCAAGAATCAAAGTGGAGCGACAAATGGCAGACCTGTTACAGTGTATAATAACCGAATAGTGGCATGAGGCAATGTTGGCTCCTGTAAGAATGGTGAGATGAATAATGAGAAAAGTGGGTAGATTGAAGATGTATTTTGGATTGAACTGACAAGACTAGCTAGGGGATTGAATTTGGGTGGAGAGAGGGTTTTAGGCTTATGATTGTTGGAGTATTTAAGGATGATCCTCAAGTTTGTAGTTTTAGCAACTATGGAAGAAGTTGATTGCAAATGAAGTGGACATTAAGAATCAAGATTTCCCTGTTGGCCTACTATTATGTTTGAAATGCCTATGCAAATGCAAGTGTTGATAGTTAAATATACAATCATCTTAAGCTCACGAGAGAAAATGGAATCTCAAACCTCCCATCCCGTCCCATTACTTCAGTCCATCTTCCCTATTGCACATCTCTGGTCCATGTTTGTACCCTGTCAGCATAAGCAGATTGTCAGGAGTTGGCCAGATCCTGTTTGAGGTGTTGTGGGCAATTTGGACTATAGATGGTCTTCAGGTTTATATGTGGGTACTCCAGTTCCAATTCATTCTTTCCAGAGAGCTATAATTCTTGTCCTTCTAAGTCATTTAAATATGTGCATTTTGCTTCTTATAGCATAGCTTTATTTTGGACCCTTACAGAATAAGAGATTTTGCCATTATTATGTATTAGGCTCTTTTCTGCCTCATCTGAACATACTATATGAGATCACTCTAGCTGACCTTGCACCTGGAAGGGAAGTGTGTGTGTGTGTGTGTGTGTGTGTGTGTGTGTGTGTGTATTCATGTTTGGTATGTACTCTGTGGTTGATTTGGTGTATATGTCAGTTTATATACCAACATTACATTGTTTTAATTACAGTATTTTTATATTATGCTCTATAATTAGTAGGGCTAATCTTGAATCATTTAAAAGATATTTTTCCTTTTCTCACATATTTATTTTTATAGATGTAGAATCAAGATTGTTGACACATTTTTAAGAAGTGTGGATTTTTTTCCCTCAACCTCTTGCTTTGCCTTATTTGTAAATACTTTGTATTCTTATTTTCTATTGAGAAAAGAGTCTTTAAAGAGAGGCCTCTCTGTCTCTTATTATGGTTTTTCCATTTGTTTCCTAAAGAGAGGCTGGTAGTTTCCTTTCTATTTCCTTCCTTATTAAGCACCTGTTTTTTTTTCCCCAAATACTTTTATTTTATCGTGTTATAAGATTAATTGTTCATGCACCACACCCAGTGCTCCATGCAATATGTGCCCTCCTCAAAACCCACCACTAGGCTCGCCCAACTCCCCACCCCCCACTCCAAAACACTCAGTTTGTTTCTCAGAGTCCACAGTCTCTCATGCTTCATCTCCCCCTCCGATTTCCCCCAATTTTCCTTTCCCTTCCTTCTCACAATGCCCTCCATGTTTTTCCTTATGCTCTACATGTGAGACCATAAGATAATTGTCTCCCCTTGACTTATTTCACTCTGCATAATCTCTTCCAGTCTCATCCATGTTGATACAAAAGTTGGGTATTCATCCTTTCTGATGGAGGCATAATATTCCATTGTATATATGGACCATATCTTCTTTATCCATTCATCTGTTGAGGTGCATCTTGGTTCTTTCCACAGTTTGGCGATTGTGGCCATTGCTGCTATGAACATTGGGGTACATGTGGCCCTTCTTTGCACTGCATCTGCTTCTTTGGGGTAAATACCCAATAGTAATCACCTGTTTTATATAAGTGGTGTGTTAGTTTCTGGGAAGAGGAGTTTATAGTGAATTAAACAAAGTGAAATAGAGAAAGCATATTATGAATTCAAATTGGGAGATTATACTATGCTTGTAATTAGAATAGTGTGCTCTTGGGAGGACTAAAAAGTTACTTTTAAGTATGATATGTCAGTTTCTGGTCATTGTATTTATTTTTAAGAATTTTTAAAAATATCTTTTTTCCTATATTTTTATTTTTTAAGGGTCATACGGCAATGCTTCATACTGGTTCATGGCATCCCAAAATAAAGGGAGAATTTATGACTTGCTCAAATGATGCGTGAGTACAGCTGATAATTCATCTAATACATTCATATCTTTTAATATTTTCTTTAACGTTTGCATTGTAACAAACTTGCCAGTGAAGTAGGAGATAGAGTATTAGGAATCCTGATGTTTACATATTCTTGTTCTTAACTTTACTTTGATTTTATCCAATAGTATAAGGTTTGTTTAAATAAATATGGAAACTATGAAAAAGAAGTTTGTATAAATTCCAGTACAGTTTATTAGGGAGCTCAGTGGATCAGATTGATGGTATTTAGTGAACTCAAATGACTTTGAAGTTGTGACTGATAATTTGTTACTTTTTAGAGTAAAGATTGATATCTTTCTGAGTGTAATACCGAATATAAGTTTATTGTTTAAGTGATTGCTTTTTAGAAATAGTAACTGAAAAAATTGTTTAAATGGTTATTAAGGTTCTTTTGCATTATATCTGTTGGCCTAGGACTCGGGAATATTACAGGGACAATTTGAGCAGCTTTTTCCTATATTATATTGTATGATTAATGTTTAGTATTCAGAATAGTTCATAACTATTTATAGTATTATAAATTATAATGGAAAACCTTATAAATTAAAAAATGTAGATGGTGTTATTTAGGTGAAACACTATATTTTAGATTAAAAAGACTTGTTTTAGGTTATTTTATCTCATCTTTTTACTATCTGATATTTATAATTTGCCATATTTACCTTCAAAATTTGTGTTCACATTCTTGCATAGTATATGTTTTCTGGAGCTGATCTTTAGTACAAAAGACATAATTTCACTTCCATACCACAATTTAAAAATTAATGTGATCTAAAGGGAACTAAAATTTGGAGATCTATACAGAATATGACTGGAATAGGATAATACAATTTGATTAGAATTTCTGGTAAATAGAACTATGTGGTTCTAATTTCTTTTTTATCTTTGTCTTATTTTCTTTTCAAAACTTAAATTATGTATGTTTAAAGTGACATTCCTTAAGTATCTGATATATAATCAAGTATCTGATTTCTTCAGATACTTAATATATAATCATATTAATATATATTAATATATAATCAATATATATTATACTTAATATATACTTAATATATAATCAAGTATATACTTAATATACTAATATACTTAATATATAATCAAGTATCTGATTTCTTCAGGAATTAAACTTAGCAGGTAATCTAAATTAATAGTATCTTATGACCGAGTAAGGTTTATTCTAGGAATGCAAGAATATTTTACAATTAGGAAATTTTGCCATCAAGATATTTTCAATGTAACTTATTATTAAATAAGTGAAAAGTTACAAATCACATGATGTTATGTTATATAATATCGACATTTGATAAAATTTAGTGGTCTTTCCCAGTAGAAATTCTAAGTAAAATAGGAATAAGAAGAAATTAGCAAAACCTGTTAAAAATTAATTTCCAAAATTTTATCTTTATTTTTATTTTTTTTAAAGATTTTATTTATTTGATAGAGAGATCACAAGTAAGCAGAGAGGCAGGCAGAGAGAGAAGAGAAAGCAGACTCCCTGCTGAGCAGAGAGCCCGATGCGGGGCTCGATCCCAGGACCCTGAGATTATGACCTGAGCTGAAGGCAGAGGCTTTAACCCACTGAGCCACCCAGGCGCCCCTTATATTTATTTTTTAAAAGCTTTTATTTATTTATTTTTCAGAGAGAGAGCACAAGCAAGGGGCAGTGGCAGGCGGAGGGAGCAGCAGGCTCCCCACTGAGCAAGGAGCCTGATGTGGGACTCGATCCCAGGACCCTGGGATCATGACCTGAGCTGAAGGCAGACACTTAATTGACTGAGCCACCCAGGTGTCCCTTAAAAAAAATTTAAAGTAAATACTGTATTATATATTGGAGTACTGGAGCTATTTGCATTTAAATAAAAAGACAAGAAATAAAAAAAGACCACACAACTATTTAGACCTTTTACGCAGTGTAGATTTAGAGACTTTATACAGCGTAGTAAAATAAGAAAATAAATAAATTGATAGAAGTGTTGGAAGAAAACAACTATTAAAGAATAGAGGAGTCAGGCTATTGTGGTTAAAAAATTAGGCTGAAGTAAGCAATTGGAAAAAAAACAAATAATTTTTGGTCTCCAAACTACTAAGGATCTTGCTAAGTGGTAGACTCTCATAGTTGCTAACACAATAACTTTATGATCTCTGTAGAAGCTTATCCCAAATTGATTTTGAGGATATGTAAATTTGTAGTGTAAAGAAAGTCTTCCATGGTCAGATAATTTTGAGAAACTTTGAATGTTATATTCCCAGGCTAATGATCCACAGTAAACATTTAAATAGTTTGTATAGGGTTTAAAGAAACCTGTTTAACTTTGTTAATCCTTTGAACAATAGTTTGGAAAAAGTTCTAATGCATGACATCATTTTACTGGGTATAAAATGTAATTTATCCCATTCTTTGAAAGAGCAAGTCATCAGTTCCCTTCCCAGTCACTGATGTACTAGTATATTGTACCATGGAAAATGTGCTCCAGCTTCTTTTTATACTGTGCAATTTGGGCTTTTTTTTTGGTCCATACTTTTATTCGAAGATCTGTACTGTAATCATTGGCCCCAATTATACATATTCTTTACCACCATTTATTTATTTATTTATTTATTTATTTATATTTATAGATTTATTTATTTAGAGAGTGTGTGTGTGCATACAGAGGGGGAGGGGCTGAGGGAATGGGAGAGAGTCTCAAACAGACTCTGCATTGAGTGTGGAGTCTGATTTAGGGCTCGATCTCACTGATTTCACCATCCTGAGATTATGACCTGAGCTGAAATGAAGAGTTGGATGCTCAACTGACTGAGCCACCTGGGTGCCCCTCTTTACCACCTTTAAAAAAATCCTCCATTAATAAATTCAGATGGTTTGTGGTTAGAGTGACTTTCCCTTGGCCTTTGATTTTGAGGGTAGTAGTAATTAGTAATGGGCTAAGCTGTGGGACATCAGCCCAGACACCTAGTTCGATCAACAAATAGAGTGTGCTCACTGTGTGCCAGGTACTCCTGGATATGGTCTAAGTCTCTGCCTTCATGATGCTTACATTTCAGTGGAGGTGAGTGCTTGGAGACAATGTACAGATGCACGAATAAATTAACACAGTTTTATGTAGTAATAAGTGTTGAGAAAATAAAGTAAAGCAAAAGGGTAGAGAGAGAGATAGTAGAAGTGTCTATTGTATGTAGTCAGAGAGAGCCTCTGAGGAGGTGACCTTTTAGTTGAAAATTACACCATGCACAGAAGGCAGTGTCAGCAGAGAGAGCTTCCAGGCCAAAATGGCAGCATAATTCAAGACCTTAAGAAGGGAATGTATTAGAGCATATTGGAGAGGCACAAAGTCTGGTTTTGTTGACATTTGGTAGATTGACAGAAAAGGTAGCCCTGACAGGAAATAAATTTGGAGAGGAAGGCAGGAACTAGATCATATAATTCATCTATGGTATAAAGGGTTAAAATTTTAATGTAATTATAAGCCCAACCACTAGAGTCCTAAGTCTTCCCTGTAGTATAATTGAAAATCACAACCATAGGAATGCTCACTTTACAGGGTATTAAAATTTTCCAATGACCTTGGCATAATAAAGGCCATGAATGAATGTCATACTTAATGAGGAGAAACTGAGAACTTTCCCTGTAAGGTCAGGAATAAGACAAGAATGTCCACTCTCATTACTTTTATTCAACATAGTACTGGAAATCTTAGCCATAGCATTCAAACAAACAAAAAGAAATAAAAGGCATCCAAATTGGTAAAGAAGAAGTAAAGCTTTCACTATTTGCTGATGACATAATACTGTATCTAGAAAACCCTAAAGACTCCACCAAAAAACTCTAAAAACTGATAAATGAATTTAGTAAGGTCACAGGATACAAAGTCAATGTATAGAAATCTGTTGCATTTCTTTCTTTTTTTTTTTTAAAAGATTTTATTTATTTGACAGAGAGAAACATAGCGAGAGAGGGAACACAAGCAGAGGGAATGGTAGCAGGAGAAGCAGGCTCCCTGTCGAGCAGAGAGCCCGATGTGGGGCTTGATCCCAGGACTCTGGGATCATGACCTGGGCCGAAGGCAGACGCTTAACGACTGAGCCACCCAGGTGCCCCGAAATCTGTTGCATTTCTATACACTAATAATAAAGCAACAGAATGAGAAATTAAGAAAGCAATCCTATTTACAATTACACCAAAAATAATAAAATACCTAGGAATAAACTTAACCAAAAAGGTGAAAGCCCCATAGTCTTTCTTTTTCTTTAAGATTTTATTTTTAAGTAATCTCTTTGCCCATTGTAGGGCTTGAACTCTCAAGCCTGTGATTAAGAGTTACACCCTCCACCAACTGAGCCAGGTAGGTGCCCTGCCTTATATTCTTTAAAACTATAAAACATTGTTGAAAGAAATTGAAAATGACACAAACAAATGGAAAAACATTCCATGCTCATGGGTTGGAAAAATAAATATTACTAAAATGTTGAGACTACCTGGAGTAGTCTATACATTTAATGCAATCTCTATCAAAATACTAACAGCATTTTTCACAGAATTGTAACAAATAACTCTAAAATTTATGTAGAACCACAAAAAGACTCTTAAGAGCCAAAGCAGTCTTGAAAAACAAAGCAAAGCTGGAGGCATCACAATTCCAGACTTTAATTTATATTATAAAGTTGTAGTCGTCAAAACAGTATGGCACTGGCACAAAAATAGACACATAGATCGATGGAACAGAGTAGAAAACCCAGAAATAAACCCACGATTATATGGTTGGTTGATCTTTGACAAAGCAGGAAAGAATATCCAATGGGAAAAAGACAGTCTCTTCAACAAATGGTGTTGGGAAAATTGGGCAGCTACATGCAAAAGAATGAAACTGGTCCACTTTCTTAGACCATACACAAAAATAAATTCAAAATGGATTAAAGACTTAAATGTGAGACCTAAAACCATAAAAATCCTAGAAGAGAGCACAATGTCTCTGGCATTGGCCCTAGCAACATTTTTCAGGGTATATCTCCTGAGGCAAGGGATATAAAAGCAAAAACAAACTGTTGGAATGACATCAAAATACAAAGCTTCTGCTCAGCTTTGGAAACAACAAAACTAAAGGCAGCCTACTGAATGGGAGAAGATGTTTGCAAATGAATTATCCAATAAAAGGTTAGTATCTAAAATATATAAAGAACTTATACAACTTAACACCTAAAAAATGAATAATCCAGGGGCGCCTGGGTGGTTCAGTGGGTTAAAGCCTCTGCCTTCAGCTCAAGTCATGATCCCAGGATCCTGGGGTCGAGCCCCGCATCAGGTTCTCTGCTCAGCAGGGAGCCTGCTTCCCCTTCTCTCCCAGCCTGCCTCTCTGCCTACTTGTGATCTCTCTCTCTGTCAAATAAATAAACAAAATCTTTAAAAAAAAAAAAATAAAAAAATGAATAATTCAGTTAAAAAATAGGCAGAAGACATGAGCAGACATCCAGATGGCCAACAGCTACATAAAAAGATACTCAACATCACTTCTTATCAGAGAAATGCAAATCAGAACCACACTGTGGGGCACCTGGGTGGCTCAGTTGGTTGAACATCTGACTCTTAGTTTTGGCTCAGGTCATGATCTCAGGGTCATGAAATCAAGCCCTGCATCAGGCTCTGTGCTTAGAGTAGAGTCTGTTTGAGATTCTCTCTCTCCCTCTGCCCCTTCCCCTGTTCACATGTGTACACACACTCTCTCTCTGAATAAATAAGTAAATTCTTAAAAAAAAAGAAAAAAATCACACTGAAATACCTCTTCACACCTGTCAGAATGACTAAAATCAACAACACAAAAAGCAAGTGTTGGGGTAGATATGGAGGAAAAGGAACCCTTCTGCACTGTTGATAAGAATGCAAACTGGTGCAGCCACTGTACAAAACTACTGTTTTTGGGTTTCCTCAAAAAATTAAAAATAGAACTGTCCAATCCAGTAATTGTACTACTGAGTATTCCTAAAACACAAAAATGCTAATTCAAAGGACTACACATACCCCTATGTTTATAGCAACATTATATTTATAATAGCCAAATTATGGAAGCAGTCCAAGTGTCCATTGATAGATGAATGGATAAAGAAGAGGTGATATATATATATATATATATATATATCCATACACACACATACATATATAATGGAATATTATTCAGCCATAAAAAGAATGAAATTTTGCCATTTGTAGTGACGTGGATGGAGCTAGACAGAATAATGCTAAGTGAAATAAGTCAGTCAGAGAAAGACAAATACCATGTGATTTCACTCATGTGAAATTTAAGAAACAAAACAAATGAGCAAAGGAAAAAAAGAGCGAGTGAGAGAGAGAAAGAGAGAAACCCAGAAACAGACTTTTAGTGATGATCACCAGAGGGTAGGTGGATGGGGGGAAAGAGGGGATGGGTGAAATAGATGATAGGGATTAAGGAGTGCATCTGTCATGGTGAGCACAGGAGATGTATGGAATTTTTGAATCACTGTAGTATACCTGAAATTAACATAACACTGTATGTTAACTATACTGGGATTAAAATTTTAGAAATTATAAAAAAAAAAATTCTCTAGCAAGATAATGTTATGGTAATAGCTAATAATAGCTAACACTCATTGGGCCAGTACCACGCAATATAAGTTATACATGCTAAGCACTTTGTCTAATGTTCTCCTCACAGTGGTAGAGGAGGTAGTAGTGTTATTATATGTTTCAAATGAAGACACTGGTTATGATTTTCCTAGGGACACATGAGTCTAAGTGGTTGAGCCAGGATGAGAATCCACTGAGTCAGATACTTTGTGAGTGGTTGTCACAAAGGTTATGGTGATGGATTTACAGATGCTTTCACAGGATAGAAATCACTTTTATGTAAAGGAAGGGCAGGAGAACTCACCTCATTGAGAACACTTGCAGTATTCTCCATCAGTGGAAGGACAAATTCCTTTTACTTGCAAGTCTCCAGTAGTGCACCCCAGTGATGATACTACTATGTTTTCTAACTATGATGAAGATGATGAGAGATCCTTTGCTAGTACAGGTGGTCTTTACCCTCTTTTACCTGGCCCCTCCCCATACACCCCTCAGGGCAACTCTACTTGACTTTTGAGATCTGGAACCACTCCGGCTGTGCTGGACGAGTGGCCTCACATAGCCAGAGGCAGATCATATTTAGGCCTAAGGGTGTTTTCTTCCTCTCTCTTACCAGCTGGGAGTTGGCGTTGGGCACCACTCCCCACCCCATTCCTAAGCAAAAACTAAACAAGGAAAATAGTGTACTGCGTTAAATACCTTTTATTTTCATATGGCTTTTTTTTTGGAAGTATGATGGATTTGGTATGTATCTTTGTTAAATAAAGAAATTTCAGGGCGCCTGGGTGGCTCAGTGGGTTAAGCCTCTGCCTTCAGCTCAGGTCATGATCTCAGGGTCCTGGGATCGAGCCCTACATAGGGCTCTGCTCAGCAGGGAGTCTGCTGCTTCCTCCTCTCTCTCTGACTGCCTCCCTGCCTACTTGTGATCTCTTGCTCTGTTAAATGAATAAATAAAATCTTAAAAAAAAAAAGAAATTTCATTCTATTTCTATTACAGATGTTGAAACTTAATGCTTTTGTGGAATATTTGATGTAATCTTGCTTTTTATCTTTCTGACCTATTCATACAGAGAATTACATGAATATATTTCAGAATGTTAAACCATCTTGTTTTTTTTTTTTATAGTAAATCCTATGTGATCATTTTGTATTTTTGGGGAGGTGGAGAGAGAAGTGGGGAGGGGTAGGCAGAAAGGGGGAGAGAGAGAATCGCAAGCAGTTATCATACCCAGCCCAGAGCCTCATGTGTGGCTTGATCTCACAACCCTCAGATGATGACCTGAGCCAAAATCAAAATGAGCCACCCAGGTGCCCCGATCACTTTGCATTTTTAAAAAATATATTGCTCTATTTACAAAACTTATATTTTATTTAGGATTTTAATTTTATATTGACAAGTAAATGGGGACTTTTTTGTTTTTTATTAGGTTTTGGGACAAAAATTATACTGTTCCTAAAATAAGGCAGTTTCTCCTCTTTTTTTATTATTTGTTATCCATGTCCAAGTTCATGAACGTGGCTGTAACAAAAAAATCTCATGGAACACCAAGGTCATCCAGCAAGTTGAATTACAGTCTACACTCGGAGCTCTAATATATAAAACTTATTTTATTTTTAACTACAATTTCTCATATTTTTCTGAAAAAATATATTTAATAAGTTTAGAAGAAATATTAGAAGTAAGCAGGAGCAGTTTAGAAGAAAATGCTTTGATAAAAAATTTCAGGAAAATATCTGAATTATTATGTTAAGTGTACTAATATTGTGTGTGGACTGAGTTCTCCCTTAAAGGAAAAGTATGTGGACCTGGATATATGAATATAGGAGATGGGAAGAGAGTTAAAAGAGCAAAAGAATATGATCTAGAGGCCCACAAATATAACTTGATATAGATCAGTTTGAATAAAATGTACTTAGAAGTTTTTTTCTATAAAACTAAGAATGTGCCTTTAGTTGAAATATAAGTATTTACAAACAATGACTGTCTACTCTAGTGGGACAGGGGTATTGTATATATTATCTTTTTTTTTTTTTTGAGAAATTTAAGAATTGATTTATTTAATGATTGGTTACTTGATAGCATTAAGGAATTAATAATTGGGGGGATATGATATTGGTATTATAGTTGGCCTTTTATTTTATTTTGATTTTTTAAAAGATTTTATTTATTTATTAGAGAGAGAGTGGGGAAGAGAGAGCACAAACGAGGTGGGGAGGGGCAAAAGGAGTAGGAGAAGCAGACTCCCCACTGAGCAGGGAGTCTGATGCCGGGTGGGGTGGGCTTAATCCTAGGACCCTGGAATCATGACCTGAGACAAAGGTAGACGGTTAACTGACTGAGCCACCCAGGCACCCTGTAGTTGACTTTTAAAAAGTCTTTCTTTAAAAATTTTTATTTAAATTCAATTTAGTTTACGTATAGTGTATTGTTAGTTTTAGGGGTAAAATTTAGTGATTCATCAGCTGTATATAACAGCCAGTGCTTATTACATCAAGTGCCCTCCTTAATGCCCATCACCCAATTTCCTTATCCCCTCATCACCTCCACTCCAGCAAACCTCAGTTTGTTCCCTGTGGTTAAGAGTCTCTTATGGTTTGGATCCCTCTCTGTTTTTATCTTATGTTATGGATCAAAAGTTTCCATTGTTTAAACTAGATAATTAGGACCAAGAGTCATGTTTTTGTAGTTTGTATTTTATTTTTTTACTCTAAGATAATAGAGTAAAAAGATGGTAATTTTATTATTGGACAAACTCTGGGTTAATGGGATAAACAAAGTAAAATTACAGATACTTTTGATTATACTTCAGTGTAATTGTCAGACCAGTATTTTACCTTGTAACACTATATAAGATATTTTAAATAGGTTTTAGGGGAAAAAAATCCATCACACTGGAATACTACATGAACTGTTAGGAACAACTAACATCTCATGAGGCATCATCAGAATTCTTAGGTCTGATACTATGAAGTTCATCCTGCATTAAGAAATAGTCCCATGATTGAGTAATCAGTTCAGTTAATGCCTTTGGGCAGAATCTGCCTATATTTTTTGTGTGTCTCATAGTTCATAGGACGACTCCGCCTTTCATTGCTTCATCTCATACTCTTTGTTGGTAAGTAGGGCAGAGAGGTAAATATCAACTGTACATCTTATAAACTCTTTTTTCTCTTGGAGATTTTATTAGAGGTTGTTTAGGATTTAAATTAGGATAATTTCATCAGACTTCATCAAGCTCATAATAGTAATATTCTCTTCTTCCCCAGTATCCTTCTATGTCTTCCTCTTTCCTCTCATTTTAGGCAACTGGAAAAAGGTATTTTGGATAATATGGCCATGGTGTAGAGAGCTTCCCGATGAAAGTTATTCATCTCAGCACCTCCTGTATTACCTCAATGTTTTGTGTTTAGTGCTAACTAACCCCCTTATTTGTCAGGCTATGACTGTCAGTGTAGGAGTAGAGAGGGAATCCTGGCCAGGGCAGTACCAGCCATTCATGGAAGTCACACATGTTATGGATAAGTTTAGGTACAGTGGGAGTGAATAACCAAAACGTTTGTGAGAAACTATTCCACTGGAGGCGAAGGTGGCACTCCCTGCTTGGTTCTGGCTTCATGTGTGCTCAGTTAAATTGCCATGTTTCCTTTGAGTGTGAGTTGGAGATGCTAGTGCCTTAACCTTTTGATTTTATGAGTTTCAGTATGAAACACGAACCTGGGATCAGGCCAATTCAGGAATGAAATGAAGAGGAAGAGGGTGATAGGGAGATCTTTTTGGTTTTCCCAAGTTTACCAGAACGAAACATAGATAACAAGGCAGAACTTACTTACTATGTTATGCTTGGAAGTAAATGTTAATTTAAACCAGATGGTAATGGAGATAAAAATGCTTACTTATTCAGTGGAAGTCAGTTCTACTTGTGAATTTATAGCGTCGGATATGGAGCCACTTTATCCTATGTAGTGTGCAGAGTGAGAGTACAAGTGATGCTATACTAGTGGAATCTGGGTCCTTGGTGCAGAATTTGTACAAAGCAAGTTCCGGCTCAGCCCAGGCTCTGCCCACAGGTACTGCTCAGTGAATCAGATGCTTCCAATATGTGTCTGGAGGGTTTTCTGTTGCTTACTCAGGACTTTCTGTCTCAGAGGAATTTGTTCATATCTGTTGTGACTATGTCTGCCTCTATATGCAGTTAATGATGAGGGGAAAGTAGGAAAATAATTCATGTACAGACAAGCATTTCACAGTGAGTTGCTGCAGAAAATAGACGGTGTTAGATAAGAAAAACACTGGGGAGATGACAAAACTTTATAACATGATGTCTCCTTCCACACTGTAGTTGGGAGGGAGGACATATGGAAGAGTAGGTGGGCCATGGTAGGGCCCATGCTAACTTAAAAAAAAAAAGGATGGGTGCAGAGTAGTAAGTGGGTTTTAGGCCAGAGTTAAAGAGGAGGAACTGATGGATGTCACAAAATAGCCACAAGACCCATTTGTAAACCCTTGTGAAAAATGGCTCCCAAGGACTAAATGAGTCTTTGAGGGTTGGACTCCTGCAATAGCAGGCAAAATTAAGAAGTAGGAATTTGTAGGAGGGCACGTATTGCATGGAGCACTGGATGTGGTGCATGAACAATTAATCTTGTAACACTGAAAAAATAAACGTATTTGGGGAAAAAAAAAGAAGTAGGGATTTGAAAAAAAAATCTGAAAGAGACCAGTTTTTACTCTAGGGTGCAGTGGTCTGGGGAAAGTCAGGCTGCTCATGTCATATTGAAAGTGTTCACAGCAGTGCCTCGGAGAGGTACAGGGAGCAGAGAGGAAGAATTGCTAACACTGCTTGCTTGGAAGAATCGGGGAAAGCTTTATACTGGAGTTTTGAATATGTGTACGGTATTCTCCCCCCCCCCCCCCCCCCCCGCTTATCCATGGGGAATATATCCCAGGACCCACAGTGCATGCCTGAAACCATGGATAGTACCAAACCCTATATGTGCTATGTTTTTCCTGTACATACTTACCTACGATGAAGTTTAATTTATAAATGAGGCAGAGTAAGAGGTTAACGACAGTAATGAATAATAAAATAGAGCAGTTATACTGTAATAAAAGTTATGTGAATGTGATGTCTCTCTCATAATACATTACCGTACTCTCCCTTCTTGTGATGATGCAAGATGATAAAATGCCTAAATGCTATGATGTGAGGTGAATGACATAGGCTACTGTTGACCTTCTGATGATATGTTAGGAGGAGGATCATTTGCTTTCAGACCGGGTTGACCATGAGTAACTGAAACCATGGAAAGTGAAACTGTGGATAAGTGGATTACTATATTGGCATAAATTCTTTTTGTAGCAAAGTAGGGAAGTGATGAGAGAGGAAATGGACTTGGAAAAGAACATAGGAAAATCTGAATTTGGGCCTCAAGGATGGTACCATATAGAACATGCAGAATATATAATGACCTATGATTAGGTGATTTTTATCTATAAGCAAAAAACATAATTTCATATTTAGGGTTTAGCACACAGAGGGAGCAGGAGAGGGAGCAGGAGGAGGAGAAGCAGACTCCTTGCTGAGCAGGGAGACCAGTCCCAGGATGCTGGGATCGTGACGTGAGCTGAAGGCAGATGTTTAACTGACTGAGCCTCCCAGGAGCTCCTGGTTTGATCTTATTTCTTCTAAAGGAGGAAAGGAAAGGGAGGGAGAGTGGGAGAGTAGGAAGAGAAGTGGGAGAGAAGGAACTACAAAAAAAACCCCAAAAAAGCAATAAAGAGACAATTTGGGAGATAATTTGGGAAATTTGGATATTAGGTGATAAGACAGATTGCAAAAACGGCCACAGTTCTTCATCTTTCCTTGTACCCATGTTCTTGGCAATGTGACTTTGTAGCTACTCCCGCTAAGAGATGGAGTCTGTTTCCCCACCTTGTAAATATGGGTTAGCCAACAGAAGGTGGCAGAAATGATGGTGTGCCATTTATGAGCATAAGCTTCTTAAGAGTTCTTGTGTGCTTTACTTTCTTGGAACCATGGCTTTGCTATATGATCAAGTTCTGGCTAATCTGCTAGAGGGTGGAAGACTGGTGGAGGAGAATTCAGTTTTCCCAGTTGAGGCCATCCTAGCTTATCATCAGCCAACTCCCAAGTTTATGAGAGACTTTAATGTGGATTAGCAAAACTGACCACAGACATGTTAGTTAACTTGCTAGGACAAAGCCACCTACCTGACCGATGGACTTGGAAGCAATAATATATGCCTATCTTTTAAGCCTTTAAATTTTGTAAATGTTTGGTTATGCATCAGTTGTTAACTGCTACAGATATTATTGAATTGTGTTATGTAGAATCGGGTTGTATAGAATGTCTTTGTTCTTAGAAGATACCAGCTGGTAAATTAGATGTGAAGTATCATGTGATAATGCAACTTATTTTAAAATGCTGTAATGAAAATAAACTATGTCTGTGTGTGTGGTGTGTGTGTGTGTGTGTGTGTGTAATAATATATATATATACCTATATATGGAAAATGAGAGACGTGACAAAGAAGCGATGAAATATTATGGTATATGGTGTCCATCGGAAAGGATATATCGTCTTTGTTGTACTGCTCTTTTAACTTGCTTGTAGCTTTAAAGCTTTTCAAAATAAAAGTTGGGAGGATCTTCTTAATACTGGTTTATTTGGATAAGAGGGTGGAGGAGGGACAGTAAAGTGTCCTCCATGCTGAGAAGGCACTTTGAGACTGAAAAAAAAAAACAAAGCAAGCCATTTCATATCATTTACACGGAGATTTATTTAGGGTAACTTACTAACAGGGGGGATCAGACGGATGGCAATCCAGTTGCTATGCGGCTATTCTCTGCAAAGCCTGGACCTTGATCCACAGATTTTATTGTGTTGTGGTGAGGTCAAAGGCTAGTTATCTAAAGTGGCGCCATTTGTGTGCCAGAGGGGAGGGAGGGGAAGAAACTATGTTATCTCTACTAGTTATCTAAACAACTTTAGGGAAGATCAGAATAAGCTCCCTGCATTCCCACGGGGGCACACATTAACTTCCATCCTGGGGCAAATTGGGCCAAAGATGGAGTCAGTATTGTCCGCAGTCATACACATCTATCCCACCCGCACCTTTTTGTCTCTATAAGTTGAATATAAGATGGAGTATAAAGGGTCATGAGAATTAAAGTTAGTTGTGTTCTACTTTGATCAAGTTTTTTCTTGGAGAGTTTTTCAGTATATTTTGATATATCAGTGCTGACTACTTAGATTGTGAGAACCTGTTATTCAGGATTGTCTGCATTGAATTATACATAGCAGGATTTCCTAAGTGTGTTCTTGGGAATGTTAGTACCTGAAGGGTGTCCATGGAGAAAGGGTTCCTTAATCCTCTACTTGGAGAGTCACAGTGCCAAAGACTAAGTATTTTAAAGACCCTGAGAACTATATTAAAAAAAGAAATGGGATGAGGCACCTAGGTGGCTCAGTCATTAAGCATCTGCCTTCGGCTCAGGTCAGGATCCCAGCATCCTGGGATCAAGCCACACATCAGGCTCCCTGTTCAGCGGGAAGCCTGCTTCTCCCTCTACCGCTCCCCCTGCTTGTGTTCCTGCCCTCGCTGTATCTCTCTGTCAAATAAAATAAAATCTAAGAAAGAAAGAAAGAAAGAAAGAAAGAAAGGAAGGAAGGAAGGAAGGAAGGAAGGAAGGAAGGAAGGAAGGAAGGAAGGAAGGAAGGAAGGAAGGAAGAAAGAAGAAAGAAAGGGGCATTTTCTAGCTGTATTGATACAGCTTCATGCTTCATCTTTCTCCCAATGCCAAAAACACCTGTTACACTCTGGGGGTTTGGTGTTTCAGGAGTACACTTTAGGAAGTGAGGATTGCCCCTAGTTAATGCTTTTCTTGGTGGAATTCAGTATAATAAGTATTTTTTATTTGGTTGCAGCTATATCAATTAAAATTTTTGGCAAATTTTGGGAGGGCATAATAAAAAGCGCATGCACTTTCCAGACTTAGAGCAATTTGGGCACTCCACCCCTTGTCATGACCTGGGACTAGTAATTTACCACTGAATCTCAGATTCCTATTAAATGGGTAATACTTGATTCATAAAATTGTAATCTAGATTTAATGTGTAAAACCTTGTGCATAGTTGGCATTCATGTATAGGAGTAGCCTTGGAATCATTTGAATTGGATTGAAGATGGTAAGATTTTCAGTTTTTAGTTGACTTTTTCTTAGTTTCTCTCACATCTTGATGAGCATCTCCCTTTAAGAGCATGTGTGGGGCATGTTGGATCTCATAGGCCTTTGCTGGAAGGCTGCTAGACAGATTTCACTTAAGTTTTATAATCAATAACATGTGTAAATTATAAAATTCTGTAAGGAACAATGACTCACATAAATGGATCCCAGAAAAGTAAGCTTTTCTATAACTCAAAGTATTTTTTTCTATCTTATTTTTTGGGGGGAAACTTAAAAAATACATTAGCTTCTTTTATTATTAATAAATATTCTGAATATAATTTAACATCCTTTATTATTATTTTTTATTAACATAAAATGTATTATTTGTTTCAGGGGTACAGGTCTGTGATTCATCAGTCTTACACAATTCACAGCACTCACCATAGCACATACCCTCCCCAATGTCCATCACCCAGCTACCCTATCCCTCCCACCCACCTCTACTCCAGTAACCCTAAGTTTGTTCCCTGAGATTAAGAGTCTCTTTAAGTTTTACCTTCCTCTGAGGTTTCATCTTGTTTCATTTTCCCCTCCCTTCCCCTATGATCCTCTGTCTCGTTTTTTCAAATTCCTCATATCAGTGAGATCATATGATAATGGTCTTTGTCTGATTGATTTATTTCACTTAGCATAATACCCTCTAGTTACATCCGCGTCCCTACAAATGGCAAGATTGCATTTTTTTGATGGCTGGTATTATTCCATTGTATATATACACCACATCTTCTTTATTCATTTATTTGTCAATGAACATCTAGGCTCTTTCCATAGTTTGACTATTGTGGCCATTGCTGCTATAAACATTGGAGTGCATGTGCTCTTTTGGATCACTACCTTTTTATCTTTGGGGTAAATACCCAATAGTGCAATTGCTGGGTCGTAGGGTAGCTCTATTTTCAACTTTTTTTCTTTCTTTCTTTTTTTTTTAACTTAATAATTGCTACTACAGCATATTTATTTTTTATTTCCCTCCTTTTTAAATTTTATTCAAAAAAAATTTTTTTTTAATTATTTTATTTTTTCAGTGTTCCAAGATTCATTGTTCATGCACCACACCCAGTGCTCCATGCAATATGTGCCCTTCTCAATACTCACAATCAGGCTCACTCAACCTCCCACCACCCCCTCCAAAACCCTCAATTTGTTTCTCAGAGTCCGCAGTCTCTCATCCTTCATCTCCCCCTCCGATTTCCCCCAATTCACTCTTCCTTTCCTTCTCCCAGTGTCCTCCATGTTTTTCCTTATGTTTCACACTTAAGTGAAACCGTATAATTGACTCTCTCTGCTTGACTTATTTCACTCAGCATAATCTCTTTCAGCACCGTCTATGTTTTTTGTTTTTGTTTGTTAATTAATTAATTAATTAAATAATTTATTTGACATAGAGGAGAGAGGTCACAAGTAGGCAGAGAGGCAGGCAGAGAAAGAGGGGGAAGCAGCCTCCCCGCTGAGCAGGGATCCTGATGCAGGGCTTGATCCCAGGACCTTGAGATCATGACCTGAGCCGAAGGCAGAGGCTTTAACCCACTGAGCCACCCAGGCACCCCAAGTCCTGTCCATGTTGATACAAAAGTTGAGTATTCATCCTTTCTGATGGAGGCATAATATTCCATTGTATACATGGATCATATCTTCTTTATCCATTCATCTGTTGAAGGGCATCTTGGTTCTTTCCACAGTTTGGCAATTGTGGCCATTGCTGCTATGAACATTGGGGTACATATGGCCCTTCTTTGTAGTGCATCTGCTTCTTTGGGGTAAATACCCAGTAGTGCAATTGCAGGGTTGTAGGGTAGCTCTATTTTTAATTTCTTGAGGAATCTCCACACTATTTCCTTTTTTTTTTCTTTTTTCACACTATTTTCCAAAGTGGCTGCACCAACTTGCATTCCTACCAACAGTGTAAGAGGGTTCCCCAGAATTGTGATGCCACCAGCTTTGGTTTTTTTTTTTTTTTTTTTTTTTT
>CM053607.1:23452837-23475933 GCA_028646535.1 Procyon lotor
TAGATGGCCTTGATGATGTTGAGGAATGTGCCCTCTATGCCTACGCTGTGAAGAGTTTTGATCAGGAAGGGATGCTGTACTTTGTCAAATGCTTTTTCAGCATCAATTGAGAGTATCATATGGTTCTTGTTCTCATCCTTTCTTGATTAAAACTTTTCACAGTATAGGGATAAAGGGTACATACCTCAGTATCATAAAAGCCATCTATGAAAAACCCACAGCAAGTATCATTCTCAGTGGGAAAAAACTGAGAACTTTTCCCTTAAGGTCAGGAACATGGCAGGGATGTCCGCTATTGCCACTGCTATTCAACATAGTCCTAGAAGTCCTGGCCTCAGCAATAAGACAACAAAAAGAAGTAAAAGGAATCTGAATCGGCAAAGAAGTCAAACTCTGACTCTTTGCAGATGATATAATTTAACATCTTCATAATGTATAAATTATTACATTGTGGTATAAAATGACTCATCAAGTCTTGGCATATGTAGTCCTATCTATAGCTTTTAGAGTTTTTGACCATTACTTTCATTTTTTGTTCTTCCCTTTTTGTTAATTGTTGCTTCTCACTGCACTTGGTGTGGGCTCGTAGCCTATACAAGTGCCTCAGTTTCTCTGAGTTTTTTGTTTCTAATAAGCCATGGGCTGGGGCTGGGCGAGGGTGGCCCAAATTTTTTATAATTTGTGCAGAAGAAGAGGGAATAAGCAATTAGTAGAGTGTATGTTTTTGTTGTTGTTGTTTCTGTTTTGTTGTTGTTAGAGTTAATTTTTGCCATCTTTGGCTGCTGGGAGATTTTTTCTTGCTTCTTTCTGGTTCTGAGAGGAGTTTTATGTTCTCCATGCTGCCAAATAAGTAAGATCATGGTTATATTTTTAATGGTTCTTTTTTGGTGAATTTCTCATAGAAACAGTGTACTCTTTTCAGGTGTTAACTAGACTTATTGTGGTGATCATTTTGCAACGCATACAAATAGCGAGTCATGTTTTACATCTGAAATGAATATAATGTTATATGTCAATTATACCTCAGTTAAAAGAGGAGGTACGCTGTTTAGGTCATGTTTCTGCAATATCTGGCATTACTTTTATCTAATTTAATTCTTTGATTTTTAAAACCTACACCTAATTATTCTTTAATATACTCTCATTGGTTTTTGTTTTAAAGCCATAATGATGCTTTTAAAACTATCTATTTTAGTAACTACCAGCATTTAAAAAATTAATGGCTTTGATTTTATTTTCATTGTGGGAATAATGAACAATTTGTCTATATAATTTATAAGCCTTTGTTAACAAATTTTACATGAAACAGGTAACTTATTTGAAAAATTACTTAGGATTTAGCAATGGAGCCTAAATACTGAAAATTTTACCATCAGACTTGCTGATAATGGTGAAATATGCTTATGATAAAAAGCAAAATTTTCTCACTTTCTGAAACTCTTTTTCTTCATAAGTTCTGAGAGTATGAGCATCTATTCTCAAATTACTGTTATAATTGAGATGTTCACATTTTGCCCTTTGATTTAGCTTCTATTGACAAACTTTCTCTGTAGGCCTAGATGGAAGAAATATGTACATCCTCTTTTAATTTTATCATAAATTCATTTGGTTTGTATAAGTTCCTCTTAAAATAGTTTGTTTACTCAGCCCTATTTTATTTCTGTTACATATTGAAAAACATACAGTAGGTTAAAAGTCTGTAAGATTTTAAAGTAATAACAACAACCCATTCCAGAGCTACCAGGACAGATACTTTAAAAGGTCAAGTTTAGAACTTAGAAGTAAGGGTTGTGGAAAAAAAAAAAGAAGTAAGGCTTGTGGTTGTTATTTTCCTCTAAAGATCACTGTTTAGATTAATGTGTGATCATTGCAATAATACTAATAACTTATTATGTAATATCTCAAAAAACTAGAACGCAGTCTTTTAGTGTTTTTGATGAAATGGATGTGGAATTATTAGTCATTTCCTTTTTTTTTTTTTTTAAAGATTTTATTTATTTGACAGAGAGAAACACAGCGAGAGAGGGAGCACAAGCAGAGGGGATGGTAGCGGGAGAAGCAGGCTTCCGGCGGAGCAGGGAGCCCGATGCGGGGCTCGATCCCAGACCCCTGGGATCTGACCTGGGCCGAAGGCAGACGCTCAACGACTGAGCCACCCAGGCGCCCCTAGTCATTTCCTTTTTAAAAAATTGAGATTAATGTCATTTGTATTCTGTAACACAAAATAAGCTAACAGAATCTTACTAGGGAAGTTGAATTTACTAAATAGGCAAGAGTTACTTATAATTAAGCATTTTAATTTTATGTACATTTTAATTTTAAAGCTTCTATTATGCTTGAATAACCTTTGGTTTATAATTTTCCTGGTACCTTCAACTTCTTTAGTTATGTTTTTTAGCATGTGTTTATAGTATAAAGCTTTATGTCGTATCTCTAGGAATTATAAAAAATTACTGTCCCATTATCCTTGATATAAGTTTATGTAACTTTTATACAAAATGTTACTCAGGTGTACTATATTGCCATATTGAACCAGTTTAAAATGTTCATACCTTCAAAAACGTTGGAGAAAAGTTTGATTAAGTCCAAGCTTGTTATGTTTCATTTGTACACTTTTCCAGTAGTTAAGTAGTAACTTATTTTGGCTATAGGAACATCAGTACTGAACAGTAACGTAGGAATTATATACTGTGGAGGATGCTTTTTCGTATTTTCTTTCTTTATCTTGAAGTCCATATGAAACCATAATTAATTTCATCATTACATCTCTGTTCCATTCGGTTTTTAAGATATTTATTTATTCATTTATGTATTTATTTGTAAAGAGTAATGTGGATGTCTCCAACATTGAAGGCTATGCTTGTTTCCTGGCATCCCTTAGTTAACCGGGAATGTGATAGGAAGTAGTTTGAATTTCTTTTGGGGATTTCTAGGTCAAGCAAGGTAGCATTAGTACAACCAATTCATTTCATGTGTGACTAAATGAGTTTGTATGTATGACTAATACACTAGTACTCTTGTGGTGTGTAGTTGCCTTGTTGGCCATTTATGGAGTAGTCGTAAAGAATGTTATTCCTGTGAAAACTGATGAATTGAATGTAGTTGCAGGAATGGGATTAAAGGTGTTTCTATATTGTGGATTTTGCAATCGTTAAAACTAGTAATTAAAATGTTTCTTTGTTTTGAGTCTCCAGTATTTCCTGAGAGACATGACTACGATAAGTGATTTTTCTTTTTTAAATTATCCTTTCCATTTCTTTTTTTTCCTCTAATTTAATTTTAATCAGTGTCCCAAGATTCATTGTTTATACACCACACTAATGCTCCATGTAATCTGTGCCCTCCTCAATACCCACCTCCAGGCTCACCCATCCCCCCACCTCCCCCCTCTTCCAAAACCCTCAGTTTGCTTCTCAGAGTCCACAGTCTCTCATGGTTCGTCTCCCGCTCTGATTTTTTTTCTAAGTTTCTGTAACTACATGGCAAATTTATATGTATCTTGTTTCTGAATCTTTGCTATAATGCCAGATAAGCCTGTTGAATCCATTTCCAACTTTGAAAAAATTGTCACCTCATCTTTTCAGATTTGTATTGACAGAGTTCATGAAATTAGGGTGGCAGGTTAACAGGAACTTTGCAAGGAAGTGTGAATAATGATTCGCCCTTTTCAGTTCTTTTTAAGTCTTTTAAGTTTACATGACATTGTAAAACTATTTCTGTCTTATAAACTATCCTTTCTTGTGGTAATATTTTTAAAATCTGCCTTGATGAAAATGTTAGCTTTTGTTGCTGTTTTAATTTTAAGAAGTGCTCCAGGTGGAAATAGTTTACTCTTCCCTTCATAATACTTTTCCATTATTATAAGAGTAATAATATAGATTATAAAATAGATCTCATAAATTACTAATTACAGGCCAAAATGGACTGGTTTCTATTAATTAGAATAAAACAAATGATATTTTTGGAAAGCTGTACTAATCTGTCAACAAATACAACTGGCACAGACTTATTTAAGACACTTCACTTGGCCACTTAAGTCTTGCAATATCAGTCAATAGCTGTGTCTTCATGGAGGAAATGAGGTTCACTGATAATATTCCAACAAAAATTTGGTTACAGAGCTTTATCTTTATATTGGAATTGGGCAGAGGTGGGGCAGCTTCTGGTTTATGCCACATAACTGTGGTTGTATTTAACGTTCTTTATCTTACTTAGGCAGTCTTACTTTTATGTCTGAAATAGCCTGCGGATTATGATTCTTTTTTATAACCCATTATGTAATTAATTTTTTCCAGGAAAATATATCCTTTGCAGATACACAGCTTTTAATATTCTTAATTCCATTCTGTTCTCATAAAACCATTTTGTCTATTAACCAGCAAACATTTATTGGCAACTTACCATGTGCTCGACCTCAGCAAGCCTGGATAAATGAAGTAGTTCTTGCTCTTGTAGAATTTATAATATAGTGAAAATACTTAGGTAATAATTATTACATAATTATTATGTAATTATGAAAATACATAATAATTAAGCAAACAATCAAAAGTAAATGACTAACTGAGTAATTAGAGGTATGTAAAGTTCTATGCAGGAGCAATATAGAAGGAAGACCTAAAGTAGACTGGAGAGTCAGTAAGTACTTCCCTGAGGACATATTGTTTAAGCTGAGATGTGAAAGATGAATGATTATTGGTAGGCAGAGAGAAGAGGATACCGTCCTAGAGAGAGGAGAGATTATATTGAAATGCCGTTGTGGGAACTGAGAGAAACCAACATCACTAAAGCAGAGCAAGGTGGAGAGCAGCATGAGATGAATTGGCTGAAGTAGGTGGGGGCCAAACCATGCAGGTCTTTATAGACCATTTTGGACACATTTGGATTTTATTCCAAGGGCAACTACTAAGAGAGGGTAAAGGATTTTAAGCAGGGCAGTAACATAATCATATTTACGCTAAGAAAATTACTCTAGCATCTCTGTGGAGAGTAAATCGGATGGGCAAAGGTCAGGGCAGTTATAACCATATTCTAAAAATTTTCTAAAATGAATGACTTTCATACTGCTAGGTTAATGGTTCTTTTTTCTGCCTGGAGAGTTTTCAGATATGAAACATACTCCCATCAGTAACACTGTTCATCATCTGTAGTGAATTTGTTCTTTGTCCATATGCTACCCACCCCTGAGGTGAGAATTACCGAGCTAGACTAGCTCATACCTACTGTCGCTGATAGGAAAACTGATGCTCAGAGAAGTGACTTACCCAAGGTCACATAGATAGTTAGCCAGTGGCAGAGCAAGCACCTCAGTCTACAGTTGTGAAAATCTTTTGGAGCCCTTTTCACATAATTTCTCTTGGCCTAGGAAACTGCCATCATAAATTAGAATGTATTTACTATGGTTGGCTATTGGATAACATAAAATATATGTGGCAAATTCTCTAATGTAAACATATCATATGGGAGATAATTCTGAATGAAATAGTGTTTTGCAATAGCAACTTTCATAGTTTGATCCACGGACCCCTGGAGGTCTTTGAGATCGTTTCAGCTGATCCACAAGGTCGAAACTGTTTCCATAGTCACACTAATGCATAATTTGACTTTTTCACTGCGTTGACATTTGCGTTGACACCAGAGCAATGGTGGGTGAAACTGCTGGCATCTTGGCTGTAATCAAGGCAGTGGCAGTAGACTTTATTAGTAATCATTGTATTTACTGCCACATACTCATTATTTTTTTTTAAAGCTAGTTTTACTTAAGAATGTCTTTGATGATAGTTTTATTAAATCTCAGCCCTTGAGTGCATCTTTACTATTCTGTGTGATAAAATGGGAGGGGCACATGAGGCACTTCTTTGCATATCAGAGTGTGCTGGCTGTCTGGAGAAGAAGTACTTGCATGACTCAGTTGTGAGGCAACTCCTGTTTTTCCATGGAACAAACGTCATTTTTACTTGAAAGAACTATTAACAGACAAATTATGGTTATTCATGCTGGGCATTTAGTAGACATTCTATTAAAAAAGTGAACGAGGGGCGCCTGGGTGGCTCAGTCGTTAAGCGTCTGCCTTCGGCCTAGGTCAGATCCCAGGGTCCTGGGATCGAGCCCCACATCGGGCTCCCTGCTCCGCCGGAAGCCTGCTTCTCCCGCTACCATCCCCTCTGCTTGTGTTCCCTCTCTCGCTGTGTTTCTCTCTGTCAAATAAATAAAATCTTAAAAAAAAAAAAAAGTGAACGAAGTTGGGGTACATGGGTGGCTTGGTCGGTTAAGTGTCAACTCTTAATTTTGGCTTGGGCCATAATCTTGGGGTCTTGAGATCAAGCCCCATGTCAGGCTCTGTGCCCAGCAGGGAGTCTGCTTGCGGATTCTCACCCCTTTCCTCTGCCCCATGCCCCACTTGCATTTGCATGCCCTCTCTCTCTTTCTTTCTCTCAAATAAATAATCTTTAAAAGAATGAAGTCACTTGTCATTTTAAGGAAACCAGTTGGTGGTATTTGTGTCCAGTGATATAATTTGAGCTTTCAAGTAAAATTTAGAACTTTGTAAATATTCCTTTGAGCTTGACAGCTTTTTAGTACCTAATGGTTTGTTTTTTATAATGAGATTGATTATAACATTAATGAGTGTTTTTTTCAATTGTACAATGAAATGTATCAGCATTTTGAGGACTTGCATAACCCACTGACCAGTATTTTTCTTTTTTTCATCTTTTTACTCAAGTATAGTTCACACACAGTGCCACATTAGTTTCAGAAAATGACCGAAGTTAGTTTCAGTGCATGATGTTATAAAACCATGTACAGCTAAAGGATCTGTCATTCAGAATATATGATAGACCTATAGATTTTAATGTAGGAGTATGAAAATTGTCATGATTTTAGGTTCTGCACTGCAGCTAACTTTTAAGAAACGCCTTCTTGTTGAGTTTGACCTAGTATCAAAGAATATTCACAATTCTATGAAAGAACTATTAAAATATTCCCTTTTCCCATTACGCATCTGTGTGATGGATTTCCTTCTTGTGATTTAACCGGAACAACATATGTAACAGACTGAATGCAGAAGTATTAAGTACTATCCTCTATTAAGCCACACTTTATTTTTTTTAAAAGATTTTATTTATTTATTTGACAGAGAGAGAGATCATAAGTAGGCAGAGAGGCAAGCAGAGAAAAGGGGGGGAAGCAGGCTCCCTGCTGAGCAGAGAGCCCGATGACGTGTGGCTTGATCCCAGGACCCTGAGATCATGACCTGAGCCGAAGGCAGACGCTTTAACCCACTGAGCCACCCAGGTGCCCCTTAAGCCACACTTTAAAGTGATTTGCAAAACTGTAGAATGGTGCCACATTTCTTACTATTTTTGTTTGTTTTGGAAAACATTGTTAGTATTAATGAGACTTATTTTGGTTTTCATATTTTTTCATGATCACACATTAATGTGTAATGAGTTTATTAATATTCTTTTAGAGATTTTTTTTTTTTTTTTAAATATCATGGTGCCTGGGTGGCTCTGATTGAGCATCTAACTATTGGTTTTGTCTCAGGTTGTGATCTTGGGATCCTGGGATCAAGCCCTGTGCCCAGCTCTGTGCTCAGTGTGGAGTCTGCTTGAGATTCTCTCCCTCTCCCTCTCCCTCTCCCTCTCCCTCTCCCTCTGCCCTTCCCTCTGCTCTCTCTCTCTCTCATTCAAATAAATCTTTTTTAAAAAAATAAATAAAAAAGGCCTTTGAGTACAATAATTTAATTTCTGGCTTTTCAAGAAATACCAGTTATCTATGTGAAGAACAATTCCAAAACCACAGAGAAGTAAATTAATGCTAAATAGATTTTTGTTAGGAAAGGCAGAGTGAAAACAGTGGGTGATGTAAAATATGCACTATAGGAAGGCAGGAAGAAGAGGCAAAAGGAGAGTAATATAGAAGTGAAACATGATACAGAATTGCATTTGGTGGACCTTTTCTCCATAAGCCAGACCTGAAAAAATTTTTTTCGGTTAAGCTTAGCAAATATTTATCTTACATCTATTGTTGCATGTCAGGTCCTGCATTAGGTACTATGTTTTTGTTTATTTTTTTTAAACATTTTTTTAAGATTTTTATTTATTTATTTGAAACAGAGAGAGAGAGAGAAATCACAAGTAGGCAGAGAGGCAGGCAGAGAGAGAGGGACAAGCAGACTCCACTGAGCAGAGAGCCCGATGCGGGGCTCAATCTCAGGACCCTGAGATCATGACCTGAGCCGAAGGCAGGGGCTTTAACCCACTGAGCCACCCAGGTGCCCCAAGGTACCATGTTTTGAGCTGAATGCACAAAAGTAAGTACAACATGGTGCTTTCTCTCCTGGCTGCTTCCAATCTCTTAGGATCATTGGACATCTGTAACACTATGTTTTACAGCAAAGGGATGGGGGTAAGCTCATTCTGGATTATTCCCTCAGAGAAATATGGAGCCCTCTTTGCTAAGAGACACAGATCCCATAATGCAAGAGCAGAGTTTTCCTCTAGATACTTTTTAGCCTGGAAGTTAGCTCAGACTCACCTTGGAAAGAAAATTTTTTCCTGAATTGGATGGTTCTTGTGTCTTCAATAAGTTATAGTTACCAATTTCTGAATCCTTTCCTATTTCCAAATAACCCAACTTCTGCTTTATGAAAGTTACTTTAAACCGACAGATATAAACTCCCAGAGTTCGTGTAGGAGGAAGAAAATATCCCTTTATATATGTTATTGGCCAGGAGCTTTATATATTGTGTCTCACTTAATCGTCCCAACATTGGGTCGAAGAGGGAAGTGACTTGCTAGATCATGTATTTGTGTAGGGGTGGAGTGGGGATTGTAACTCATGTCTGGCTCCACTATACCACGTCCCCTCCCTAGCTTCAGTTATCTTCAACCCACAACAGTAATCTGCATCTTGTTTATATCTTCCTTCAGTGTTGATGATTGTATAGTAAAGCTGATCCTGGGGTTAGTGCAGTGGTTTCCAGACTGCACTGTAGGACTTTTTGGTTTATGACCATTTTTTACAAGATAGAGTAGAAATTGTCAGATTTTGTTCCAGTTCATATTGTTTCCTCAAATTTTGGCTTCAGTTGTATGTGAGAGGGAGGAGTAGGGGGTGAGTGGCGGTGTGCGTGTGCTGGATCTTAGTATAGTATATTTCCTACTCTGGGAAATCATTCTCTTTTTTGAGTATAGGACATTGTCAGGAGCTCAGTATTGTGTCTTTTCTCCAGGCTTAAAAAACATTGCATTTTTCTTTCAGTTACAAGGCAGTAAGATGTACAGCATGGACTGTGGACTCAGACAATGCCAGCTTGAATCCAGCCTCTGCCATTCACTAGCTCTGTGACTTTGGGCAAATTATTTTGTATCTGTGTGCCTCTGTTTTATCTTCCATACATGGGGTTGAACATTAAGTGTATTTATATCCTTAAAGTGCTTAGGATAGTGTCTGTCTCAAAGTAGCACTCCGTAAGTTAATTGCTGCTATTATTGTTGTCATTGTTAGGGTTGTTGAAAAGTTCTTATCTTTCTTAGAGGGATTATGGATGTATTGCTTTAACAACAGCCTTCAATAGCAATTGATTTATTTGGTTAGTTAATTTGCAAACTTTTTGTAAGCTTCAAGAATGGCAACTTTGCCACTGGTTTAGTTCAATACCCTCTTTATTTATATACTGAAATTGTTCCTATTTGGCCAAGGACACCAAAGACAGCTAAGATAACTACTAAGTCATGTATCTGTTTAAGAGTTACTGTGGAAAATTGTGAGCCTGACTCTGCCAGATCTTGGTCTGATTTAATCCCGGACATAGACCAGTGTTGCTGGCTCATAAAATACATGTGTTAGAGATCTAAAAATGTACTATACATAGATCCACCTGCCTCAACCTCTGTGACAGGTTTGGAGGAAGATGTTGCCTGGGTGATCAAGGGAGGCTTCACAAAGGAAATGGTATTTGAGTTTGGGTTGAAGGACGAATAGAAATCTTCTAGAAAAATAGTTAAAAGATGTCATACCAAGCTCTGAAGCCTGGAAGTCTTAAAGTGGTCATAGAAAGGCAAGAATAAGCAGAAGCAGTGAGCAGAAGAAATTCTAGGCTGTTACCTTCTAGGATATCAGTTGCAGATCTTTATAAGAACTTACTGTGAAAAAATAAAAGTTAAGTAAGTGTTAGAGAATTATTCGTATTTTTAGAAATTATATAGTGAAGCATATCTTATAGTGAATAGTTAGCTATGTTTTGTTATGATGGTTGTTGATAAAATAGTCTTTTGTTTACAGAACTGTAGCATCATATGCATTACATTTTCTCTTCATCTGGGCCTTGGCTCCCATTAACAGGTACCACTTAAGAGCAGCTGTGAGAATTGCAGACAGTAAATGCGTTGGAAAAATTCATAGGACTTGACTGGAAAAGGCCAGCCTGGTTCACAGAATAATTAGTATAATGTAGTGATATGAGTTACTAGTTTTTCATAGAATCACAAACACTTACATAACAATTGTTAGTTATACATAGTTAACTATAAGCATTAAACAAATTGTATCTTATCCTCATGTCCATCACATAATATTCTGATAACACAAGTATTATAAGAGATGAAGTTCTCGAATGCTTAGGTTGACAAATTTCTCAAGGTTATGAAGTTTTAAGTTTATGCCATTTTTTTCTAGTGTCCTTTGTATTTCCCTTTTGCTTAAATTAAAAAATTCAGGTATATGTTTTACAATTAAAAAGCAGTTTAACAACACTGCAGAAATATTAGGCAGTTCAGAGAGGCAAACCCTCACCCATTGAATCCCATTGCTGTAATATAACTATAAATGTTTTGAGAAGAGGAAATATGTTAAGTATTTTTACATGTACTTGAATATAGTTATTATTATAGCTTACACAAAATCTTACTTTTCCCCCCTTAACTTTACACCAAAAGCTATATAACCTTATATCAAGACCTTTTCCCTACTGTGAGGTATTTTTTTTTTTTAAGATTTTTATTTATTTGACAGAGAACAAGTGAGCAGCACATGCACAAATGGGGAGGAGCAGAGGGAGAGGGAGAAGCAGACTCCCCACTGAGCAGGGAGCCTGAAGTGGGACTCGATCCTAAGACCCTGGGATCACGACCAGAGCCAAAGGCAGAGGCCCAACCCACTGAGCCACCCAGGCGCCCCTGGGTATGTTTTATTACTATAGTTTTTAGTTGTGGCATAATAATTCAGTTTTAAGTACCATAATTTACCAATACATTCTGTTATCTATTTTTCTTTATTTTAAGTAGTGTATTGAATATTATTATGCCTATAACTTATTCCATATTTTGGATTTTCTTCCATTTTTAAAAAAAAGTAATATTTACTGTCAGCATCCACATTTAGATGCTAAAAGTGTTTGGAAAAAAAGTCTCACTTTCTTCTAAATAATTTTTTTGGGTACCAATTCTTTGACTGAATTACACGATTTGACTATGACATTTCAAATGCTTTATTCATATTAATGCTTTATTAACATTTTTCAATAGAATGTTTTTATTTTTTGTTTTTATTTTTTAAAAAGATTTTATTCATTTATTTGATAGAGACACAGCAAGAGAGGGAACACAAGCAGGGGGAGTGGGAGAGGGAGAAGCAGGCTACCCGCCAAGCAGGGAGCCCAATGTGGGGCTCAATCCTAGGACCTGGGATCATGACCTGAGCTGGAGGCAGATGCTTAATGATTGAGCCACCCAGGTGCCCCAGAATGTTCTTTTTAATGACCCTTTAATTCATTTTATAATTTTAATCAGATTTTAATATCTTTTTAAAATACCTGTTAACATCCTTCTGGTGCTGCCACCCTGGAAAACAGTTTGGAGATTCCTCAAAAAGTTGAAAGTAGAACTACACTATGACCCAATTGCACCACTAGATATTTACCCAAAGGATACAAAAATAGTGATTCGAAGGGACACATGCATCCCAGTGCTTAGAGCAGCAAGATCCACAATGCCAAAATATGAAAAGAACTTGGATGTCCTTCAGCAGAGGAATAGATAAAGAAGATGTGGTACACACACACACACACACACACACACACACACACACACAGGAATATTACTCAGCCATGAACAAGAAAGAAATCTTGCCATTCGCAACAACATAGATGGAACTAGAGTGTATTAAGTGAAATAAATCAGAAAAAGACAAATACCATATGATTTCAGTCATATGTGGAATTTAAGAAACAAAACAGATGAACATAGGGAAGGGAAAGAAAACTAAAATAAGATAACAACAGAGAAGGAGGCAAACCGTAAGAGACTCTTAACAATAAGGGAGCAAACTAAGGGTTGGTGGAGGGGAGGTTGTGGGAGATGGGGTAATGGGCCCCATTTTGGGTGATGGGCATTAAGGAGAGCACTTAATGTAATGAACATTGAGCATTACATGCAACCAATGAATCATTAAATTTTATCCCTGAAACGAAAAATACACTATATGTTAACTAACTGAAATTTAAATTAAAAAATACTTGTTAATATGTGTTTTATGAAGGCAGGTATCCTAAGACTGAGAAATTACAGTAGCAATTAAGGGAAAATAGGTAGGGTAGGCTGGTCAATTTTGGAGAGCAGAACAAGGTAATGCATTTTCAGATAATACTAACTAAACCTGAGAGTCAAAGTGTAAATTCCTTTATGTGGCATTCAAACTTAAGAATATTTTGTGTCAGTTTCTGATAGGGTAAAATCTACCATAATGCTGTAAATAGAATCACAAATATTCGGTTGGGTAAAGTGTGGGATGGCATTAAACGCAGTCATGTTATTGTAAGATTGATGAAATGACTAGGGTGAGCCTGTTGTGGGGGATGGAAGCTAACCACCAATTGCTTTATATCCAAATTAGTGTTAAGGAAGGTATATTATCAAGGGATTTCACTGGATTTAACATGTTTATTTCCTTTCTGAAAGGGAATTATGCATTAGAAATGAAATCAGGGGCGCCTGGGTGGCTCAGTGGGTGAAAGTGTCTGCCTTCGGCTCAGGTCATGATCTCAGTGTCCTGGGATCGGGCAGCATCGGGCTCTCTACTCAGCAGGGAGCCTGCTTTCCCCCCTCTCTCTGCCTGCCTCTCTGCCTACTTGTGATCTCTCTCTGTTAAATAAATAAATAAAATAAAATAAAATAAAAAAGAAAGAAAGAAATGAAATCACTGAGATTTTCTTTTTAGACATAACCTGATTAACTTCCCAAAGCAAAGGTCAACTAATTGAATAGGCTTTATCTAGTGGTACTTGTATTATGGAATGAAGTGTATGAGCAGCCAGCATGAAAAGAAGTTAGCTGTTGTTTCAAAACAGTAAAACTGGTGCTTGACATTTATGAAGTTCATTTTTAAAAAAGCTTCACAAAATCACTGATGTTAATGACCACCCAAGTAGCTGTTGTAATTAATGTCGATGGGCCTTGAAGAGCATCGGCAAGGCACTGACCCTGAATAGATCAACCACAGGGTTACCAAATATGGACTATTTATTCTTCCTGGATAGTTTATGGAGAATAGGACTTTTGTAAAACTCTATTTTTGTGTGAGGGAAATAGTCAGTGTTACTGAATGCCTGCTAAGTGCCAGATGCACTCTTCTATACACTTCGTGTATATTAAGTCATTTAATTCTAACAATAGGACAGATTGGACAATTAAAAGATCCTTCCTTTTTTCCTCCTCATCCTCGACTACTTTTTTGTGTAGAAATCTGAAATCATTGCCTTGTTCTGGGGATGCACCTTAGCTAAAGATGGGAAGTGCCATAGTCTTAGTAGTGGAGGAAAGTTTCAAAGTTGTAGTGGGGTCAATGGTGAAGTGTTTGGTAACTATATAGTTTCATATGTTAAGCGCATCTAAGAAGGATTTCCAGGGACACCTGGGTGGCTCAGTAGGTTAAAGCCTCTGCCTTTGGCTCAGGTCATGATCTCAGGGTCCTGGGATTGAGCCCCGCATCGGCATGGGGGTGGGGGCGGTCTCTACTCAGCAGGGAGCCTACTTCCCGCCTCTCTCTCTGCCTGCCTCTCTGCTTACTTGTGGTCTCTCTCTGTCAAATAAATAAAATCTTTAAAAAAAAAAATAAGGATTTCCTTCTGGTTCATAGTAATTCTAAATATTTTATTAAAATAACATATTTTCCATGACTAATCTGTACATCAGGTAATATTCCATAAGAGTTGACTATATATATAATAAAAAATGAATTATTTAGATTTGCATTTTGTGAACTAGTATAGATTTCCACTTAGAATTTTTTGAGATATATTATGTATATTATAATTATATTAATTTCTTAATGTTAGTAATATTCAAGAATATTATAATTCCTATAAAAACTAGCAAGACCACTCTGTCTCACGCTAAATATATCAACTGCCTTGGCTATTTAAGTTCCATTAGTAGTAGTAACATTCTATAAGAATTCCAATCATTTTTAGATGCAAAGCAAGCCCTTCCAAATGTCAAATTTCAAAGTGAGATCAGGCATTTATTTAGGAGTACTTACTATGATATAATCTGTCTAAATTTTCAGACGTAGTTTGCTATTTACTTTTTAAAGCTGCCGAATTGCATGTAGTTGGCATGTTAATATCTGTTAACCTCATTTTTTTTTGTCTTGAACTCAAATTATTTAATTTTCTTTGATGAATAACTACTCCTTGGTGAGAGTATATTTCGCTGTTCTGCATTATCTTCCAGCCATTTATATTACTCATAGAGATTAAGTTTTGCTTCCTCAAGAAAAGCAGGTGGCTCCACAGTGATCTCATTCTTAGGTCAGTATGCCTACTTCTGTTGCTTTTTTTTTTTAAAGATTTTATTTATTTATTTGTCAGAGAGAGAGAGAGCACAAGCAGAGGGAAGAGCAGGCAGAGGGAGAAGCAGGCTTCCTGCTGAGTAAGGAGCCTGATGTGAAGTTCGATCCCAGGACCCTGGGACCATGACCTGAGCTGAAGGCAGACACCTAATTAACTGAGCCACCCAGGTGTCCCCTGTTGCTTTTTTGTTTGTTTCTACATGCTCCCACCTCCATCCCTGAGTTAGAATATTAATAATTCATCCTCCTTTATTATCTATTCTCATAATGAAATATATTCTTATTCTTCTTTAAACAAGATATATTAAAATATTCTCTTAGTTTATCTGGCATCTCTTTTTACTTCTCATTTATTCTTCCCCTTTCTCATGTTTTCTTCTCTCCCCACTGCACTTCCTTCTCCCCGTCTCTCCTCTCCCTCCCTTCTTCCTTCCCTTCATCCTTCTACTCCCTCATCTCTCTCAGAGACAAGTATTAATCTAGAGAATACTCCTTTAAAGTTATGTGAAATATTGGGGCGCCTGGGTGGCTCAGTTGTTAAGCGTCTGCCTTTGGCCCAGGTCATGATCCCAGGGTCCTGGGATTGAGCTCCCTGCTCGGTGGGAAGCCTGCTTCTCCCACTACCATTCCCTCTGCTTGTGTTCCCTCGCTCGCTGTTTCTCTCTGTCAAATAAATAAAATCTTTAAAAAAAAAAGTTATATGAAATATTGATTTATTTGGGTGTTATTTGATTGCCAGAAATGCCTTAATAAATACAAATATAAAAGGCTTTTTAAAAGTCTTGGGAGATAATGGATTGGCTCTTGTTGTCCTGTAATAACACTATATTTTGTTTTTCTTACATTAAACAATTTCACTTCTTTTAGTTATAGTTATATATTTTGCTTTGTTTTGACTAATGAAAGTTGCATTGTGTTTATACATATGCTCATAACTTTTAGAAAATAACTTTTATAGGTTTTTTAATACTTTATTTTTGGTAGCAGCAGAAAATTTTGATACTTTAGTTAGCCAGTAGAAGCAAAACTAGTTATAGGGAGAATTTAAAACCAAGAAAATCTGTTAATAACTAAATGTTCCCTGAATTATGAGTTTATATAACTGAAGATGGGAAGGTACAGACACTACATTTATTTTTGATGTAAATGTTGTAAAGGTCAGAGCCAGATACTCTTCAAAACCATTATAGATTAAGCACTACCTTTTAATAAATCATTCTCTTTCTATTTTAACCAAAGGAGTCTCTCTGACTTGTGTAGTATATATTCCTTTGCTTAAAGTTATATAGCTTTGTTGGTCATCTAGTTTAGCTCCTTCTGTTAAGCTATACACTTTCTAAGCTACCGTATCCTCTCCTGAAAATGCCCAGCTTAAAGTCAAATATGAGTCTGTGGGGTAAGCCAAGTGCGAGCTATTATCTATTTGTCTCTGTCAGACTAACACCTTTCCTTCTTATCTTTTGTACTCTTTCAGATCTTTAAAAACACATGCCCTTTGAACATAAAATTTGTTTTTCTTAGTTATTGCTGATTCCTCCAGTAATTTATTTAAACTAGGCTACTGCACATCTCAGATTAATGAACCACTCTGAGATACATTAATAGTTGGTTATAAAAATTAGGAACTAGTTCTATATGTTAGAAGCTTTGTGACAATCAAAGTCATTGGACCTTTCCAGGATACCTGGAAAGCTTACTTACTTACTATTTATTTTAGTACATGACTAAAGCTTATAGAAATAAGTCTTGAGAAAACAAAAAAACCACACACAACTCAAAGCAGTTTATGTAGTCAGGCATTGGCTTTGGCTGAGTCAGCCATGCGGTACATAGCACCTATGACTGGCAGGCTCAAGGGTATGTTGACTGTTACTGTATCCACCGTATACTTGCTTTAGTTCCATGAGACAGGGGTTTATTACACACACTACTGGGGGTGGGGAGATCTGCCATGAGGGACAGCTGTGATTGGCTACTGTAGACTCACCTTGTCTCACGTCATGGGTGTTACAGGAGAAAGATCATTAGGAAACGAAGTCTGTAGCAGTTGGTACTATAGACTTCATTTCCATCTGCTGTTTTCTAATTATTTTAAACTCTGTTAATATCTCTTTTAATATTACTTTAAGTGCCATGATAGCAGGGATATCTTATACTTCTTGTATTCTCTGTAGCCCCTCAAAGTTCTAGAAAAATAGAATTAAATAATATAGAAAACTGAGAAGATTGTTTTAGTCAGTCTATAAATCCACATTTCCCAATTCTTTTAGAAATAAAGTCTTTCTTACCATTATGGCTGAGATGGCATCCACTGTGCTAAAACAACTTTAATTGAAGTTGTGTAAAATATTTGTATAAGAAACATGGTCACCACAGATACGGTTAGCTACCTTGGTGGAGAAATGGAGTGACAGTTCTCCAGAATCAGGAAGAATTCATTGTTGGCAGCTGTCATGTTGGCATGGTGCTAAGACTTGTTTTGTCCCCAACAAGGACAGGATCTGCTGTAGGAGGGTCTCGGCAACAGGCCATATCATTATGAGAGTTATTTTTATAAAGCAGGTCTCATTGTAGTAGCAAAGCTTAATCCTGTTGTGGGTAGAATTCATTTTATTATAGTTTATATTATGACATACTGCTTAGTTAGCAGTAAACTAGAAAGGTTCTAGTTGAATTATCATAAAGACAGCATCTGACGTTTGGAGTGCACTTGCTATTTACATATATGTGTTCTTGTGGAAAACAAGAAAAGAACCCATGGATTTAGAAAATTAAGGTTGGAGCAAGAGTGGCAAGGAAGATAGAGGCATTTGAAGGAGTAGGATAGGGGAAGCGCCTTAGGTATCCCTTATACAGGAACCCAAGATATACTCAGGGTCCTGAGGTCTACATGTGAGTAGATGACATCAAATGCATATTCACATTTTGTGTAACTAATTGGGAAATTTTCTTTGTTCTTTAGAATGACATTCTAGAAAAGTCAGAAGCCTTTGTTTGAAATCTGCAAGTTACTTACTGGCTTTGAGGCTTATTTTCTCCATCACCCAGATGTGGGCATGTTAGATAGTTTTGGAGGAAGCTTAGCTCTTTAGACTGGAGTTCGAAAAACATTTCTTTTTCTTCTCTTAGGATGAAATTCTGAGGCTCCAGTTGGTATGACAACTGTGTGCGATCTTATGATAAAATTTATGATATAAAAAAGGATGAAGTTGTATCTGTTTGTACTGCTAGTTTTAGATTTCACCAGTAAGTCCTTGCTTTTTTCATTGTCGTATTTCTGAATTATGGTATGGAAAAAGATTTTTTTCTATTGATGTTGACATTTTTCTGATTGTGTTTGTTTTATTTCAAAGACAACTTACGTGCAGCTCAGGTTTTTATGCATAAACATTAGTAGTAACTCATGTAGTTAAAATTTAAATACAAAATAAACTATTTTATAGCCTTTTAGAAATAACATGATTATAAAAATAAACTGCTTTATGTGACATTTTGTGTGACGGCTTAAGAGGTAATCTTACAGATCTTGCTCTTTTTTGATGTCCCAATTGTGGCAGATTGACTCTGATTTGTTATAGGGTGGCAATAAGAACTGTTAAAAAAAAACCGGGGCACCTGGGTGGCTCAGTCGTTAAGCGTCTGCCTTCGGCCCAGGTCATGATCCCAGGGTCCTGGGATCGAGCCCCACATCGGGCTCCTTGCTCAGCAGGAAGCCTGCTTCTCCCGCTACCACTCCCCCTGCTTGTGTTCCCTCTCTCACTGTGTTTCTCTCTGTCAAATAAATAAAAAAATCTTTAAAAAACAAAAAACAAAACAAAAAAAACCCACAAACAACTGTTAATATAACTATAGTTTAGCTGGATAAAAAATATCTGCAGGGAGCTTACAAGTTAAGGAAAAATTTACTGAGTTGTTTGTCGGCACATTTCAGAGATATAAATTCTAAAGTCTAATAATTGAGAGTTACAAAGCAATTTACAGCCTCAACAAATCAGGTCTTTTAAGAATCTCTTCTTTCTTACTTTTGCTGCTTCATGCAAGACTGCTTTTGTGCCATTAGTAACTGAGCTGGTGAAATAGCTTAGCTGGTAGGCATATTTTGCTGCAAAAGTCATTCCCTTTTGATCTTAACAAGATGAGCTGTAGTCATTTATCGTTAGAGTCTGTTATCTTGTTGAAAGAAGAACCTTGAGTAGATTTATTTTATTACACATCAGCCTGATGTGTGAAATTGCTTATGTTGTCTGTATTTACAACTGTTAATTCCCAGGAAAACAGGTGTCTTTATATTATGTAGCCCACTGGAATTCAAACCTTTTTGCTTTTAAAGGGTCCATCAAGATGTCAAAATCTTCAGTATTTAGTGTCACTTCTGTGTTTTGCAGAGTTGTTGGTAGCCTGTGGATACTTAGAACATTAGAGTAACTAACCCTTCAGGAAGGTAATTCCTAGAAAATAACAGACAAAGTAGTTTATAGGTAGATGACTTGAATACTACCCTGGAATAAATAATTTCTTTTTAGGAATTCATATGGGTAATAAAAATATTTAGCCTTATCGTTTATGATAACTTTGAGATATACTTCATGTTCCATAAAATTTATCCTTTTAAAAAGTGTATAATTTAGTGGTTTTTAGTATAGTCACAGACTTGTGCAACTGTTTATCTAAGTTTCAGAACATTTTATTGCCCCAAAATGAAACCTCATACCTTTTGGCAATTAATTACCTCTCCATTTTCCTTTTCCCTCATTCCATAGCAACCACTAATGTACTCTTTTTTACTTATTGAATTTTAAAATTTATACATTAAAATTGAAATAATAATAGGTTTCATACCACTGATCCTTGATATTAATGAAATTATGTAATTAAGTTCTATATCATTAAATATTTGTAGCAGTGTGTTAATGTGTTTCCTCGTGTTGTAAACGATAGTTTGTCATCACTGTATGGCTTCATTAAGCATAGTAGTATATTGTTAATTATTTTTATTTAGTAAAATTTTGTTGAAACTACCTTTTTTTTTTTTGCTTTTGTTTTTGAGGATTTGAGATAAATGTTTTCTTTTAACCCCCATATTGGGATAAACATAGTGAACTTGATTGTGCTTATCTTTGCTTAGAATACCTTTCCTTCATAGGATAAATAAGAATTTATATAGCAGTTATAATAGAAGTAATATTGAAAGTTCTTTAAAGTAAACTTTGCAGTTTTTCTCAGGAAACATCACTTTTTTGCACACAAACAATTGACATTCTTTACAGTTGGTGCTTATTTATTCACTAATGCAAACTCTTAAGGTTCTTGCTAAGTGCGTGACTTTGGGCACCTGATTGTTTGACCAGTGGATTAATAATCACAGATCTGTGATTATCCAAGATTAGTCTAGTTTTGCCTGGTTTAATTTAGGTGCTCAGAGAGAGAGGTAAAGGGAAGTCAGCTGCTGTATTGAGTATTCTGTTAATGTAGAGATATAATTTACAGTTCACCTGGGGTTTTTAGTTCAGCTCAGAGCTGTCAGAATCATCCTAAGGCTGTTATTGTATAAAACTCTAACAGATGTATAATAGAATGAAGAGATGCAAAATTGATTACGTAAGAATTCTGGGAATGAGACCTTTTTGGGGAACATTACTATAAGGCTTCTCTAAGTCTTCTTGGAACATGATGACAGAATCTGGGGTCTCCAAAAGCAAATGATACTAGTTTATTATGACTATTCCAAAAATAGCTGTTTTTTACTGTCTCTATAGTAATAAGCAATGGCAAATACTTTCAACAGCCAAGATACTGAAAGAACCCACAGGTTGAACAAGTACTCCATTTTTGGATTCGTGCCTCACATTTCTCCTCTAGATATAAAATCAAAATGCTATTTTTGAATGGCAAATAAACAAGAGGACTAAAACATTGCCATTACCGGGTACTGACAGGAGATGCTTGGAGCCTATGTCAACTGAGCAGGTGGGAAATTAACATCATCATACAGGTGGACATCACACTACAGCTTTTATTCTAGTACATAAAAATATAACCCAAATCCATGGTCTCAGGAGCATGCTTATATATAGATACACATGTTGGATTTTATAATAGCTCTCAGAGGAAGAATGGGTTTCACTTTACGAAATTTTGTTCTGCCTACAGAATTTTAAGAATAAATCTCTTGTAAAACTTGATGCTCTTATGTAAAATTAAAAAATGAAAAGCTATTCTGTTTAAATATCACAAAATAGGCCCCGATAAGAAGTACTAATAATAGAATTAGATTCTGAGTTTTCTATTTTATATTCAAAAAAATTTTTTTCATGGTAGATTAACTACTTCATGTGCATTCCCCAAAAGATGAATTTTATTGCTGTGCCTCATAGGTTTTTTATTGAGTTTGAACAGGCAGTTTTGTCCACGTCTATGAGAAGACTTCTTTCACTACTCCCAGTTATCATGCCTGGCTTGTGTAATTGGGTAGTCATCAGAAAAAAGAGGGGGGGGATTTTTTTAACCTTTGAAAGTGATATCCTTTTCAGCCTTGGCAGGTCTCAGTGTTCTATCTTTGTCTCTAAAATCCACATCGGAAATGCTGAGAGTTCCCATGCAGGAGTTAGGAGAGGTCGTTGTCAAGAGGATCCTGTAGCACTTTTCAGAAATTAGAGGGTCATCCAGCAAAACTAGGCCACATAGTCCAAGGATCAAGTGCACCCAATAATATCACTTGGATTTGAAGATCTGCATGCTTTTAAGCTTATCTGTAATTTGGTCTGGTTTCTATTCAAGCCCAGCATAGTTTTTGTGGTTGCTGAAAAATACCGTACTAGTAACAGTTTGTACATATGAAAGTATTTTTCTATTTTCATCTAATTTTCTTTCTAGGAGTTTGCCAGATTTATGTGTATTTGCCAGGGGAACTCCTCGTTTAGCTCCACTTACCTACTTACCTAGCTCCTTCCTTTGGTACAAGGGTTATAGTGAGTGAGTCCATGAATGTGTGGAATGTTATCTCTGTGTGGCAAGTGTTTAGGAAGTGAGTCCATGGCCTGGTCCTTTTCCTGAATTATATAAATACAAGTTTTTCTGTACATTAAAAAGATCTGATGTGGGCTTAGCCCTTGTTTATTTTAATTAAACCCTTTCACCAGTGATATAATGGAAAATTCTGTTACTTTTTCGAGCCCGTTGATGGCCTCACAGTGAATTAACAGAATGCCGTAAAAACACTATTCTCTGAAATTAGTGGGGAAATGTTATTTAGTGCAAATCTTTTAACCTTTGTTCTGATCGTGGAAAGCTTTTTGTAATATGCTTCTGGGGCCTATAAGATACTGTTATTTAACTCCTTGCTGAATCAGAATCATCATTATGAATCTCAGTACTAAACTGTACTGCTCACGGGTAGATGCATGTGTAGGGCCAAACAGTGTATGAGATATTGATTGCAAAAAATGGCCTTGATTTTTCCCTCCCTGTATTTAGGCCCTTTATAGTGTGACTCTGCAGAGATAGCTTCTGTTTACTTACTTCTTGAATCTGGGCTGCCCTTGGAACTTGCTTTGGCTAATAGATGCAACGGAGGTGATGGTGTGTCAGTTACAAAGCTAACTCTCAAGAGGCCTTGTGCATTTCTGCTCATGGACACCTGTCTAGCTGCTGTGAGAATTAGCTTGGGCTAGTCTGCTGGATGTGTCCCCATCATGCCTGTCACCCCATTCAAGAGCCAGCCAACCATAATATATGTGAGGGTGGCCATTCTAGATAAGCCAGTCTTAGCTAACCTGTAAGACTGTTGCATAATCATAAGAGAACACAGCCAAGGTGGAATTAATTGCTAGCTGACCTGTAGAGTGAGGAGTGAAAAACGTTTATTATTTTAAGCCCCTGCATTGGGTTAGTTTGTTATGCAGCAGGGTCTGACTTGTGTTCAGTGGTTGCTCTTAGAACAACAAATACCTTTGTTTCTTTGAGAAAAAAAAAAAAGCTTAGACATCAGTGGTTGCTTTCTCAGAAAATTGTCCTGAATGATATTTCTTCAAAAGTAGTGAATCAAAGACAAAAGCAATTTTTTTCCGTTGTTACTAGCTACCTTAAGTGTTTGTTGAATTGTGCTTTTTCTGGCTAATCCTGTTTATTATCTTTGCTGTCCATTTATAATAGTATTTTATATATTATCCCTTCTGTTGACCTTATTAGAAGGGTAACCACAAGAAGTCCCCTGTCATCCTGCATCCATTTTTTAATCTTTTTTTTTT
>CM053607.1:23476433-23505105 GCA_028646535.1 Procyon lotor
TTTCTTTTCTTTTTTTTTTTAAAGATTTTATTTATTTTATTTGAGGGAGGGAGAGACCACACCCACATGAGCAGAGGGAGGGTCAGAAGGAGAAGCAAACTTCCCGTAGATCAGGGAGCCCAATGAAGGGCTCTATCCCAGAGTCCTGGGATCAAGCGTCTGTCTGAAGGCAGATGCTTAACTAACTGAGCCACCTAGGCCCCCCACTAGAAATCTAATTTCATTAGATTCCAAGTCCTGGATCTCACAGTACTTTAGACAACTCCTAGGGATGGAGGAAGTTTATGAAAACTTTTGTTTATTTAAATGTACTAAAGCGGTATCTGCCTTACTAGCATATTTAACCTTTGATGGTCTTTTTAGTTATAGGAATGGTCATTTTTGCAGTTGTATTCTGGTCCTCATTTTTCCTAGAGTCAATTTAAATTTTGTGTTGACCACTAATTAACTGTAGGGATAGGTGAAAGCCAAATAACAAAATCAAACTTTTTAATTTTTGAGAGAGAGAGAGAGAGAGCAAGAGCATACGTGCAAATGGGGGAGGGAGGGGCAGAGGGAGAGAGAGAATCTTAAGCAGGCTCTGTGCCCAGTGCAGAGCCCGACATGTGGCTCAATCTCTTAACCCTGAGATCATGACTTGACCCGAAATCGAGAGTCAGTCACTTAACCGAATGAGCCATCCAGGTGCCCCCAAACTTTTAATATCTTAGGGATACATGTTATAAGTGTTTCAGAAAACTAGGCTGACAGTATTGTAAATTGTATTTTTCAAAGTTGCTATATCAGACATCAAGCCATATAACCCTGCAATACTCTGTTTACTTAATAGTGTCTGGTCCTATTTTATTTTATTTTATTATTTTATTTATTTTATTTTATTTTTTTAGTTTTTGGTCCAATTTTATACAATAATTATTCAACCAGAGGTCTACACACAGTTTTACTTGAACACCTCTATAATCAGGTTGCCCTGGATTTGAATCCTCTTTGCGTGACTTTGTGATCATGGCCAAATTACACAACTTTTCACACCTCATGCATGAAATGAGAACGATAAAGCTATCTACTTCAACGCTGAGTTTAAAATGAGGTAAAAAGCCCTTAGCATAGTGGGCTGGTATAATATAAACAGAACACCTGTTTGGCTTTTATGAATATCATTATATTTAATAGTAATGATGCAGACAGGGAACATCTCTTTATTTTGTCTCTTTATGTAGCCGTAAAGGCCAGCGAGCATCTGGAGAGGTTGTAGAGTTTCAGCCTTTGCTTTCAGCATGGGCTGTCCTTGTGTATGGCTCTTCTTGGCCATTTTCTCAAATAACTTGTTTCTCAAGGGAAAGTGCTATATGGGTGGTTCCCTCTGCTCCGTTGATCCTAGTAGTTCGTTAGCCTCTGTACAAGGTTTTATACTGTGTGGTGAGTTTTCAAACTTTTCCTGGATTCACCTTGTTTATTTACCCATTTGAACTCTGTATGTCAGCTGCTGCTGCTGCTTCTGCATGCTATTTCTTCTCTACCCACGGAAAATTTTATCCCACTGAAGATATTTTTTAAGTGTCTGACTTTAAAAAGTCAGAGCTTATTGAGCTTATTGAGGAGGAAAATGCCTGGCTGATGAACAAATGTGTCGTAGGCTTTGGTGGGGGTAGATGGGAAAGTGAGGGTTGGGGCACAGAAGCAATGAAAATAAATGGAATTCTTTACCCTTCTATGCTTTGAAAATGTTTTCTCATTGATGATCTTCATTGGGAGAGAAAAGTTGGGATTTATCTTGTTAAATAGTGCTCTATTTCTGTAACATACTTTACAGTAATGAGACTTTCAAATCACTGCTTGTTCGTAAAGGATGCAAAATATAGAAAATAGCTTTATTTTGGATTAGTTTTATAGATATGGAAATTTTACAGTATTCTTTCTTAAGCAAAAGTGTTTCTTGCACCATCAGTATCAGTCCAAAATTGTTGTGACCTTACCTGTTTTCATGGGTTTGTGTAGACAAGACTATGAAACATGAGTTAGCAGTAGTTGATTATTCTACTTATCTGAATATTGACATAAATTATTACTAATCTTTCTGTGCTTTAGTTTTACTCTCCAAAATACAGATAATAATAATAGCTTCTTCATAATAGAGTTGTGAGGATTAAGTGGTGAAGTACTTCCAATAGTGCTTACTTCATTCAAAGCATGTAAATGTGAGCTATCATGGTTATTAGTCCAAATCTCAGCTTTTATTCAGATTATTAGTTCAGTGTTCTAAATTATCAGACACTTTTTGGCATTCATAGTTTCTGGAAATAATCTTCCAAGTACAAGGGTTCTGTTACAGATTATTTGTTACAGCTATTTTAAAGGTTCACTATTTTTAGTGTAAACTTCTAAAGTAACATTGACTTCACTACTTAACTCTACAACTTGATTAAGCATTGTTTAACTTTTCAGGCAGGAAAAAACCATTCTCTTTCAAAAGAAGAATATTTATCTCATTTTCAAATTTGCACTGAATCACTCTTTGGCACATAAAATTTTATCTTTAGAATCTGTTTTGCAGATGTGCAGTCTGCTCTTTCAAACTCGGTTGGTTGAGTGAATACTTTGTGTATGTATTGTATTTCAGAGGTATTTTTAAAAATAAAGAATAATGGCTGTAATCAGGAAGAAGAATGACTCCATTTTTCAGTGGCTTGTTGCAGAGCCGGCCTCCACCTGCTAATGTCCGGGGGAGAAGTTGGTCCAGAAATACTATCTGGCAGTATTTGGGTAAAGGATGGGTGGAGGCAGATTTCTATAGGATTTGTCACATCTGCTTTATCCTGGGCTGGCTACCACATCTCTCTGTTTCTCCTCTTCCTCCCTATCTCTCCACTTCCACCCATTGCATTCTGTCTTGCTATTGTCAGACAAGAGGTAGTAATTATTTCTTAACATAAATTAAACAGTCATCTGTAATTATAGGCACACTTCATTTTTCTTCACATTTTAGGGCCAAATTTCATGTGATTTCTTTTTGTGTTACTTGTTATAAGAGTGCTTAATTACTGGACTGAAATTGAATGTCTTGCTTTATGCCTCAGGTGGGGACATTGTGAGTTTTCTGCTTTCTGAGTCAAGTACATAGAAATGTAGTTGGAAAGTTACAGAATTCTTCTGCCTGTTCTCAGTGCCTTCTCTAAGAAAGTTGGTATCCATCAGTGACCTCTTCATGTTCATTTCCAGTTTGTTAGAAATATATACTATTAGAAGCACTGGATCTTTACTAATTTCTTTTCATTTTTTGGAATCTTCTTCAGTTCTCCATTTATGTTAATAATAGTATCATTCTCCATTGTTCAGGACATTTGTCAGTGACCGTGTCTTCATTCCTCCTTGGCTCTATACTTCGCAGCCACGGATCAAGCACTGTTATTAGAGCACCAGTCCAGGCCGACCTTGGGACACCACACTTGTGCAGGAGGAGAGTTCCAGCCTGCCCTTCATGTTCCTAAACCCCTTATTGGTGTTGACTCTGTCGTTTCCCAAGGCTTCCAGTATATTGCTGTGCTCCCTAACTGGGTTGGCTGTCCTAGTCTTCCATCCTCCTCTCTAGATATGTGTGCAAGCCTCCCTCCCCTTCCCCGCCTCACCCTCATACACACACTGCGACTATAATCAGACAGTACGCCACTCCTTTCAAGGCCTTTGCTCATGGTATTTCTTCTGCCATCAATTCCCTCTCTCAAATCTACCCCACAACCCCTTCTCATTTAGGATCCAAATCAAATGTTGTCTTGTCTCCTCAGCCTCTCTTCTCAGTTCTATTCCTTTTATCCTGGCCAGGTTTTATTGATTCTTATCTGTATTTAAATAGCATTTTATGCAGGAGCACTCTTCACCAGCTGTTTTTCCCTTACCATCCCCACTCCTAATTTCCATAGCATCCTGACTGCCCCCATCATTTTACTGAGATTGCTCTTGCAGACCTCATCTGTGACCTTTACCTCTTAATTCTAATGGAGGCTTTTCATTCCTTGTTTTACTCAGTATCTCTTTGGAATTGACACTCTTGATCACACCTTTTGAACTCTCTCCTCAGCTTTTCTAATACAATTCTCTTCTGCCTCTTGTACTTTCTTGTCTCCTGCTTCTCTTCTTTTCCTTTTGCTGCCTATTCCTTCAGAATCTGTTTCTTTCTTTCTTTTTTTTAAAGATTTTATTTATTTATTTGACAGAGAGAGAGAGAGAGAGAGAGAGAGAGAGAGAGATCACAAGTAGGCAGAGAGAGAGGGGGAAGCAGGCTCCCCGCTGAGCAGAGAGCCCGATATGGGGCTTGATCTCAGGACTCTGAGATCAAGACCTGAGCCAAAGGCAGAGGCTTTAACCCACTGAGCCACCCAGGTGCCCCCAGAATCTGTTTCATGGGAGTCTGCCTTCTCCCACAGTTGTGTCTCTGTTTACATTCTAATGATGCCTGATTGTGTTCCTTTCACACGCCCTGTACAAGATTCTCCACCTGGCTGTCACACAAGTATTTCAACTTCATCTTGTTCTTACATCCTTTCATATTATTATTTTCTGTTTTATACCACACCTTCCACAGCTCTGCCTCACTGAATGAGTAGCACACCCCCCAGCCCTCTTCAGAGTTTTCCTTTACATCTTCCACACCCCTTGCCTTAGCCCAGGCCCCGATCATCTCTCACCTGGGCTACCCAGTACAGACCTGTCCCCTCCAAGCAGGCTTGCCCACTGCTACACGACTGGTTTTCTAAAACACAGATGTGGTTAAATAATTTAAGTCACTCCTCTGTTTAGTGGCTTCATAGTGTCCTAGACCATAAAGCCCCTAATCCCAGTATGTCTCATAGGGTACCCTTTATAATCTTGTGATTGCCAGTGCCTGTGACAGTCTCATCTTCCACTTATGCCCACCCGGCACCTCATCCTTCTGTCAAAGCAGACTACTTGGTATGCCTAGAATGGCTGTGCTTCTGCAAGCCACTTTATCTTTGCCATTTCTATACCAGCATTAGGATCCTCTGTCCATCCACCCAAATTTCACTTGCAGAATCTCAACACTTCCCAACATATATACCTCTGTGAAATCTCTTCCAGATCTTTCCATTTGAGCTCCTTTTTCTTTTCTCTGGGTGGTGCTTCATGAGTTTTTCTCCTCCATTAAGTAATTTGGCTTAAAAGCTTAAGGAGTAAATTTTATATAATAAGAAATATCGGTGTATATTTTAAATTGAAAGTCTCTTAATTCCACTTGGTCAACTTTCTCACCTGAGTTTTCCTAGAGTGGTCTTCAGTCATGTTTACTGATTATCATTTTAGGAATTTAATGAGACTTTTAGCTATACTGATTCAAGATGAAACTAGAAGAGGATGGGGAAATTAAATGCCTTTTAATGTATTTATAGAGTTGTGCAACCATAAGAGCAATCTAATTTATAACATCTTCGTTACCCTAAAAAGAAGATGTGTTCCCTTTTCCTACCCCCAGCCCTAGGCAACCATTAATCTGCTGTCAGATAAATGGACTCATGTAATATGTGACCTGTTGTATCTAGCTTCTTTCATTTAGCATAATGTGTTTTTAGGTTCATCCATATTACAGTATGTAGTGGGTTGAATGGTAACCTGCTCCCTCCCCCCAAAAAAACATGTTTCTGTGTCAAATTACTAGAACCTGTGAACGCTACCTTGCTTGGAAAAGGGATTTTCAGAGATGTAATTGTTAAGAATCTTGAGATGAGATCATCCTGAATTATTCAGATGGGCCTTTAATCTAATGACAGGTATCCTTATAAGACAGAAAAGTAGAAGACATGCAGAGAGGAAGGTCATGTAAAGATAAAGGGAGAGACTGGAGTGGCGTGGTTATAAGTCAGTGAAGAGGACCAATGCTAATAGGCCTGAGAAGCTGGAAGAGACAAGGAAGGCTTGTCCTCTAGAGCTTCCAGAAGGAGTGGACTACTGGCCTTCAAAACTGAAAGAATAAGTTTTTGTTGTTTTAAGTCACCCTGTTTGTAATTTGTTATGGCGGTCTCAGGAATGTCATATGTGTGACGTCATATGTAGTATGTGCCAATGCTTTGTTACTTTTTATTGCTAAGTAGTTTTCCGTTGTATTTCACATTTTATTTATCCTTTCATCGATTGATGGACATTGCGTTTTCCACTTTTTGGCTGTTAAGAATCTTGCTTCTGTGGACATTCACGTTAAAGTTGTTGCATGGGTGCAGCATGGTTACACTAGGTACCTCTTGCGTGGATATCTAGGAGTGGAATTGCTGAGTCATGTGGCAAATCTATGTTTAATATTTTACAAAACTGCCAACTTGTTTTCCGAAAAGGCTTTACCATTTTACATTCCTACCAGCAATGTATGAGGATTCCAGTTTCTTTCCTTCCTCACCAGCACTTATTATTATCTATCTTTTTGATTATGGCTCTCTAGTAGGTATAAAGTGGTATCTCATTGTGATTTTGATTTTATTTCCTTAATGTCAAGCATCTTTTCATGTGCTTATTGGCCATTTGTATATATTCTTTTTTAAAATTTTATTTATTTATTTATTTGACACAGAGGGAGAGATATTGAGAGACAGAGAGCACAAGCAGGAGGAGTGGCAGGCAGGTAGACAGAGGGAGAGAGAGAAGCAGGCTCCCCGCCAAGCAAGAAGCTCCATGTGGGGCTTGATTCCAGGACCCTGGGATCATGACCTGAACCAAAGGCAGCTGCTTAACTGACTGAGTCACTCAGGCACCCCTGTATATATTCTTTAGTGAAATTTGTATTCATGTCTTTGCCTATTTAAAAAATGTATCACTTGTCTCTTTATTGATTGTAAAAGTTCTTTAAATATTCTAGATCCTAGTCCCTTGTCAGGTATATGATTTATAAATACTTTTTCCAAATCTGTGGCTTATCTTTAAACTTTCTTCATAGTATCTGTTGAAGCACATACATTTTTAATGCCATCCAACTGATCTTTTTTTCCCTTTTATTATTTGTGCTTTTGATGTGGTATCTAAGAAATCATTTTGTAATCTAATGTCATGTTTCAAGAGTTTTAAATTTATGTCTGTGATCTGTTTTGAACTAATTTTTGTATGATGTGAAGTAAAGGTCCACTTTCACCTTTTTGCATATGGATATCCAGTTGCCTCAGCAGCATTTTTTGAAAAGACCTTTTCAGAACAATTCTTTTTCCATGAGTTGTTTCGGCATCATTGTTGAAAATCAATTGGCCATAAATATAAGGGTGTAAGTGGTTATTTATTGTAGCATTTATCCCGTAGTCTAACTCTAGATTTCAAAAGGCCTAACTTTAATAATGGTAGGTATAAAGCATTAGCACCAAATACATTTCTTCTGAATAAAATTGTATTCTTATTGCAGTTGTTGTGTGTGTATGTATGTTTGTAAAGATTATTGTGGGTTTATATAGAAGCTAGAACATTTTTCCTATTTCTGGAATTTCGATACTTTCATTTTTGGGCATTTTTGAAAAGAAGGTCATTCTTGTTGACTTTGCCAGGAAAGCCAGCAAGTTTCAGGCTTTTATATCACTCAAGTTGCTTGTGTAGTCTTTCGAGAAAAATTAAACCAAGATCTCTTAAGTGATTTCCATGCAAAATTAATGCTTCCCTTGACTTCTGCCAAATGCCGTGATGCATTTATGTAGCCGATGCCAGAAAGTTTAGAACTTGTATCTGGAAAGAACTCAAAATTTTAAGACAGAAAGCATTTGTGCCTGGGGCAATATAATGACCCCACCTGTGTCTTTTTCTTGTCTTCTGGGTGTTTTCATTGTGTGTCTAGAAAGGCCCGGGCAGATCCTTCTTCTATTTTTAAATCTTTTTTATGAAGCACAGTTTTAATTTTACAAGACCAGATCCCACTCCAAGTTTCAAAATATGTGTTCTTCAGCATAAAATGTTTAGACAGATACCTAATGGCCTAGCACTTTAGCATCTATTTTTTTTAAGGCATAGATTGAGAGAATCGGAGCCATAAAACCATAGTGTGATTAGTCACTATCAGATGCTATGTAAATTATGTTTCACACATCTATCTGCTAGATTAGCTGCTTTTTTCCCCCCTTTCTGTTATTTTGATAACTAGCTCAACCTGTTAATATACCACTGAAACAAATGGAACATACTTAGTTGTTGGTTTTATTAGCTTTAATATTTTATTTATAGTCTTAGAGGAAGATCAGAAAGGAACTATTATTTATTGAGTGCCTACTGTGTTCCAAGTACTGTCCCAGACACATTTACATCCCTAATCTCATTTAAGACCCTTATTGTTGGTATTATTATCTCAGTTTTTAGTGATGAAGAACTTTAAACAAGTCAGATAATGATATTTTATACTCTTGTGGGGCCTTTTATATCAAATTTTAAAGTAGTATCTGACTTTTGGAGATGTTCAGTTATAAAAAAAGAGAAATCATCATAGTTTATCTCTACTGTTGTTGAGCCAATGGTAGAAAGAAGAGACACATGAGGTATTTCTCAACTATGGGAAGCATAGTGAATGGAGATGAGAGACAAGTAAGCTGTACAGAATACATTCAGCAGGGAGTAAGGTTTTATAATTCTCAGATACAAATGGTGCTGGAACAATTGGGATATCTATCTATCTATCTATCTATCTATCTATCTATCTATCTATCTATCATCTATCTATCTATGTAAATGAACCTCAGCTTTTACCAGATATAAAAACTAATCTAAATAGATCAGACCCAGTTGTAAAAGTTTGAAGTACAAAATTTTTAGAAGAAAAGGCACCTGGGTGGCTCAGTCAGCTAAGCATCCAACAACTCTTGGTTTCCACTCAGTTCATGATCCCAGGGTTCTGGGATCAAGTTCCACGTTGGGCTCTCTGCTCAGCCTGCTTCACCCTCTCCTTCTGCCTGCTACTCCCCCTGCTTGTGTGCTCTCTATCTCTTTAATAAATAAATAAAATCTTTAAAAAAACTAAATATTAAGGAGGGCACATATTGCATGGAGCACTGCCTGTTACACACAAACAATGAATCTTGGAACACTACATCAAAAACTAATGATGTACTGTATGGTGACATAACATAATTAAAAAAAAATGAAATTTCAAGAAGAAAAGATAGGAGAATTTCTATGACCTTGGTAAGTAAAGATTTCTTCAATATGGTATTATAAAATTTAATAAGAGGACTTTATCAATATCTAAAACATCTGCTATTTGAAAGACTATTTAAAAAATAGGAGCGCCTGGGTGGCCCAGTTAAGTGTCTGCCTTTGGCTCGGGTCATGATCTCAGGGTCCTGGGATAGAGCCCTGCATTGGACTCCCTGTTCAGTGGGGAGTCTACGTCCCCCTCTGCCCCTCCTCCTGCTCATGCTTTTTCTCCTTCTCTCTCTCTAATAAATAAATAAAGTCTTAAAAAAATAAAAAGGCAAGCTACAGACTTGGAAAATATTTGCTAACCCTATATCTCATAAAGAACTTGTATATAGAATATCTGACAAACTCTCAAAATACAATAATAAGGAAATAAACAACAAAAATTTGCAATGGGCAAAAAATTTGAAGAGACACATCACCAAAGAAGAGAAATGAATGACAAATAATACATGGAAAGACCCCCAATATTATTAATCATAAAGGAAATGTAAATTAAACCAAAACCAAAACCTATCCATTAGAATGACTTTAAAAAAAAACAACTGATATTTTTGTGGGGGTAGTTAGAACTCTCATATACTGCTGGTGGGAATGCAAAATGAAATAGCTACTTTGGAAAAGTTTAGCACTTTCTTATACAGTTAAACATTTACCTCCCATATGATGAGTAATCCCATTTCTAGGTATTTAGCCAGGAGATAAGAAAACAAACATATTTCAGGAGATATGAAAACTTATTTTTACAAAAACAAAGAAACAATAAAAAACTATACATGGATGTTTATAGTGGATTTATTCAGAGTCACCTCAAACTGGAAACAACCCAATAACCTTTATTTGGTAAATGGATAAACAGAATGTAGTATATCCATATGTGGAATATTACTCATTAGCAAAAAGGAATGGACTAATGGGATATTATAAAACTCAAATACATTATGCTGAGTTAAAGAAGCCAGACTCAGAAGCTACATGCAGTATTATTCCCATTATTCAATAGTGGGAAAGTCATAACTCTAGGGATACAAAACAGGTCAATAGTTGCCAGGGGTTAAAGCTGGGAAGGGGATGGGTGGTCTACAAAGAGGCAACACAAAACTTTTTGGAGTGATATAACTATGCGTTTCTCAAAACTCACAGAACTGTACATTTAAATAGATGAATTTCATTGTATATTATTCCCCAGTAAACTTTTCCTTCCTTCCTTCCTTCCTTCCTTCCTGCCTGCCTGCCTGCCTGCCTGCCTTCCTTCCTTCCTCCCTCCCTCTCTTCCTCCTTCCCTCCCTCCTTCTCTCCCTCTCTCCCTTCCTCCCTTCCTCTTTTTGTCTCTCCCCTCTTATTCTTTCTATTTATCTATCATCTATCTACTACTCAGTAAGAGAAGTCTAGAGATAGATACTCTAGAGTTGGTTTATGGCTCTAGTGTCATCAAGGACCATGGTACCATCTATTGTGTTGGTCTGAAAAGATGCTACTTGAGCCCAGCATTACATCCAGATTGCTGGCAGAAGATGGAGTAAACACGAAGAGTTGAAGAAGGGTCTGCAGCCTTCTTTTTGAGAGTTTCCCAAAGTCCTATGCTATCCTTCCATTTGTGCTGCATTGGTCAAAGCTTTATTTCCACATTTCATCATATCTAGCTGCAAGTGAGGCTAGGAAATACAGATTTTAACTGACAAGAAAGGAGAATGGATGTTGGAGTGTGTTGCTGGTAGTGTCTGTCACACTGTTAATGGCATCTGTCAGAGTATCTCATAACTCTGAAATTAAGTCTCCTGGCTCCTCACTAGGTTGCTTTAAATCCTGGAATTCCAAGGTGCCTTTCCATTGTCTCTGCATGTACTGTTTCTAAACTCTTACTTGAACTTATATTTTGCTAGCCAGTAGTTCCCAAAATGCAGTCAGTGCAATCTTATGTTAGGCATGGGTTTGACAGCTCTGAAAACTAGGGTTTGGTAATGTTAAGCAACTGAGTCATTGAGTAAGTTCTCTCTCTCTCTCTCTCTTTTTTACATTTTTAAAAGAAAGTCTGTATTTTTTTTTATATTTTATTTTAGTTTTCAGTTTTACAAGATTCATTGTTTATGCACTGCACCCAATTGAGTAAGTTCTCAAACAAAGCTTAGGAGGAAAATAGGCAGAAGTTATTTTTAAAAATCCCTAAACCCTCATTTGGGATAAATCATAAATATTTGACAGGAAGTGCTGGCTATGGGGCGCCTGGGTGGCTCAGTGGGTTAAAGCCTCTGCCTTCGGCTCAGGTCATGATCTCAGGGTCCTGGGATCAAGCCCTACATCGGGCTCTCTGCTCAGCAGGGAGCTAGGGAGCCTGCTCCTGCTCCCCCCACCCCCCGCCTCTGCCTACTTGTGATCTCTCTCCTCTCTGTCAAATAAATAAATAAAATCTTAAAAAAAAAAAAAGTGCTGGCTATCTGAAATTTATACATTTAAAAATCAATTGTATTTCTTGTATTTTGGTTATACCTCAATTAAGTTAATTTTTAAAATGCTTAGGTAGGCAGTGAATTTCTTTTATTCTTCGACAAACATTTGTTGAAGACCCAGTAGGCATGTTCCTGTTATGTTTAAGAGATGGTACAGTCTCTAGGTGTACAAAGATAAGAGAGAGAAAGAGAGCCTTTGCTCTCAAGTAGCTCTTTTTGTAGAAGGACTAGATGTTAATATGTGTAATTATAACTTATGTGATTGGTTTTTTAATGTGGGAGTTAGAAAATAATATGGGAATTTGGGTAGAGTGAATTCCCTAGTTTTTTTCTTTTTAAAAATTGTATAGGCGGTCCAAGTTGTTTGCATTTTCAAATAAGTTTTAGAATTACCTTACCCACTTTCTATCTCAAAAAAAAGCCTCTGTTGGATCTTCGATTGAAATTGTGTTGAATCTAAAGATTAATTAGGAGATAATTGAAATCTTAATAATATTGACTCTTCCAACTCATGATTACAGTGTATCTTCTCATATATGTAGATCTCTTTTCATTTCTCTCAGAAATATTTTATGGTTTTCAGTGTACAGGTACTATACATCTTTTGAGATTTCATGTTTACTCATACCATTATTAATGGTATTATTTTCATAATTTCAACATTCAATTGTTGCTAGTCTATGGAAATAAAACTGATTCTTGACCTTGTATCCTATGACCTCATTAAATTCACCATTTGTTTGGGGCGCCTGAGTTGAAGGGGGTTCAGTGGGTTGAAGCCTCTGCCTTCGGCTTGGGTCATGATCTTGGGGTCCTGGGATTGAGCCCCACATCGGGCTCTCTGCTCAGCAGGGAGCCTGCTTCCCCCTCTCTCTCTGCCTGCCTCTCTGCCTATTTGTGATCTCTCTCTCTCTCTGTCAAGTAAATAAATAAAATCTTTAAAAAAAAATTCACCATTAGTTTAGTATCATTTTTGTGGATTCTTGGGTTTTTATAGATATAGATATATTTATATATATCTTATATAAAAAATATATATAATCATATGGTATCTTTGTTTTAGCTGAATACCATAAATTTTGATATATCTTTTCATATTTATTGGATTCAGAGTTTTTTTCTGCTACTCTTTGTAATTTTTTTTTTGACCCATGGATTATTTAGAATTGTATTTCTTAATTTCTAAATGTTTTGGAAAATATATACTTTCAGATACACTTCTGTTAGTGATTGCCTTATTTTTTGACAGTGTACATGCTTTGTATGATTTTGGCCATGTTTAATGTGTTTATATTTGCTTTATGACCCGGAGTATGTTCAGTGAGTACCTGAAAAGAATGCACATTCAGTTGTAGTTGGGTGAAGTGGTATATATATAAATGTTAATTAACTCAACTGCTTTGGCATTGTTTTTGAGTTCTTATGTATTCTTACTGAATTTTTGGGGGGCAGGGAGGGGTCTCCTTGTTCTATCAGTCAAGAAGAGTGATGAAGTATACAAATGAGAGAAGAGTGTTGAATTTATATTTATACAAATATAAATATGGGTTTGCTATATTTAATTTTATTTCTAATAAGTTTGTGTTCATATTTTGAAACTCTGTTATTAGTGGCATATGCATTTAGGATAGTCATGTCTTCTTGATCAGTGGGCTCTTTAGCATTATGAAAGTTTGCTTTTTGTCTCTAGTTTTATTCCTTGTTCTGAAGTCCACTTTGTCAGACATTAATATGGTTGGTTACTCCAGCTTTCTTTTGATTATGTTCACTTGGCACATTTTCCCCTCTTCTTTTTACTGTTAACCTATCTAAGTCTTTATATTTAAACATTTGTGTATATTTTTAAAAAGATTTTATTTTTATTTTTAAAATTCATTTATTTGAGAGAGAGAGAGAGACAGAGAGAAAAAGTGTGCACCCACATGAGCTGAGGAGAGGGTAGAGAAGGAGGGAGAGGGACAAGCAAACTCCACACTGATCATGGAGCCCATCATGGGGCTTGATCCTGGGACCCTGAGATCATGACCTGAATGGAAACCCAAGAGTTGATTGCTTAACTGACTGAGCCACCCACGTGCCCCTATTTTTGTGTAATCTGCTAGGTCTTGCTTTTATTTAATCCTTTTAATGCTTAAATTTATTTACATTTATTAATTAAATTATTTAATGCTTTTGTTTATTTGTCATGACAATCTTTGCCTTTTAGAGTTTTTAGATGATTTCTAATTAATGCAATTATTTATGAGATTGGATTTAAACCTACCATGTTCCTCTTTGTTTTATATTTATCCCATAGTTCTTCTTTATTATTCCTTCCTATTCTTATTTTATTTCCATTTTATCTCTATTATTATATATTTGTTATACAAATATGTTAGCAATTGCTCTAGGGTTTGTAATATATATCTTTAATGTGTCAGAATCTCTCTTCAAATAATATTATACCATTTTTTTTTTAAAGATTTTATTTATCCATTTGAAAGAGAGATATCACAAGTAGGCAGAGAGGCAGGCAGAGACAGAGAGGAGGAAGCAGGCTCCCCACTGAGCAGAGAGCTGGATGCGGGGATTGATCCCAGGACCCTGAGATCATGACCTGAGCTGAAGGCAAAGGCTTTAACCCACTGAGCCACCCAGGCGCCCCTATACCATTTCAAGTATAGTATAAAACTATACTTCCATGTTTTCCTCCTAACCTTTGTGCTATTGTTGATATATATTTTACTTGAACATATGCTATAAATCTTACAATACATTGTTTTACTTCAACCATTTATCTTTTAAAGAGATTTAAACATTTTTTAAAAATGTCTTTTAAAGATTATGTGGAGTAAAATAAGTCAAGCAGAGAGAGCCAATTATCTTATGGTTTCACGTGGTGGAGCATAAGGAAAAACATGGAGGGCATTGTGAGAAGGAAGGGAAGGGGAATGGGGGGAAATCAGAGGGGGTGATGAACCATGAGAGACTGTGGACTCTGAGCAACAAACTGAGGTTTTTGGAGGGGAGGGGGTGGGGGGCTGGGCAAGCCTGGTGGTAGGTATTAAGGAGTGTACGTATTGCATGGAGCACTGGGTGTGATGCATGAACAATTAATCTTGCAACACTGAAAAAATAAAATAAACATATTTGGGGAAAAAAATAAAATGCCTTTTAAATTTATCTTCATTTTTACCATTTCTGGCACTCTTCATTCTTTGCATAGATTCGGATTTCCATTTGTATCATATTTGTTCTTTTTGAAGTACTTCCTTTAACATTTCTTTTAGTACATGTCTGAAGGAAATTAATTATCTCAGCTTTCATTCATCTGAAAAAATATTTACCTTATTTTTGAAATATATTTGTGCTGCCTATAGAATATTAGATTGACTTTTTTTTTTTTCTTTTAGAACTTTAGAGATGTTGTTCCATAGTGCTTTGGCTTGGATAGTTTCTGCCAAGAATTTGCTGAACTCATCTTTGGTTTTCTGTATTTTATGTTTCACCTCCCTCCCGCCCTGGGTAACAAGGGTCTTGTTTTAGCTTTCCTTAGTGGCAGTGTTCCTTTGCCTGGGACTGTGGGCAGGTGGTAACTCTGTATCTCCCCCAGCCCTAGACTGCTGTTTCTTGTTACTTGTTGAAAACTCAGGGGCAGACAGTTTTGTTTCTGCTTCTTCCTAGAGGCATGAGATCTTTGCCTGGGCCCTAGAGTGGGACATCATTCTTTAATGACTTATTTTTTCAGTGTGTTTTCTGGTGTGTATTATATAACAGTGCATTAACACATGTAAGTAATTTAGAAATGTGTGTATATAGGAGGTGTATATTCAACAGTTTCACTGATCAGAGTGTAGAGTCAGAGTTGTTTGGAGGCCAATGTTATAGAGGGTCAGAACTTATAACTGATAGATTTGAAGTAGAATTTGCTACTTGCTGTTTGATTTGAAGACAATATGAGTCAGATGGTTCACTTTATTGCAGTGAGTAACTTCATTTATAAGTGGAGAATGTTTTACAGTACGCATTTTATCTTAAAATAATTATTAGATTTATATGCTTAAGAGGTGAAGCAGTTTTTAGGAGCTCTTCTGAATTTTAAACTCCTTTCTTTTTGTAAATGAAAATCTCTTTATTGTTTTTAGGACTGTGAGGACATGGGAGGTTGAAAATCCAAGGAAGCAAAGAAGTGTGTTTAAGCCACGGACAATGCAGGGTAAAAAAGTAATTCCCACCACATGCACGTATAGTAGAGATGGAAACCTCATAGCAGCTGCCTGCCAGAATGGAAGCATACAGATCTGGGACCGAAATTTGACTGTAAGTGTAGGACATTGAAGTCCGCTTTTCTTAAAAGAAAACCGCCTTATAAAGACAAACATCATGTTAAAATATTATGAAGGTCAGTTTCCTGAGTTTAGCCCTAATTTAAACTCCAATGTTAGTTGATAAAACATTGGGACATTTGCAGTAAACAGCATTTCAGCAAACATTCCAGCTCAGTATTTTCCAATGAGTGTTAGATTTTGTTTTTAAAATAAAGTAGATCTTTTGGTATAAAATTTAAAAAGCATAGTGCAGTTTTATTATTTGGTGTTTCAGTGTACTTGATTTTGAAAGCGAAGGATTTGAGAATACTAAGCAGAATACTAGAAAATACCCTTTAGAAGACTTAAGAGAACCATGATATGGGTAGGATGGCCCATCAGTTGTTTTGCAATTATTTTTGTAGTAATTTAAATAATATTTTGTTTTAACATTCCATGATGTTCCATTTAATATTCAGGTTTCTGTTAAAACTGTAAAGTTTTAGATCATTATTAGAATAAATAAATTTTTGAATTGGAAGGGATCACAGAATTCTATGTAAACAATTCTATGAAATAATGAATATGAAAGCCTTTGGCTAATTCTGTGAATTACCAATAAGCTTTAGAAAGGGTTTTGTTCTATGTAGAGATGGTACAACAAGATTTTTTGGTAAGTGGAATGAATATTCTATATTACCAATGTTAAGATGAAAATCTACACTAATGTCATAGTACTATTTGGTTAGCTTTATTTTAATTAAAGATTCTGATAAAATGATTAATTTATTAATTTGTTAGAATTTATTAAGTACCTCTACTAGATGACAGGCACCATTGTAGGCACTGGAAATACTGCAAATTATAAAAAATTCCTGCCCTTTGGAATTTATATTCTAGTACTTTTTAAAAATTATAAAAATAATCTTTAAAATAAAATTACCCATCAGACATTTCGAAAGGGACCCTAGGAGACATTGTCTTTTTAGGCAGATGGGTTAAAATCATTTTGTCTTGGAATGAGGTAAAAAGTAATGATAGGGAAAAAAGAATCCATGTTGATAATGCTGGAAATATCTTCGGCATTTTCTGTTTGTCAGATCTTTTTATTTCTGTTTTCATCTCCATTATAAACCCCATAAAGCTTTATAACAGCACACAGATTTTAAAAATCCTTTGAATTGTAAACTGAGTTTTAACCAAGCAATAAATTTTTTGGTAACTGGCTTTCATCGTCTCTGGTGCTGTTGGATTAAACATAAAAATTCTAAGTCATGAAGTTTTCTTGTGTAGCTTTAATAGTGGTGTGTTTAGTATGTGCATATATGTGTGCCTTTCTCTCAGAACCCATATATTCTTAAAAAGTTGAATATAGTTTTTAAAGATTGGCTTTGCATATCTCCTAAAATAATGAGTATCTTCTATTTCCATTTTTGTAAAAAATAAAGCTATTTAAATGTCAATTTACTCCCCCTCCCAGATCTTTTAAGCTATTTTTCCTAATTATAGTCTTTGGTTCTGTTTTGTTAGAATTTAATAGTACATGAAGTTATAGCTGATTATATCACATCCTGTTTGTTGTATTTATTCACATTTTTACATTTGCATGTGAATATATGTCACGTAAGGACAAATCAAACTGAGAAGAAAAAACTTGCTAGCAGGAAATGCAGCTTGATTTAAGAACAGAATTTTACCAAATTTCTTATTATTACTTCAGCAATAATAAATTATCTGCAGGGAAACACTAAAACTGAGATCTAAAAAGCCTTCTGCATGTAGTTTTTCCGTGCAGAAGCCAGAGAATTACATGGTAAATAGTGATTAATACATGTGTGTGTTTTGTGACAAGTAAAACTATCATAATTGCCCTACTTAATCATAGAATTCTCATTAGAGAATTTAGCAAATTAAATGAAATATTTCTTTTTTAGAAGTAAGGTGTCTATTAGCGATAAATTCCCATGTTCTCAAGACCTCCCTCTGCTCTAGAGTTACATTGGCCAGTATGGTAGCCACTAGCCACATTTGACTGTTTCAGTTTAAATTAATTAAAATTTGCAGTTAAAATGTCAGTTCCTTAGTCACGTGGCACTTTTCAAGTACCCAATAGCCAAATGTGTCTAGTCATGTGCTACTTACTGAACAGCTCAGATAAAGAACATTCCCGTCGTTGCAGAGAGTTCTGTTGGAAAGTGCTGCTCAAGAGGAGTGTTTGGTTGCCCAACATCCCTTTCAGTCATGGGATGATGGCCCGTCTGTCAGTTTGAGAGAAGAGCTTTTCAGTGGAGCTTCTGCGGGGCTGCATTGCCTCAGTCCCTCAGCCCCATTCACCAGCACACGCGGAGCAGTGGCAAGAAAGCCAGTGTGTGGTTGGAGTGAGGTGAGGGAGGTGCCGAGTAGCGGGAGGTGACACAGGAGGTAACAGCATGCACGCCGACTCAGGTGCCATGTACGCAGAAGGCCTCTCAGCCTCAGCATGCTTCTCCCGCGTGTTCACCTGGCTTTCCCCCCTTCCCTCTTTGAGCCCTTGCCCACATTTTCTCTTCTCAGCAAGATCTCCCTGACTCCACCCTACATAAACTTGCAGCCTTCTCCGCACCAGTGGCATTCTTCTATCCCTCTTATTTTCTTCCATCATGCTGATCAGCATCTTACGTACTCTTACTGGGTATTTTATGTACCTGTCTATTGGCTATTTAACTCCAGTAGGATATTGGCTCCACAGGAAAAGGATTGTTGATTGTTTTACTCCCTGCTGTATTCCCAGAGCACAGTACGGATTATACAGCAGATCTTCAAAAGTGATTTGTTGAATGAATGAGTGAATGAATGTATTCTGGAGAGGTAACAAAATAAGTTGTCAATTTATTTCTGGGAAGACATTTAAAAATAGCAACATAAAAAAAACCCTTCTATTTATATGAAACTACAGTGGAATAGAGATAGAGATGGGAGAGAGGAGAAATAGACTGAGGTAATTTTTGGTATATCCTTAATGATGTATAAATATACAATCTGTGTTAACACAGGTAGATTTTTAAAGGCTATTTTCATGGCTCTTAAGCCTAATTGCTGACTTTTAAAATATTCCGGCATTGTATGGTCTCATGAGTATCTGATGACTTCTGTTCGTATAAAAACACGTAGCACATTCTTTGTCCATTCATATTTTTTTCAAAGCAGTGTTGCTGTTCTTTAATGTCTGTTGAGAATCTACAACCTGCTGGACCCTTTTCTAAAAGACCATGCTGTCTTTTAAATACAAGTAAATACAATATTTACTTGTATTGCAGTCACTATTTATAAACTAAGCTTTTGGCAGGAAAATGGGGACCATTGTATATATTTATTTATTTTTGCCTTCCATAGACGCAGGTGATGGGAGGGGATAGTATTTGAAGTTGTTTCAATTGGCAGGAGCGGACTGTTGGCAGCAGCTTGACCCACTTGCCGCCTGACTGCCTCTTCTCCTTTTGCCTGCATTTCCTGCCCAGATTCGGGGCTGTGCCTTTTGGAAAACTGACCACAGACTACAGCCCCTATCAGGAAAACTTCAAGCCTAAGACATACTACAGAGATGCATTTCTTCAGCTCAGTGGCTGATCAGCACCCATACTATCAGCCATCCTAGGGAATGGCTGGTATGGATCAGAGGAGGGCTCGGGCGAGAACTAGTAATGACGTTGGGAGATAAGTTTCTGGGCAAATGAAGCCCCCAGTGGGTAAAAGAACAGGTATAAAGGAGAGAGACTATGGGAAATAAAGTTACCAGGAGTAGCTTAGATCTAGTGCACTACAGATCTTTAAATGTCTCCAGTCACTGTCAGGTAACCCATGTTAAGCTTAGATTGATTTATATTCTTTTTCACCTTTCCCTTTATTTTTGTATAAACATGCATTAAAAGGTTTTGTTTCGTTTTTTTTTTTTTTTAAGATTTTATTTATTTATTAGAGAGAGAGAGATCATAAGTAGGCAGAGAGGCAGGCAGAGGGAGAGAGGGGGAAGCAGGCTCCCTGCTGAGCAGAGAGCCCGATGCGGGGCTCGATCCCAGGACCCTGGGATCATGACCTGAGCTGAAGGCAGAGGCTTAACCCACTGAGCCACCCAGGTGCCCAGGTTTTGTTTTTATATAGAGAGAATTTGCAGTTTGCTTTTTTTACTTGTAAGTGAATAGGCAGACCTCTAATTTCCTTATTTAAATGGGATCATAATATTACACATGTGAAAGATACACTTTTCAAAAAACTTATTTTTATTAATAACTCCTTTGCTCTCATTATTCTATCTTTAGCCCAAAATGCTTGTAAATTACCTGGTATGTATTCTTCTGTACTTTTCTCCATGTCTCTTTATCTGTATCTAGCTAGCTCGTTAGCTGTCTACATTAGGAACATTCCTCCTGGTATTTTTGAACACCCACCACCTCACTGAGAATGAGACAAAAGAAATTTAAACCCATTAAGTAGTTTGTAAAAAAGAGAATAATCCATAAGATAATGTATAACCAGATGCTACCTGATGAGTGCCCAGAATATGGAAGAGTTAAGGAAGGCTTTGAGGGTCAGGGTGGGTACTCATAGTCATGACCTTTGAGAGTTATGGAATTTAGATAACTAAAGAAATCAGTTGGGATTACAGAGCAATAATGCTATTATTTTCCTAGACAACCTAACAAGGGCTATTCTGTATCAAAGCAGTCACATTGAAAGGCTCTTTTGAGATTGTTATTTCTCAAAATATTTTGAATCTTTTCTTTTAAAATTGCCATCAAGCTAATTTCAGATAATGGCAAATACCACAAGGAAAATAAAGCAGAATAAAAAGAATGTTTTGTGAGAGGGGTGGCACTTGAGTCCCTGGCTACCTTTAAGTTGTTTAAAGTCTCACAGAAATCATTCCTCACTATTGGAGACTATCTGCTGTGCCATGTATCTTAGAGATTTTTTTTTTTTTTTGAGATTTAAAGATTTGCTTTTCATGGTATTTTCTATTAAATTTCCATAACATGGCTTTGATCCTTTTTCTTTCATACGTCATGTAAATCAGTTCAGGCCACATTCTCACACCGTTGTTTAATTTTTTTGCGAATAGTTTTTTTTCTCCCCTGCTTTTTGGACATTCTCATGAAGCTCTCATAGCTATTGAAGAGAAAAACACTATTTACTCTCACGGAGTTTCAGGATTATCTCTAAACACACATACTAACAGAGACTATTAGTGAGAAGGAAGAATTTTATGAAGGAGGGTTCTTAATATTTACCTCAACTTTTTAATTTATACAAATAGAAAATTCGAGACTTCCTTTAAGTAGAGTGTTAACCTGTGCTGATATAACAGATTTCGGAGATTTCAAAAAGAATAATACTTTGAAATATTTTTAGCATATAGTCTTTTGTCCTTTTTTCCAATCTTGTTTTGTGACAAATATGTCATTTGTTGTGCAATTTTAATGTTCCATAACTTTGCTTTGGAAAACATTTCATTATACAGTTATTTATCATTTACTACCATCTACAAATGTGAATAAGTCAAATTTCATTTAAAAAATTCCTTTTGAGGGCGCCTAGGTGGCTTAGTCATTAAGCATCAGCCTTCAGCTCAGGTCATGATCCCGGGGTCCTGGAATCAAGTCCTGCATCAGGCTCCCTGCTCCATCAGCCTGCTGCTCCCTCTCCCGCTCCCCTCACCTGCGTTCCTTCTTTTGCTGTCTCTCTCTCTTTCTTTCTGTCAAATAAATAAATAGAAATTTTTTAAAAATTTCCCTTTGAAACTATTTCAGCCAAAAACAGTTACTTTTAGTCTTGTGTTTTAATTTTTGTGACATACCGCTTTAGCTATCAACTTTGGGAATAATGCATGGAGAGCTTTTTGAGATTTGATTTCTCTGTACTCTTTCAGTGTCCTTTTTCTTTCTCATAGTGATGTCATTAAAGGCTTTCGTGAGTTAAACATGGCTTCCAGTGGCCAACACTGTGCATGCGAGCAAGTCCAGGTTCATGCGCTCCTCCAGTGTCTTCTCTCTCCTTTACATGAAGACCAGTCATTAACAGTGATTCAAAGCTTTTAGCCAATACCAGTTCAAGTAGCAAATTATTGTCTGTATGGGGGAGCAAAGTACATTATAAAGGGGAAAATGATATTTTTAAACAATTTAAAAAGCAAATTATTTAGAAAAAAATTCTGGTATCTTTCTTTGAGAAAATGTGCTATATCTCTGAAAAAAAATCTAAAGAGCATTGTTAAAAATTCAAATATAGATTTTTATTTCTTCATTGGGCCTAATATTGGGAGCCCAAGAAATACAGACAGCTAAATATCGATTGCATACTTCTGTGGCACAGTTTGCAAATGACACCTGGACATAAATCACATTATACATTACTTAGGGCTTTCTGTCTATCAGTCCTGAGTTTCCTGAGCATTCTGTATGTCGTTTTCCTTATTCAGGAAGTAAGGGCATGATCACCATCTCGTCAGATTATTTCGAGGAATATGTTAGGTAATATATTAAAAGTACCCGGAACGGTACTTGCACATAATAGGTTGTCAATAACTATTGGTCTTCTTCCTTTTCATCTTTAGCTCCTAGTCAGCTTACAGTTTTTATAGAATGGTAAAGTTAGATCTCAGGATATTATTGAACTCTGACTGTGAATGTGTCATGAGTTTCACAGATTTCTTGGTGACTAAAGGTGTGGCTTAGAAAGATGAGACTATAGATCCCTGTTACAGCTGTCATTCAGTGTATGAAAATACAGTTGCCATCAATTAATGAGAATGTTATGTACCCACCAGTTAGTGTGCCTGAGTAGATGTATGAACTGTAATTACCTTTTAAAATAAATACTCAGGAGAAAACATGTGACATACAGATTGTTCTGTAGTGTTTTTAACACGCATATTTTTTGGAGTTTACTTTTCAAAAAAGTATGTCATTGACTCACAACACAAATAATCGTCAGAACGGCACAAAATTACTTGCAGGCCCTGAAGTTAAGTTCTAATTTGTCAATTATTTTAATGAAAGCTTTAAAGTTTTACTTACAATGCTTTTAGAAAATGTTGTATACTGTTGGGAACAACATTTTTTAAACAAGAAAATACTGGGTTTTGAAAAAGTTAGGTTAAAAGATTTTCTTTTAAATATAAGTGATTATTGTCCTTGTTTTTTGAGGTCAGGAATAAGAGAGCAGTTGCATTTTAAGACTTTCAGTTAAACAGGGCAAATTAAACACATTCAGCTCTGCTCCTTCCTGAAACCCCACTAAAATGACAGAAAGGGCATTTTTAAGAGCATGGATGAAGAGAATTAGAGGGGAGGTGACAGCAGAAAAGAGTACTCAAGACACTTTTGGAAGCTGGGAACCAGATGCAGGAATGGTAACTGACAACCAAGGAGAGAGAGAGGAAACCTTAGCAGTGGCAGGAGCAGCCAGTAAAAGATAGACCCACTGATCCTTCGGGTCCCTTCTCTGTCACGTTCAACCACGTCACTGTTCTTCCATCTTCTTCCCTAACCCTGACAGAACATTAAAAGCTTACTTTTGCGTGTTAGACGCTGCATTCCTGGTAAAGCCGCTATAAGGGGACATCCTCACGGAGAGCTGTGTTCCTTCCCCTCCCCCAACATTGTTACTCTCTTAGCAGTTACTGGTGCTTCCTGTGGGGTGGGTGGTATTTTAAACACTTTACGTGTAATATTTCATTTAATCCTTATAGCATTCCTGTGATGCAAGTACTGTTACTATCACTCTGCAAAGGAGGAGATAGGACACAAAGAGGTTGAGTTGCCTACCAAAGATTACAGTTAGTAAGGGGCAGAATGGAGATTTCATCTCAGGCAGTTGGTTCAAGGGCTGGTACCACAGCTCAGCAAACTACAGCCCATGTGCCAAATATAGCCCACTGTCTGTGCAAGCTCAGAAGGGTTTGACATTTTTAAATGGTTGTATTGTTGTCTCATATAATAAATGATCACAAATAGTGATTTAAAACAACACAAATTTATTATCTTACACTTTTGTGGGTTAGAGGTCTTACTGGACCAAAAGTAAGGTAGTTAAGAGCTGTGTTGCTTTCTCGAGGCTTCAGGGGAACATCTGTTTTCTTGCCTTTTCCAGCTAGTACGAGTCACCCACATTCCTTGGCTCATGGCCCCTTTCATCCATCTTCAAGGCCAGCAACAGTGAGTGGAGTCTTTCACATCACAGCATGGTGACCTTCTCTTCTGGGTCCCTCTTTCACTTTTAAAGACCCTTGTGATTACATTGGATCGACTCATTAGTCTGGGATCATCTCCCTATTTTCAGATCAGTTTAGCAATATTAATTAAGTCTAAAACCTTAATTCCCCTTATGCGATGTAAAATAACATGTTCACAGATTTAAGGAATTAGGATGTGGAAATCTTCGGTGGGCACTATTCCGCCTACTTCAGTAATACACGACATTTAAAAAAATCAAAATATTGGGGCACCTGGGTGGCTCAGTCATTAACCGTCTGCCCTGGGCTCAAGGCATGATCCCGAGGTCCTGGGATCGAGCCTCACATCGGGCTCCCTGCACAGCGGGAAGCCTGCTTCTCTCTCTCCCACTCCTACTGCTTGTGCCCCCTTTCTCACTGTGTCTCTCTCTGTCAAATAAATAAATAAAATCTTAAAAAAATGAAAAATATTTCATGACAAGTGAAAATTATGTGAATTCAGATTTCATAGTCATAAAATTTTATCAGAGCAGCCTCACACACTCGTTTTCATATCGCCTGTGGTTGTTTTTTGCATTATAGCAGCAGAGTTGCAACAGATCTATGGTCCTTAAAGCCTAAAATATTTACTGTCTAGCCTTTTGCAAGATTTTCACCCATGACACAGAGTTTCTAATCAGCTTTTTAATGCCTTACTCTTATTTATTAATGGACAGACAAGGGTTACCAGACATTTAAGGAAATCCTTTAATATGAAATATGGAGATTAAAGCAAACAGAATGGAGAGGGAGGAGAGAGACAATGTAGAAAAGAGAAGAAAATTTGAAGAGAAAATCCTATTATTAATATTCTATAGAGAAAAGAGAAAATATTACAACCAAGAAACTAAAGCAGAATACTACAAAAAAATTTGGGACATTTAGAGTTCAAGCAAGAGCTCTTGGAAAGTAAATAGTTGATACTAGGGAGCGGACATCCATAGGAGTGTTGAAAGATAGAGTCAAAGAAATCTCCTAGAAAGGAGAATAAATCACTGAGAATGATAGACTTTTAAAAGGGTCAGTTTTGACTTGAAAAGTCTAGAAAAAGAAAATGTAGGAGAGGGAGGATGGAATTAGATAAGACATAGTTACTCCTCCCTCTGCAAAAAAAAAAAAAAAAAAAGAACTGATAAAAACATAATTTTCCAGATAGGAAGGGCTCATTAAATACTCAGTACAGTGAATGAAAAAGACTCCTATTAAGCTATGCATCGTGAACATTCAGGGCATCAAGGTTATAGAGAAGATCCAGAGAAATCTGAGAGAAAAAAAGAGGAAACATGTAACAGAAGGTTAATGGGCCATGTAATTAAGGATGTCCGTAAGATAGTTGCCCAATGTGGGCTCTTGGGTCAATAGGGAAGAAAACAAAGAGCAAGAGGGGCTGATAGATGGAAAGGAGGCAGAAAGATCACATCATTGACTCCACAAAAGTTATTGAGCATGTTCTCTGGTCCAAGCCCTATTCTAGGTGCACATACCACAATGGACAAAATAGCGGCCCAACCCAGTTTACTTTCAAATGCCCGGGAGAAGCTGGAAAATTGGTATTTTGAGGATGCTTCATAAGATATTATGTAATCTCTTTGAGTATTTTGAAAAATAAAATGTAAGACTTTCCAAGCACCAAATTCAGTTTTTTCTTCTCTTTCCTCTTATTTCATTCTTTCTTCTCCTAATTGACAGTATCACTCTTTGAAACAACGTCTTCTCCTGCTAATTTCCCTTTTCTTTAACCAGTATCAGTCTTATAAATTCTGTGTTTTAGCGGCCCTAACATCCGCCACCTCAGTTTCACCGCTTTTGCCTTCCTCCTACTTCAGACTTACATCATCTCCAACTTGTGTTTGCGGGTATCCTCACCCTTCTCTGCCCATTCCCTCTGATAGACCCAGTTCCAGTGTAAATCCTATTAAGCTCAGCACACCCTGCTTCAGTGCTTACCACATACTGAATATAGTTCACATTTCCTCTGACTGACACCTACAGCCTTTCAGTTTATCTTTAACCAGGCTTTGAATATCTCCCACGGCTTTCTCCATAAATAGAAAAACTTTTTTAAAAAATCAGACTTAATTATACTTCGTTCCCTCCTGATCATCCTCTCCTGCCTTGCTGCCTTTCTCAAAACTGACCACTCTGCCCTGCGTGCTTCTCTTGCAAGAACCCCCCCGCCCCAACTGCTGGTGGTGATTTCATTCTTTGAAAGCCAGGTCAGATGCCATTCCCTGCATGCTGCTCTTGAACCGTGGACCAGAAGATTATTTATCCAGGAGTGTAAACCCTGTCAAATGTTTTTTAAGAAATAATCTTCCATGTAAGAATCTCATCATTTTAATAAGCGAAGAACGCTTTGCCTCAGGTTGGCCCATGGTGATGATGAATTTCCCCAGAAATGTCCAGTTAGTGGCCTAATGTTACCTTGAGCAGTTAGATAGGGGAGGGGGTGATTGAAGTAGTGAAATGCTACGGAATTTAGTCTCTGCCTATCTCTTCAACCTCACCTGCCATCCTCCTCCTCCTTCTTATTTTTCTTCCTGTTCTTCCTCTTCTTCTTTTATAAGGTTTATTTATGTATTTGAGACAGAGAGAGAATGAGAGAGGGAGAGAGCGAGCATGTGCAAACAGTGGGAGGGGCAGAAGGAGAGGGAGAAAAGCAGACTCCCTGCTGAGCGGGGAGCCTGACACGAGGCTCCATCTCAGGACCCTGAGATCAGGACCTAAACCAAAATCAAGTGTCAGAACCACCCTGGCGTCCCATCTCACCTTCTTCTTTATGCTCATTAAACTCCAGACCAGCGGACCTCTTTCCGTTGCTCAAACACCACTAGGCCTTGTCCCCCCTTGGAGCCTTTGTACTTGTTACCCTTGGTGCTTATAGGCCTTTATCATGGTTTATTGCCTTGGCTGTGGCAGCTAATTTCTCATTTTGATCTCTGGCAAAATGTCATCTCAAAGAACCACAAAGCAGTGTAATAGTAGAGAATATGGATTAAGAAGGCTAGTTCTAGAGCAAGGCTTGATTTCCGGCTAGAGCAGTGCCCTTGTTTTCCCTGACCCTGTGTCTCTATCACATTGCCTAAAATATGTCACTGTTCTTATAACATTTACCACTGTATAATTGTTTTCTTTTATTTTTCAGTTGTCTGCTCATTCGTTTTGTCTCCTCCTAACCTAAGCTTCCTAGGGTCAGGGACTTTTTGCCTTCTTTGCTATTTTCCCATCCCTAAAAAAAGCATGACATGACGCATAGTATGTACTCCCTGTAAATACTTGTCGAGTCAATGAATGGATGCTATCAGATCATCATAGGTTTTATCTTAAGGTGGTTTTGTTTTCAGTTACCATTATTCTTGTTTTTAAATTTTTGATTACTGTTAAACAAGCTTTTTTATTATCAAATAAATGTGTTATAGGTTGTTTGTTTCAGCCATCAGTATGGAGTGATGCTTATTTGCGTCAAAAGTATTTTCAGTCTATTTTTTTCTAATGAATAGGTTTTTAAAGCATATGATATTATAATAGCTAATAATTACTGGACACTTTCTGGCAACTTTGTTCTAAGTACTTTATATATGTGTTGATTCATGTGACTCTCAGAACCGTACTATGAGGTACTACAATTAGCCACATATTTTAGATGAGAAAACTGAAACCCAGCAGAGAAGGGTTTACCGGCTTGCTCAAGGCTAGTAAAACCGCAGCATCCTGCAGTCCGCACTAGAACTTGCGCTCGTCATCTCTGTGTTGCGGTACTGTACGGGCCGTGAGTGAGGGTCCTGGTGGAGAGATGCTAAAGTGAGAGTATGGTGATGGTTGCACAGCCCTGCGAATTTACTGCAAAGCATTGAATCATACACTGAAAATGGGTAGATTTTAGGGTATTAAGTTGTATTTTGATAAAGCTGTTTAAAAAGTGATTTATTATTAAAATGAGTCATAATCTTTTCAAAATTGCATCTGCAGTGGAATTTTAAACCCTGAATTCTCTTGCCACTGGAATGAAGGAAGAGATGAAATAGGTAATCTTCTGCCGCATCTAAATTGGCTAAGGACAGGGGTGCCTGGGTGGCTCAGTCGTTAAGCATCTGCCTTCCGCTCAGGTCATGATTGCAAGGTCCTGGGATCGAGCCCCACATCTGGTTCCCTGCTTAGCGGGGAGCCTGCTTCTCCCTCTGCCCCTCCCCTGCTTGTGCCCTTTTTCTCTGTCAAGTAAATAAATAAAATCTTAAAAAAAAAAATAAATTGGCTAAGGACAGAGAAGTTTACAGGTCACTGTTACATACTCTTTGGAGACAGGGGAATCACTCTGGCCACTTTTTTCTTTAATTGAAGTATAATTAACATACTGTGTTATATTAGTTTCAGGTGTATAACATAATGATTCAGCAGGTTTTTTTAAATTATGTTCTGTTAGCCACTGTATAGTACATCATTAGTGTTTGATGCAGTGTTCAGTGATTCATTGGTTACATATAACACCCAACAGTTCTATACATTCTAAACATTCACCATGGTAAGTGTAGTTACCA
>CM053607.1:23514732-23542226 GCA_028646535.1 Procyon lotor
AAAAAAAAAAAAGAATCAAAACAACCTATCCTAGATTGGAGGACACTAAGGGGACATGACCACTAAATGCAATGTGGGGTCCTGTGTTCAGTCTGGACCAGAAAAAAGACATAGTGGGAAAACTGGTGAAATTGGAATTACATCTATAGATGAGTTAATAGAATTCTGACAGTGTTAATTTCTTGCTTTTTAAATAATTGTACCATGATTATTTTAGATGCTAACATTAGGGGAGTCTGGGCAATGGGCATATGAGAACTCTTTGTAACGTTTTTGTAATTTTTTTGTAAGTAAGAATTACTTTAAAATAATGAGTTTAGGGTGCCTGGATGGCTCAGTCAGTAAAGCGTCTCCCTTCCGCTCAGATCATGATCCCAGAGTCCCAGGATTGAGTCCCTCATCAGGCTCTCCCCTGAGCGGGGAGTCTCCTTCGCCTTCTGACCCTCCCCCATCTCATGCTCTCACTCACTCTCTCAAATAAATAAATAAAATCTTAAAATTGTTTTTAATTGATGAGTTTAAAACTTCCATTAATTTTTATTTTTTTAAAGATTTTTTATTTATTCATTTGAGAGAGAGAGCAAGTGAGAGCATGAGCAGGTACAAGGGTCAGAGGGAGAGGGAGAAGCACATTCCCCTCTGGGCAGGTTTCCTGATGCAGGGCTCGATCCCAGGACCTTGAGATCATGATCTGAGATGAAGGCTGGTGCTTAACCCACTGAGCCATCCAGGTGCCCCTAAAACTTGCATTTTAATCTTAAAAATGAGTTTGAAACAGCCTTGGTGTCAACATGGCAAAGTCAAGTTAACTCATCCAACTTTTTCTTTCCATATACTAAGTCTCAAAGTGCCAAGGTTAGTAGATTTTGAAAATTTTGGAAGAGGTAATTATAGGGAAGCAGGAAGTTCAGTTTAATAAATGGAGAGGTAAATTTTTGCTTTTTGACATCCCTGAGGATTAGTAAAGCTTAACATAAGAATATATTCAAGAAGTATATGTGCTTAAAAATGATTTATCTTCTGAGGTGGCCCTCTGGGGGATAGTCATGTCTCCTGATGCCATTAAATGAGTTTTAGTGGAATGCAAAGCACAGCTCCTACACCAAATGCCAAAAATGCCATATGCTGGCTTTCTCAGCCTTGTCTGTGTTTCTAGAATGCAGGTCTTCAGCCTAGGCTTGAGCAATCAAATTCACCTGCTCCGGGCTTTGAATCAGGAGCTGGTGAGTGGGGAGAATTCATCCTGGGGTGGGGGTAGGAGCAGAGGCTATCATTTTCAGGGGTAGCAGCGATGCTGATGGTGTCACATTTGACTTTCTGAAGTGGCCTTGGTGCCTTCTAGACTTGCTGTGGGTTCTGAATCTGGCTGGCAACCTAACTGTGCCAGACCTGCCTTGTTCCCACAGTTTCCGAGCCTGGTTCTGCAGTCTCCCCAGCAACTGTAGGGTGTGTTTTCTGTTATTTCAGTGGATTCATTTTCTTGTACAGTTGAGAACTCTATAACTGGTAATGTACAGATCCACTCATGTTTAGATGTTAGCTAAAATATCAGAGGTGAGATAGAACCCTTTAGCCTATGATTTTAATGGCTTTCATACTTTTCCCTCTGATTAATAGAGAATTATGTGGAACTTTAAACTGCCTCTATCTTTCTTATCCTGTCTATTAGGACACTAAAATGAGTTTATGTTGCAAGAGTTATTTTGAGGCATGTATATTTCAGATTTAATGTGCTCTTATATGTGTTATATTGATATATTGAGTTGAGTTTGAGAGTCATTACAGTGTAAAGGTTAACAGTATAATTTCTGCAGATTTGCCTGGATTCAAATTCAGGCTCTGCCACTTATTTGAACAGTTTCTCCACTTATAAAATGGGGATAATAACAGCACTTCCCCTCAGCTTATTAGAAGGACTAAATGAGTGTGCGTGTGTGTGTGTGTATGTGTGTTATATTAGCTATTGTCAGCTACTGTTATTATTTTGATTTTGATTCTCTTATCAGCTCAGAAGTTTATTTTTGTTTCATTTTCTGGTTAATTTTTGTATGTCAAGTCTTTTAACCCTCTTTGTGCCTGCAGTATGTTTTCTTTTTGTTAACCCCTGTAGTAAGTGTCTTATAGGAGGAAGTTCACACTGATGCTAAGATCTGAGATCAGATTTTGTGAATTGATAATGTTATTGAATCAATTCTGTTTTTGGCAGTTTTTGGAATCTGTACAGCTTCTCAGTTTTTAGCGGACTTGCTTATAAGGAAAAATTGCCATCCCAACTTAAGGAAATGAATTTGTTACTTTAAGAGCAAGAATAAAATACTAGCTTCAACGAATTATCTTTAAATATTTCTAGAATAATTTGATATACATAGTGCTTAAAGAATGTATCTAACTTAATTAAATGGATTTTTATAAGCCAGGTGAACAAAATTAAGCTATTCACTGCCCGCCCAAGAGATGAGTAAGTTAGAACATTCGGAAGAAATGGAGAACATAAAAACAACCCCTGAGAGTTATTCATTTAAGTAATGAACAACAGCATCATTGTGTTGAGCCTTTGAAATTCTTTCCCTCATTGCCTATTGGAGTAAGTTTTCCTTAAAGAATTATCATACCAGTATGATGGAAAAAACCTGAAAAAATTTCCCTACAAACTTCACACTTTCTGATCATGTGATTAAGACTCAGTGTAATCATTATGATCGTGATTCTTTCCCAGTGGATATGGACATCATTACCCATCTCTGAAGGCTCATCAAAACCTCCCTCAAAGTTTTATTGTAGTCAGTTAGCAGCCTATTAGAGGAAAGCCAGAGTGCTCATTGGGGCTGCTAAAGAGACAGAAAGAAGTTAAAAAATTACCCTCTAAATACTTTTCCTGCCTAATTTGCAAATCTAGGAATGCTAATCTGTGGACCTTAATAATTCGTGAATGTTGTTAGTCTCAGTTCCTCCATTTTCGTAGCTCTTAAGCTTTTTCTGGTCTGGGTGTGTTGTACAGTTCTTTGTCAGTGGTTCTGGCCTTTTACATTTTAGTTGATGCCAGTGTCATCTGTTTTGGATTATAAGTTCCTTGAGGGCAGTGACTTTTTGGCTTGAGTTCTACCATACTCTTTGATGGTGATCATGATGATGAAGTGGTTTGCTTCTTTGATTTCAAATATACTCTTGACTTCTGGTTAGCATATTCTGAGAATTAATAATATTGCGTCTATTTCTCAATATTCATCTACTTTCCAACTGCCTATTATATAACTATTGTTTGTTGATCTATTTCTGGGTACCAGAAATGTGTGTGAGCACTTCACATTTGTTATTACATCTAATTCTCACCACAATTTACTGAAATTCGTGCTGTTTTCTCATTTTACAGATGAGAAAACTAAGGCTTAAAGAAATTAAATAACTTGCCTGTTGTGTACAATTAGAAATATTAAAGCCAAGAGACCAGGTCTTTCTGATTTCAAAGGCACTGCTTTTAGCCACTGTATCATGGTTTTCTTTGAGTCCCCATGGACATTGCATGTGTCATTGATTCTTTTATTTCTCTGAAATTTATAATTTTCATTCCTTATTGTAATTCTTACAGAGAGTTATGATTGTAATAGCATGCTCTTAAAAAATGAGTATTTCACTGAGTTGTCTTCACTTATTAGGGAAAAGAATTCTAAAAATGTCTTTCTATCCCATTTATTTAACACTGAAAAACCCATTATTTGAATTGTTAATGCTGTTTAGAATATGGAGTGGACATTTCCTGATGGTAGCTGCCAGAGTTGATACATTTTGTAGTTCCCTGGTAATTCCTCTATAGCTATGCCTTAGCCTTTCTGATGTGGTATTCACTAGTCTTTGATAAATGGACTGTATTGTGTGTTTTTTTTTTCCTTGAGAGAATGATGGAGTTAAAAATAATCACAATAATAATTTTAAAAGAACATGCTGACATTTAGATCTAAAGACTTTCTCCTCTAGGCTATAAAGTCTTAAAAAGTAGGTCACACTTTGGGTTTAAACTCTGAACAGATACTTGCTTTCTGTATTAGCTTACCTTTTGATCTTAAAGCAGCACTTATTCTTGACTACAGTAAATTTTAAATTGTCCTTCCAAACTTGAAATACCATATGAAATGAAAAATCACCATTTAGAGGAGAAAATGTAAAGAAACAAGTTTCTGTTTCCTTGAAGAATTGGAACTTTTCTTCAATCACTGATTTAAGCTAGAAATATGAGACAGCTTAAAAGTACAGAAGTTCATACTCACTTGACTAAAATGAGGTATAGGGTAGCATCTTTAAAATCCTCTGTAGAGTTACCTTTCATTAGCCAGAGGACTACTAGTAGAGTAAGAGAGTGTTTGCAGGCTACACCCTAAATACAGCCTGCTTCACTGAGTTAACATAATTGACAATTCACTTGTTTCCCAGTACTCTATTCATTACAACAAAATTGCTGTGGGTCTTTTGAACTGTTTTTCCTGAGTTCCACACCACCACAAACCACTGAAGAACATGACCTTTAGCCTTTCCTCTTTTAGTTCTCTGATTCATAGCACACTTCTGTATACTTAGAATTTCTCTTCCCGATTCCTCTGCCCTGTACTGCCCAGTTTCAGTTATGTGTAAATAGCAGGTTCACTTCTCTGCTGTAGGCACCGATCACTGAAAAATATATTTTTGCAAATGGAGTTTTGTTGTTCTATAGTAGCATAAACTATTTTGGTTGTCAGCTATTTTAGAAAAGCCTCTTCTATGGCCAGAGAAGGTTAGTGGTCGTGGAGGGGTAATCAAAGGTTACTTTAAATTTTCTAGATCTAGTAACTCTCAATACAATATTTGATGTAAATATACCCGTTAGTGTTTTGAAAGCAAGATTGCTAAAAATTTGGTACCTGTTTACTTGTAGAGTAGGTATTTCTTTATCTGTATGAACTGCCTACAGTTATATAGTGTTAGGAGGTATTTGATTCAAGATCAGTTAACTGGTGATGATTTATTTCACATTTTAGTTCCCTAGCGCACAGTTCCCCCACCCCCCAGTATTACCCACCCTTCTCTTCTCTGCTTCTCTATACTAAGTCTAGTTTTTTCTCCCAGATGCTTAGTACAGTTTTCTCTTTCCTTTCTTCCTCCATTTCCTTCTTGTCTTGTTACTGAAAATGAGAGTTAACTAAATTCTTTATGTTTAGAAAATAAGAACTATATTCTTTGTCTTATTATTATTTATATTTGACATTATAATCTTGATCTCTGTTGCCGTGCTTTAAAATAGGAGTCCCAAGACTGTCGAAAGTGAGCATAAAATTATAATCCAAATAAGTATTTAAGGGGTCCCATTTAAGATGGTCTAAGAGAAAATATTTCTAGCATGAAACTGTCGAAATAAGACACTTACCAGGTATTCATGACAACCAGGAAGTGGAGAAGTATAATTAGAATCGGAAAAGAGAACCCCGTTGGAGGCATAATGCTTAGAAGTACACTGTGAACATGCATTTTGTACTGACTCACGAATACTGACAGTGAAAAGGCATTTTTCGCTTACCTAAGAAATACAAAGAAAGAGTGACATAGGAAAAAGAAGAGCATAGAGAGAGATCAATTAAAAACTGATCTTGTAGATGTTATTTTGTCTTCACTTTCTTACGCCAGCTTCTAAATAATTTCATCAGATGTTCATAAATAGAGAAAATGACCCAGCATCCTAACTAATCTCAACTAATATTTATTGTACAAATACTATTGCTTGGTCCATTATCTTCATAAGATTATGATCCATTTCAAAGTATAAAAACAGTCCAAAACTGACCAGAATTACACATAAGCATGTATTTTTAATGTTTGGTTTTTGGTGAGTAATAAATAAGCAATATGTTTTCCTAAAGAGAATGAAATCTTGCTAATTAATTAGGAAACTCAGAAGTATTTTGAACTTGTAATGATAGTTCTTACATCTGCCAAATGTAGGATTTAGATAGGATGTAAAACTGTTCTTCTGGAAATGAATATTAATCTTCCAACACAATTGTCAGGCTTCAATTTTTTATGACTTCCTTGGGTATTTTGGGAAATAATTTTTAGATTTTCTAAAATATTTTAACCTTTACCCAAATGAAAAGGCAGCATGAGAAATAATTCTCTTTCTAGCATTCCTCATAGAAAGCTTAGAGCTTTGTTTCTATGGTTGTTGCTATTAAACAATTTTAGGAAAGATCATGAAATAGTGAGGTCTTTACCCCAAAGCATTTTGTATAATGTGTGACTATCATGATACTATACAGACTGTTACCAGATACATTTAGCAAAAGGCTGCCTGCTTGAACTTTGTAAAATTTCTCACGAGATCTGAAACCAGAACTGATGTTTGCTCTTTTGTGTAGCCTAGAGTTGGTAAAGGAAAAGCAGCAGCACTGCTTTTTGATTATCTGTGCTATTTCCAGCCTTACTAAACTATATCCCATGGCAAAACAAATTTAGGAAAAACTGAAATTTGTTTAAAAAACATTTTTGATCAGAAGAATAAATTTAATGTCTTTTATTCCGTGTTGTGTCTTGGGATACTTGTGAGCTTATTTGGACATTTTTTCCTAGTTCACGCTGTCCTATATCAATTATCCCTAAATGTCTACGTATTCACTGTGTGACATAAAAGGCTAAATGCCAATACTTTTCCTCGTGAATTATTACATTTTAGCTTTGAGTGCCTCAGACATAGGAGGCAATCGATAAATATCGGCAGGCTGAAACGTGTATAGAGAGAGGCTTCAAAATATTTTTAATATTAGTTGTCTTATTGAAACAAATTAATATTCCAGTTTTCTCCCCACTAAGAAACTTGCCCCATATTAAAAAGAAGTTCATCCCATAAATATATGGGAAGATCAAATGAAAAGTGTTTATTTTGAGAGGATGTACCTAATAAATACTGTTCGTCAGTATCTTTTCTTTATCTTTTCTTGCTTGACTACAGTGGTGATAATTTCTGCAATCTATGAAGAACCTTTGGGTTGTATTCCTAAAAGACCATGTCTTTCAGGCATGCCGAATTCTCTTTTGTTTTAATCTAAATTTATGAAGCCACTCCACTGTAAAGTATACCATAATTTAGAAACCACAGTGATTAATCCCAGTATTGACTTGAACTAATTAATAATTAAAAAAAAACCAAAATAATATTTTCCAGAGAATGAGTTATTCTTTTAGTGGTAATCTGTTGGTAGCTAAATTGTAAGGAGTAACTATAAAATAAAACATCAACAAACATGGTTGGTACTCTTCACCCATTATTTGTTGTCCAGAGTTTATGGAAAAAATAGTGTTTTGATATATTTCTTTGGCTTTGAACAAAACAACACTATAAGGTTAAGTACTTCCTCCCTTCTTTGTAGTTCACTATTGATAGGTTTTTAAAGTATGGCTAAAATGCATGTATCTTCCTTATGAAAGGAAAAATAACTGTAATTTGCAAATATGGAGATTTTATTTCATATATAAAAATGGCAATTTGGTTCAAGGATTTTCTCTGACGTTTTTAATTTTATCTCTTCTAAATTGCATTGATCCTATTGAATTTTAACTTTTAAGGCATTGATTTGTTTTTCATTGTTAACATTGTGGCTTTTAAATGATTTTTGAAATGATATTTAGAAATCATTTAGAAATGACATAAAACTAAACATGAATTTTCAGTGATAAACTCCTTGAAAGCATATTCCTATACCCAACTTCATAAAAATTAAATCAAAATTTTCAAAAGATACTTTAAAAGAGTTCTTGTGTGTACATTAGAAAAGCTTCACGTAGCAAAAGGTACCTGGATTGAGACAGGTCAACAAGGGCAGGCAGAGAGGAGAGAGGCAGGCTCTCTAGATAAAGAACAGCATAGGCAACAGTATAAAGTAGAAAATGGAAATCTTGCCAAGTAATAGTGACAATTAGAGTTTATCTAGAGCAAAAGATTGTCATTAGGAGTAGTAAGAAATAGGACCAGGGTCAGATCATGGAAGAACATGAATGTCATTGTGCTTGGTTTTAGACATTCATTCGTTCATTCACTCATTCATTCATGAATTTACCTACTTTCTTACCTAACCTACTTACCTGCACATTTTCTTTCTTATTTTGCATTGTCACTTTCTAAAGTTCTGTGCATATGGAAGTAACACGACCAACAAAGTTTATGAGAACAGTTAATTTGGCGCTGGTATATAAGATGGTTGGGATGGGAGAAAGATCTTTCCTTACCTTGAATTTTTATAATAATTGGGATGAAGCCAAAGAGCATGATGGGATGTGGGACTTGTGATCTTGAGCAGGGTCATTAATCTTTCTGATCCTGTGTCGTTTTTCTATCTAGACAGTGGATATAACAAAAAATATCTTTCCTGTTGTCTCACTGGGTTGTTGAGACCAAGAATGTGAGAGTACACATAAAAGTGCTTTGTAAACTATGAAGTTAGTATACATTTAGCCCGTTATTACTTATTATATCATTGTCAATGTTTATTGGAACACTCAGGGGTTGTCAGCCATTATAGTGGTTACTAAAAGGCAGCTTTGGATATAAGAGATGTATTATATCAAGGGATATTTGGTAAGGGTCAAAGATTATGCTTAGTGACTAAAAAAATTTTAGAAGATTAACTAAAATAAAAGGACTAGGAGGAGGTTTGGGGGTAAGAATGTATGAACTCAGTTCTGAGAATAATGATTGGGGAAAATAATAGTACATCTGAGTGGAAATGTCCAGTATCATTACATGTTAAAGGCTTTGCTTGGGAGAAAGCCCTGGAACAAAGTGGGGTTGAAATTTGGGGATCATTTGCATGGCAGGTTATTGAAACTATTGAAGTGCATTCATGAGCTCTTGGGCAGTAGGTATGGAGAGGAGAGCAGACGTTTAAGGGCAAAACCACGCACATAATTTGTTCCCTCACATACTCTCTCATATGTTTTGCTTCGTATTCTGAGGAGGAAAAGACACTGTCTACTAGCAACCACCCACTCTTGTTTTCTACTGTCCTGAAACAGCAACACTTGCTTTAGCAGAACTTCTTTGAGGGCTTTGAGAACATCAGTCAGCAGAATGTGCTTTGTTTTTATGGAGACAGTGTTAAAGGCGTTAAGTGGATATTTATCTTTAGTTTTGAAAGGGGAAAAAAAAAGTCTTTTTATCTCTGGATAGATCCTTCTCCTGCCTCATTTCTTGAACTGATTTGGTGGTTCTGGTGCTTACAGTTGGCATGATAGTGAGAAAGGCTGAGAATCAATCTGCTGATGTGGTCCTGGGGACAAGATATTTATTGGAGTCCAAATCCCGTAACCTGGGCCATTGCAGCAGGACCATCTGGCAGGATGTGCAAGTTGAACCCTGTCAGTTAAGGCCCTTGATAATGTGATCCCAATAAGTCTTCTCTGCCTTACCGTTTACATTTCTGTATTCTGATCAAACTGTTTCCAGAACATGCCACATGCTTTTAAACCCCCCTCCATACCTTCAACGAGGCAGTTTCCTCAGCCCTAGTATCTCCTCTGGCCATGGAAAACCACTCTTCCATCAAGGCCCAGTTCAGATGTATCTGTGAAACCTTAGCCAGTCTGCCAAGAGAGATATAATTGTCCCTTTCTTTGCTTCCCTGAAGTATTTTATATCAGAAATAGATAAGCGGTCATGCTCTAGAGTCAGACTTTGTAGATTTAAACCCCAGTTCTAATTACCCCAGCTCTAATTAAGTATATGACCTGCTTCCTCATCTGTAAAATGGGAGGTTTTATGAAGATAAAATAAGATAATATAAATAAAGAGCTAACCCTGGGAATGGCATGTAGTAAGTGATTATTAATACATGTGACTTTACGGTGATTATTATATCTTGAAACCATGAAGGTGGTTTCATTCTTAGTTAGTGAGAGGTCTTGGGGGCTCCAGGGCCCTGTGGTAGTTATCTTATTCCTCAGGGGGTCTAGAACAGTTCCTCATTTACAGTGGGAACTCAGAAATTGAGTATATGAATTGAGGAACCGATTGAGTGTGGATATCGAACAACAGCAACTGTCTGGTCTCCCTTCCATTGAAACCATAGTGTCTTGAAATCTAAATTGAAAAGGATAGCACTTTGTTTTATTTTCTTTCTAGATTCCTTCCCATTTTCACTCTGACACCGCCTCTCTTACATATGCGGTGGCACACACACTTTACTCATGTCACATGCTGGCTTCTCACTGGCATCACGTAATTAATAAGTTTATACCCAAGTGATAACTTTTAAAAAAAGAATTAGTACTCGAACTCACGTAAAGAAATAACAGGAAGGCTGAATTTGTTAGCTTTCTATTGTTTAGGTGACTCATTGTTTTTAATTAAATATAGATAAGAGTCTCTAAAATTATGAAAATTGTTTAACACTATTATAGATTAATGCTCCCATACTGTCTCTCTTTTACAATGAAAACGGAAAATACTTTCCCTTTTTCCATAAAATAGTGAACGTGCTAGTTAAATAAGAGCTATATACTCACAGATACCTTTTCAGTGGAAATTCAAATAGAACCAACTCTCTAATCCTACGTGATAGTAAGAAGGGGCAGCCTGAATATTAGACTACCAAACAGTTGCTTGTCATCTCTAAACGTACTGTGCCCTCTCCCACTGTGCCCTAGAAAATAATGTCCCTTCTACCTACTATATACCTTGCCCCTTTCTCTGCCTGGTGACCTCCTGGTCGTCTTCCAAAACTGTCCTTAAATGTCATCACCTCTGTCAAAACATTCCTGCCCCTAGGCAGAATTCGTTCCTCTCTGCCTGTGTGAGACCCCTTGGAGCTCTTCTCCCACCCTCCACTGTTTCCTCGAACAGTAGCCATCTCTGTAGCCTCAGCTTCCCAAGTACTTAGGGGCTCTAGAAATGTTCAGAGTTAGGATGAACATTTGGTGAATGAGTTGAGTAAATTGGAAATCCACAAATAGTCTCAAACCCAGGATTTTGATAAGAACGGATAGGCTGGCAACTTGCTCTCTCCCAACCATTTGCCAGCCGTAGTTTTTGTTCTAAGACAAAATTAAACATTTGAAGTTTTAGTTTCGTTATTTTGTCTTCCACTTTCTGCCAGAAGACCATTTGTTTATGAGACTGAAAGAGGAGAACTAGATACTTCACATTTGGGCTACTCAATTCCTGATCTCTATAGTAGGAGATTCTCTTGGGTACTGATCATATTTTCTATCAGTAAGAGGAGCCTTAGTGATCTGTACACATTTCATTCCACAATTTTCCTTTCAGCAAGTTCTTAGAAAATGACTTAGAAGTAGATTATTATTTTAATTTCTTGGGGGGAAAAGTGTGTTCTACATCCTCAGTAGCATATATTTTAAGATAAGTATTTAGACTATATAGATTTTAAGGTAAATGCTTCTCTAGTTAGAAAACAAATTATTAATACTTCTTAGGTGTTTGTGACCTAATGCGATAAACTTGACATTTTTGTTCTGATTAATTTGTCTGTTTTGTTAGCCACAGAAGTTGGATATATATTTCTATTCGAGTTTCATGTTTTTGATATTCTTGTAAATTTTTAAAAAATTTCAATTTCTAATTATTCATTTTTTTCTCTACTTTTTTGTATTTTTTGATTACTACTCTTTACTGTTTTCTTCCTTTTTATTTGTTCATCTTTTTCTAATTTCTTAAAGTGGAAGCTTTGGACTTTACATGAGACCTCTTTTTCTTTTTTATATATACATTAAATTTCCTCTCTAAACACTTTGTGTCTTAGTTGGCTCAAACTGCCATAACAAAATACCATAGACTGGGTGGCTTAAACCACATTTATTTCTCACCATTCTGGATATTGCGAAGTCTACCATCAGTTCCTATTCAGTTCCTGGTGAGAGCCTTTTTCCTAGTTTGCAGATGACAACCCTCTCATTGTTGTGTCCTCTGCAAAGGAAGGGGGTGGGTGGGAGCTATGGCTATTTTCTAGTGTTTCCTTTGGATTTCTTTTTTAGGCCATGGATTATTTAGAAGCATGTTTTTAAAAATTTTTCTGCCATTCTGTCAATTGATTTCTACTTGAATTCCATTGCAGCCTGAGAATATACTTTGTATGATTTTTAACACTTTAAAATTTATAGTGATATGTTTTCTGGTCCAGAATATAGTCTATCTCAATAAATGTTCCATGTACAGTTTGAAAAGAATGTGTATTCTGTTTTAGGAAGGAGTATCCTATAAATGTTAGTTAGGTCAAGTTGGTTGATAGTATTGATCATGTCGCTTTACTGATTTTACATCTACCTATTTTATCAATTGCCGAGAGCAAATGTTGAAATCTGCAACTGTTATTATGGATATGTCTATTAGACTATTATTATTCTATTGTTTTTCTAGGCGGTCTTGGGTGAGAGCCCATAGTCTGTTTTTCATCTTTCTCTGTGACATCTGACCTTTGCCTAAAAGGGGCATGGGCCAGGAGGTGGGAGAGTTTCCTACCCTCTATCAACAGTAGATGCTTTTTGCTTTATATTAAAGTAGTATCCAGACCACAGCCCAGGGCCAAAGCTCCTCACCACACCTGTGCCTGCCACTTATGCATGATGTAAAGGGTCTTAGGAGCAAATGCACTTATAGATAGGCTTTCAGAGCATGACATATTGATAAATAGCAGAACTTCAATATTTTTCCATTAAAACTCAGGTGAAAAAGAATTTAAGAGAAAATCTGAGCTTGTGGAGATAGCACAGTTTTACAGATAAGTAAACATTTTCCAAGATCAAGGTAAATATTAAATAACTGGGAGATATTTTTGTTGTTTCTTTGTTTGTTTGTTTTAAATTCAACTTTATCCTTTATAAAGATTGATTTGTAGTCATTCCCAAAACGTATTTGCACAAAGGAGGACTCTGCCTGCCTTGGTTAAAATAGTTTCAGTGCATCCCTCTGCTTATAGTTAATTATATCTTACTAATAAATGAGTTACTTTTTTTTTTTTTTGCTTCAAATTAAAACAATTTTTTTGTCATGTTGCCCTAAGGTAGGGTCTTTCTCCTCTATCAGCCTATCGTGACAATGTGGAAATAAGGTATGTGGAATCTTTTATTAAGAGAAGTCAGAAGTCCCTAATTTCTTGAATGCCTGTAGATTGTTATAAATTCCTATTTGTTTCTTCCATCTTCTGTCTTCTTTTAATTAAAAAATTATCGAAGATACTTTTTTCTTTTTCTTTTTTTTTAAGATTTCTGTGGCATTTAACTACTTGGTCATTATTCCTTTTTGTGGATAGTTGCAAGATTACACCAGGCTCATTAACAAATATAATGAACGAGGAAATGGAAGATGCTACTTAACAAGGAAAAATGTTATTAAAACATTAAGAATATGAATTATAGTATAATCTTGAAGGTAGGGATTGTATTTTTGCGTCTGTTCCTACAGGCATGGCATAATGCTCCAGACCTAGAAAGCAACCAATAAATATTTGCTTCAAGTTGATTTAAGTGAGTGAAATTGGAACTCTTGCTTTTTTGAAATAAGTTAATGCTATGCTCAGTATAAGCAAAATATTGACACTATTATTTTTAGTTGTCGTGAAGGAATTTTCTCTAACAGAGGGTACGTTTAAAAATGGGAAAACATTCTATTTTTGGAATTGAGCTAAGTTTAAAGTTACATTATATGGACCTCACCTTTGACTTTGGGGGCAAAATGCACATGTAAGCCAGTTAACTGTGGGGCGTGATCCTTGGAGAAAAGGCAAAAGATCACTTGACTTCTGCGGTACACGTTTTACTAAGATTTAAACTGTGCTCTATTTTCTGTTTTCTATCCTGCAGCTCCAGTAGTATGGTTCTTTGCTGCTCTGCTCTGGCTCTAAGTCCAATGGGAGAGAACCCACAGTTTTGCAGATTGGTATATTCCAGATTGATGACACACCTTCTCTTCTGGGCCCTTCTTGCCTTTGGTAATCCTTTCCTTTTTCCTGTCCGTTTATCTCTGTCATTTCACCTCAGTGGGGATTTTCAAACTCATCCAGCTCTTCTCTGGTCTACCTCGTAATTCCCACCCCCTGCTCAGTTCTCTCTCCTTCTCTACACGGAAGATTAAGGAAAATGGGCTAGACCTCTGTCAGACGTTTCCCCCTGATGTATGTATGTCTCTGGGTTGATACCTGCTTGTGTCGCAGCCTCCTTCCTTGCAGCTCCACGGAAGAGGTCTGTCTTCTAGCTCCTCACTAATCCTTCCACCTGTGCACTTGATCTCGGGTCCTTCCTGCCTCCTCTGAGGCTTCATTCCATCAGTTACTCCCTTTCCTGTATTTTCATCCTTTTCCTCCCTTTGGGCTCCTCGAATGCTCAAGCTCCTCTGCTTTTTATTTACTTGACTTAACAGAAACCTTTTCTGAGTCTTCTTTTTTTTAATCAGGAATCTACCCAGAATAGACTATATTTGCTCAGTCACAGGTTCACTGAAACTATGCCAAAGTCGCCGACTACCACTTCACTTGTTCTCAGGCATACGCCTCCATTCCCCAGCGCCAGGCCCTCAACTGCTCTCACCTGGACCACTGTGGGTGTTTCCTAACTTATCTCCCTGCCCTCATTCTTCCCTTTTCTAGTTTATCTTTCCTACTTCTGCAGAGTGATCTTTTAAAATACGGATATGATCCTATTACCCCTCTCCTTAAAGTCCTCAGAGGCTCAACATTGCCGTTGGGTACAAATTCAAACTCCACAGGAGGGTATCTGAGGGTCCTAGTGATTTGACCTCCAGCTCTCTCTTATGTGCTGTTGGTCTGTTCTTGAGTCCCACCTGTAGTTCCGAAAGCAGTGTGCTATTTCACAGTTCAGAATCTTTTATATTCTGAGTCCTCTAATGGAATAGCTTTTTTTGTATTGCTAGTGATCTCCTACTGATCCTTCGAAGACAGGTGTCAAGGATCCTCACCAGGTTTTACCTGATTTCCCTCTCCTCCACTCCCAGCCTAGCACCATTTTGCTACCATCACAGAATTGACCATTATTCTTGGGCTTATTATATAGTGTGTGGATATTGCGCTTATTTATTACACAAAGAATTACAAATACTTGTTTTATGTTTGCCTCCATTTCTAAACAGATCTCCTCGAGAGTAAGGAACCATTTCACCAATCTGTGACTCATCTGCAATGCCTCGCATGGTGCCTTGCACACAACAAGGGCTCCACAGATGTTTGTAGAATGAGTGAATAAACCGTTGGATTAATTTGTGCATATATTAACCAGTACTGCTTCTGTAGACCCAGTGTTATACTTTTAAAGTTAGATAATAAGTTTTGGGTTTTTTGTTTTTGATATCACTGTACTTGATGCTGGCTACTGTGTCGTATAGTTTTAAAGAGACCTAAAGAGCAGGAGGAGGAGGCATTTGTAGTTAATGACTTAATTTGAGAGTTATTTGAATATCGAGGTCTTTTCCTCATATTGCCCTGGTGCATGGTACAAGCGCATCCATTCGCTCATTTCCTAGCCAGAGTGTACAAAACTAGAGAAAAGATTTCATGATTGTATGATCATTTTTCTCCTTGCTTCCAATCTCCCTCACTATCTCCACAGAACTGCCAGAGAACTCCCTCTGAAATGTAGATTTGATGGTTGACTCCTCTATTCATGACTCATCATTTCTTCCTTTCCCTTCCCCTATACTTTGTCACTTCCATAGCCTCCCACTTGACCAAATTTAAGATCTTTTTCTTAGGTGGACTTCTTTTGAAAGTTCGTTGTCACTCACAGAACTGTTCAATGTCCCCTTTGCACCTGTAGTTGATAACACTCACTATTCTCTCTTCCAAGCATATTGTTCCAGGGGATAAATAGAACAACACATTGATAATGTTTGTGTTAAATGAGCCAGTCTCCTTCGAGCATCTGCTGCACAAGCTCAGAAACAGATAAGTGGTTTTAGTTACTGGCTGCCAGGGGGACAGAAGGGTTGCCACAACAAACTCAGCAAACAACCCCAAAAGTCCCCAAGAAGCATAAACTCCTGCCGCCGGAAAATCGAAATTAGTGAAGGATTGTGCATTTTTGATGCTTGATCTTAGCTTTGTCCCGTACATCCTTACAGAGAGGTTGGACTGTTTTCTGCAGCAACGGGGCCATCTTTCAATCTTTAGAAGAGTACATTTGAGAGTCACTTAGCTTTTGAAGGAATTTGAAATCTTTCTGATGGCTTTGTGCCGGAGTTGGATTGTGCTCCCCTGGAAGCTTGGCCTTTGGACTGACGCTGATAAGGCTAGATCCAAAGAAACCCAGCATCCTTTGTGCCCTGGCGCCACTGGGCCTCGCCACCCTCCTCCCCCCGCCCCCGCCTCTTCCTCACCCTTCCTTCTCTGCCACCTCTCTGTCCCTCACTTGAACTGGCTGCCAGAGTTCACAGACAGCTGGGCAGAGAGTGGCTAAATCTGCCCAGCTGCCCGGGAAGCTTGGCGGCCAGGCTGAGGGAAGGAAGCATCGGCTCTCTTTGAAGGTTGGTTGCCAGTGAATCTCAGGCAGCTGAACTTCAAAGGGGGGACCGCTGGGCTTTCCCTCCTGTCTAGGCAGGTCATTCCAAGCGCTGTGCTTCCGGTGTTGGCATAGTGGCTTTCAAGTTCCTCTTCAATTAAAAAGCTGAATGGAAGGCTACACTTGTGTTCACATTTGTGTTTTTTATGTCATATAAGCGGTCTAAGATCCTCACCCCTCTTACCCCATACTTAAGAGTAAAGATGGAGGGGAAGGGTAACATCACACAGAGAACAGCTAAGGAGATTCACAGCAGTTAGCGGGATTTCCTCATTGCCAGTTGTAACTTGTGTTATTTCTCAAGTTTTAAATTACTCTAAGGACTCTTTGTGTGATCTTCGCAAGTAAAGAACTTTGGCGTATGGATTGATTAACTAGTGACCTAGAATTGGGTTTAGTTGTGACAGTGGTTTTATTTGTTTCTAGAAACTGGTGGAGTGCTCACGTACTGTGCTACACTCTCTTGTTCTACTTCCCCACTTTCCACTTACAAATTTCTTTGGTGGTGAGGGGTGGAGGGAGGACTAGCCTCTTGAGGAAAGAGCAAAGGTGCTGCACAACGCCCCAGCCTTTGTTGCTAAAGTCAGAAGAGCTGTGAGTATGTACCTGTCCAGCGGTGGACAAGAGTTCAGGCGCCAAAGCCCGACGCCTGAGTTCAAATCTTGGCTCCCACTTAGTGACCACATGACTTGGGCAACTAACCTTACCTTTCTGTACTGCCATATCCTTCTGGAAAGTGGGGATAATAATTGTATTTATCTCGTAAGACCATTGGAGGATTCAAAGGATTAATGCATAGCATACACTTAGGACAGTATGTAGTCCACAGTAAATGCCCAGTGAATGTTAGCTGTTATTTTCATGTATCAGATCTCATTGACTGGGACTAGAGTGAGGGTGAAAAATGACTGGTTTATAACTTCTACTCCCCCTTTATAGATTAAAGATGACTAGCTTCTGCCTTAGATGGAATTTGTAATAGAATCGCCCCCCATAAATCCCCAATAGTGTTTTAAAAATGTGTTATGAACTTTGAAGGAGAAAAGTTTTTTTTGTTTTTTTGTTTTTTTTAAATTTTTTTTAAAGATTTTTATTTATTTGACAGTGAGAAACACAGCGAGAGAGGGAACACAAGCAGAGGGAATGGTAGCGGGAGAAGCAGGCTTCCTGCCGAGCAAGGAGCCCGATGCGGGGCTCGATCCCAGGACCCTGGGATCATGACCTGAGCCGAAGGCAGACGCTTAACGACTGAGCCACCCAGGCGCCCCGAAAAGTTATTTCATGTTATTTACTTTCCATCCCCCCCCCACACACACACAATGCCTTTCTTGGGGGTACTAGGAGATGCAATTCATTTAGGACCATTATTATAATAATCTGTACAAATCCAAAAAGAGCCTGGGAAAACATGAGAGCATACATATATGTATATACACTTTAATACACAAATAAAAAAGAGATGATTTAGTGAAGAGTACAATTTCTGGAGTTAGAATCGGGGTTTGAATTTTTGCTTTGACAATATACTAGTATATGTCATTTAGTAAGTCATCTTGCTAGGCTCAGTTTTCTTGTCTGTGAAGTGAAGTAATTACATACATCTCAGGAGACTTGTTCTAAGGATGAAATTCGAAAATGTATGTTTCACTGCACCCAGTAGCAGCATGTTCAATAAGTGAACCTGTCGTTGTTATTGCCACCACCATTAGTGTTACAAATTAAATTATTATTGAATCACAAGGAAGCCTTTAGTTTATGGAATAGTGGTTGCCTTTTCCTAAGATTTTTATTCTCTCTAGATCAGAGGCCAGCAAACTGTGGATCAAATCCAGCCTGCCATCTCTTTTATCAATCAAGTTTTATTGGAACACAACTCATCCATTTGTTTAAGTGGCGGCTATGGCTGCTTTCACACCACAACAGCAGAAACCAGTAATTACAACAGAGACTTGTCATCCTCAAAGCCTAAAGCATTTAGTGTGTGGCCTTGTCCAGAAAAAATTTACTAACTCTTGTTCTAGATACTGTATTTCCCCCGTTAAGGTCCAGAGAATGTTAGTTCTCTCAGTGTTAGTAAGTACTATCTGCATTAAAAAAGTGCCATGGTCAAATAAGCATCAGAAATGTTAGAGAGGATGAGTTATTCTAGGACTGCTATTTAAAAGACTCTGGCTTTTAATACACTAATGTGCATTGTGAATTTTCAAGTCGAGGGCATGGTTTGCAGATAAACTCTATTTTCCCAGGCATCTTTGGCCCCCATCCCCATCCCCACAACCACCCACCCCTGGAGAGGGTGGTGGTACACAAAACATCTTCTGGGAAACCTTGCTTTTAGGCTGTTTCTGGAAGGACTTTTTTTCTCAAATCATTCTTCTTGGTGATTTAGGTGATATCCTCATTTGGAAACTTACAGAATATCACCTCGGTTTTTTCCCCAGTAAAAAGTATACTTTGCTTAAAATCGGAACCATAAAATATGCCAGATATTTAAATGTTCTAATCAGATAATATCCCCATCTTTCAGGGATCCTATATGATGTCTCAAGATTATATACATGGAGTCTCAAAGTCCAGAGTTCCATTTTATTCCTTCTTCGGATTCCAAAAGCTTGGGTTTTCCGTAGGGCTTTAACAGTTTTTTGCATCCAGCTTTCTGAAGCATAAATCTAGAGTGCCTAACTGGTATACCAGCCGATTCAGCTAGGGTTTATAGGAAGGGAGATTAATGTGAAGGTAACTTGTGCCTTCGCCATAAGGGGTTTGTTTTATAGACTAAACACCTTGAATTTCAAGTTGCAAGCACACGGGGAGCCAGAAGATTCCAGAGCAGTGGCGTCATATGCAGCCTGTGACTCACACATCTCAGTGGCTGAGCTTTCTCCTGCAGCTGCAGCTTCCAGCTGGTCATCAGATAGAGCCCTGGGTAGTCACACACTGCAGTCACCTGGCTTCAGATGACCCAACAGGCATGTAGTTGCAACATTGTCCAGTAATGAATGAAGGCTGGCTATCTCTTTGCCAAACGCAGTTGGACAATAAATGCTAAGTCATACCTGTTTTCTGAAATCACAGTGGTTGCAACAGTGAGCCTGGACTAAGAGTGGAGAACCCTGCTGGAGAGAGAGTTCAGCTCTGATCATAAATGTTCACCTTGGCCCGCTCTGTCTCTGTCTCTCTCTCTCACTTATAAGTTTCCCCATTAAAGCAGAGGCCAGACCCTAGTCATTTTGGTGCCCTCTAACCCTGGCTTGTAGTTGAAGCAGTAAATGTTTTATGGAAGAATAAGAGGTCTTATGTGTGTCTCCCCTTTTTTCCAACTTTCAAATCATTTCAAGAACATTCCATGTGGTCTCTTCATTTATGTATCTCACTGTTGTGTGTATAATAGGTCCTCGATGCATGTGGCTCCCACTGCAAATGTGCGTTCTGAAAGTTTCATTTTCACACTTTTACTTTATGAGGAATGATGAAGAGACTTTTCAGAAACCTCTGTCAGATTATTACTGTCTTTTGGCTTTAAATTATTTCTTTTAAATAAGGGAAGAAGGGAGGGAAAGGGAAGGAATGAGGGAAGGGAAAACACATCTTGGCTGGAGCATAATTATCTTTTTTAAAAAAGTTAGAAACTTGGAAAATTGTCAACTTAGTATGAAATATATTATTCCCTTGAAACATACTCAAAAGTTCCGAGTTTCATTTGCTGTATTTATTAAGTCTGTTCCTCTTGTAAGCACCATGATATGTGATATATAACATACTGTTCTAAAACTCATTGGCATTCTTGGAGTTCAGATGTGTCTGGGGAAGAAAGAATCTGAGGCTGATCTACTTGAAAGAAAGGATTGGAAATGTGGGGAAAGAGCTTTTATCTAGTACAATAAAGAAAAGCAACTTAAACACAATCCTCCCTTCCGCATCCTCCAAGAATGAGCTGTTCCTTAGCATTCTCTTCTCTCACTGCAATATTATCTGCTGGAATCATCTTATTCAGTGTCCAAGATTATATACAAGAATGGCTGCAACTGGTTGGGAACCAGACTACAACTACCTAGAGACAGGGGTGATTCCAAGCAACCAAAGCGAGGATTAAGAAACATTGCTAGAGAGAATTCTTGCTCTCACAGGCAGGTGCAGAAAGGCAAGAGAGGAGTGCAGTGATCATGTAAAGTACAACACATGGTAAAGTTGAATAAATTTTAACTACTGGATTTCAGGACTAGTTTATGATGGATGCTGAGGTAGGGGAGAGAGAATCGACCTTCTTTAAAAAGTTACGCCCCTATAGTATCATCTGAATTAAAATAATGCCGAACACATAGAATGTTTGCTATCTGTCAGGTACTGTTCACATCCTTTATGTGTTATATTAGTTGGCTTTTGCTAGCCTAACAAACTACTCTAAGACTTAGTAACTTAAACAACAAACATTTTCTTACTATCCTGTGGGTCAGTTGGGCAATACTTCTCGTCTGAAATGGCTGGGCTGATTTCTCCTGCATTCTCTGCTGCATCTACAGTTAACTAGCAGCTGGATGGTCTAAGATGTCCTTACCCACATGTTGGCTGTTGGCTGAATGTCAGCTGGTGCTATGAGATGACTGGGCACGTCTCTGATCATCCAGGATGCTAGTCCGTGATTTTTCATAAGATGGCTGGGTTCCAAAAACAGCAAGAGAGCAAGTCCCAATGTCTATGCCTTTACAGTTCTCTGCTTGTGTCTTGTTTGCTAGTGTCCTCTGTTAGGCTTCTCCAAGAAGCAGATGTTAAGGCGCCTTAGATGCATAAGAAATCTAGTGCCAAAAACTCCTATAAGGGAAAAAGTGAGTGAGGGAGCCAGATGAGGAGGCTAGAGAGTACCAGATGGTGTTACAGGTCCAACTCGTATGGAAGAAAGAGGGAAGGAAGGGGGGAGTTGAGGTTGGCTAGGAAGAATCTCAGACAGCAACACAGTTCTAAGAAAGCTTTGGCCAGGCCAGTGGGAAGTCCTTTGCCAGATTCACATTAAGGTTCTATTAATCTGTTCTGGCTATGACCTTGTCATTCATCACAGCAGCTACAGTTGGGACTACGTGATTAAGTCTGTAGTCAGCAATCCCTTTGTGGAAGGACTAGGAGAATTATTGCTACACTGAGTAGCACTGTCCTTTTTCTTAGGAATCTGGCTACTGCTGTGGTCAGGGGGCTCTTGATCCGAAAATAGGCTTAGATATGGGAGTAGAACAAGGGATCGTGACTCTTTATTGGGGTGACCACCTTCAGCCTCCTCTTCCTTCATTCATCTCTCTTTCTGATGGTAGAGATCAAGCCTTACTTTTGTTTTCTGCCCATCTCTTCTGCCCCTAGGAATGCTATATCCTGCCAACATTCTCTGTGGCTCCCTGCACAGCAAGCCACCTTGCCTGCCTCTCTGACTTTGCCAGTCATTATACTTTACATTACAGTAATTGTAGCCTTTTGGTTTCTAGTAATTAAGCACTACAACCTGGCCGTTATTACTTTGGGCCTCATCATCCCTGTGGATGTTAATTTTAATGGTCTGTCTCCGGGACAGTAGTCCTGGGCTGCAGAGGATGGCTGCCGTTGAACTTGTCGGTGATGCTGGCTCTCTCCCTTGTGCTTGCGGATGTTCCCTGTAAATGATGGTTCTTCTGGGCTCTCCCATGAAAAATAATAATCTGCTTTTTCTGGCCTGACACAATATATTTATTCCAGTATGCCCACTTCCCCAGGCCTTCTTATTTCCTCTGCTCGGACGATCAGGATGTTTTTATTTTATTCAGCTTTAGCCATCACTTTTCCAGGCCTCTAACAGCATCCTAGCAGCTTGTTTGCCCCATCCCCTGGGTTTCTTTTCTAAAAATCGCCCCCCAAAAAAGGAATCCTGCTTATCTAGTCTTACATCAAAGCCCCCTGATTAAGCATCTTCACACTTTAAACTCAAGGCACATCATGGCTCCGCCCAGTAGTTGCTAGCTAATTCTTTCGTTCTTTTGGTGCATAATGTCTTTCCTCCTTTCAGCCACCGTACCTCCCCCTATCCCCCAGCTGAGCCATCCTGGGATTCAACCCTAGTTATTAACCTAGCAACCAGGAGAGGAGGAGGTAGGGGAAGGTCCTCGTTGGGGAGAGGCAGTTGTAGCATTTTCCAGCACAAAGGAAGTTCTAGCTCTCCCTTAGGCAAGAGTTGGCTATCATTCTAACTAAGCTGTGCGAGTTCCAGGGGCATCTGTACATCCAGCATTCTATGGACATCCATCTAGATATCCTATCCTTATGTTTCAGGGTCTCAGGTTTTCCCAACTGGAACCCTGACCTTACAATAACAGACCTGCCTTGGTTGAGCATTTAAACGTCTCTGGAGCTCTATAAATCTAACTACCAGATTGCTTTTGTTTGTTGCTCAGCTCTGTCTGTTCTTTCACTGTAGGGGATGAGGGCCTCTTCAAAAAGTACTGAAGTTGGCCCTCTGGCTCTCCCACACCATCTTTAACTGTTGATGGCCCTCAGTTTCTCATTATCCCTCTGTAGGGTATGAGTATGACCTATCGGTAGCCAGCCAACACTATTATCTTTGTACGTATTGCTCCTCCCATATCTTTTATTTTATTTTTTTTAAATATTGTATTTATTTATTTGACAGAGAGCGAGAGATCACAAGTAGGAAGAGAGGCAGGCAGAGAGAGAGGGGAAAGCAGGCCCCCTGCTGAGCAGAGAGCCTGATGTGGGGCTCGATTCCAGGACTCTGGGATCACCACCTGAGCCACCCAGGTGCCCCTCCTCCCATATCTTTTAAATGCCTAAAACATTGTACCCACAAGGACATCCCTGTACCCCTATACCCCTTCCCCTATACCAGGAAGTGTTCCTCAGATCACGTCCAGTGAAATCTGTAGCACTTGAACGAGTTCCAAGTGCTAGAGTGTATCTGCACCTCATAGTCCACTTAGAATCGTGCCCTCTCTCCCTGTCAGGTGACGAATGAGCCAGTCCCCATTCTTTTCTTATCCTGATGTTGTTGGACCCTCAGGGCAGCACTAACACAAATCTGGGTCCTCTGAAAACAGACGCCAAGATCAAGATTAAACACGTGAGATTTACTGGGAAAGGCATGGAGGGGGAAATGGGGAAGGAGCCTAAGAAGTCTGGAAAGAGAGCATGATGCAGGTCATACCCCCGTGAAAGGAAAGAAAGAAGCGTCAAATGTTCATCTGTGGATGAACAGATAAATAGAATGTGATACATTTATACAAGGGGATATTTTATTTGGCATTAAAAAGAAACGAAGTACTGATACATATCTATACTGTGGATGAACCTCAGAAACATTATGCTAAGTGAAAGAAGCCAGTCACAAAAGAGAGCTTATTGTGTAATTTCATTTATATGAAATGTTCAGATAGGCAAAATATACAGAGACAAACTAGAGTAGTGGTTGCTTGGGGCTGCAGGATTGGGGGGAAATGGGGAGTGACTCCTAATGCGTGTGGGGTTTCTTTTTGGGGGTGATGGAAATGCACTAACATTGATTATTGCCATGGTTGGCCAACTTTCTGGAAATGCTAAAATCAGTGAACTGCATCCTTTAAGTAGGCAAATTCCATGGTATGTGAATTACATATCTCAATAAAACTGTTACAGGAAAAGGAAAGAGGGCTGTGCAGAAAGACTCTTAGACTGTAGCAGACTACAGTCTAAGGCCCTTAGACTGTAGGCCTACTTAGGAGTCCTTCATCCCCTGTGCTCAGTCATTGGCTGGGAGCAGTCCTTGGAGAGGCCGGCAGGGGGAGGGGGGAGTGGCGGTCGTTTATGCTTGTTATCATAGGAGATGTGATGGGCACATTTTCATGGCTGCATGACCTGTATGCCCAAAAAAGTCCATACCCAGAACCCCAGGTTCTGAGAAGTAAATGGCACTTCTTGATGAAAAGAACGGCAAAGTTATCTTGCAAAGACATGTGCCACGCTTACGTCAACTCATTAAATTCTCCCAGCAGCTGACGTGGATACTATTATCATTCGCATTTAATAGATGGCAGAGGGAGGCATAGGAGATTAGTTCGCCCAAGATCATACAGATGGTAGGTGGTGAAGCCTAGATTTGAACTTGTCAGTCTGGCTGCATCGTCTGTGCTTCTTATCATGATGCCGTATTTTCGTACAATATATTAATCTGAATATCACAGAATCAGTTGGAGAGATGTTATTGTCCATTTCCTTCATGGCAGTAGGGGATGGCAAAAGATCTTCATATGACAGTTCCTATTCTTTTGTATACATTCTCCTCATTCTCCTTACTACAAAATCAGAGAAATAGGAGTGAATTATGTTCAGTCTAGACCAATATTTATTCTGTTCTAAATCTTGCCATTTAAAAAAAAATCCTGGCGTATTTTTATCCTAGTATAGTAGGTAACTCTAACATGTGATTGCTTGGTTATTGAAACTAGATTTCCGATGAAAAATAAATTTTTTATCTATTGAGGGGGTCCTAGGAACAGATTTGAGAGGACAAATGTTCATACCCCTCATCGGTTAGGGAGCCCCACATTTGCTTCATCCTGCTCTTGGGGTTTGTGTTCTGGTAGCATAGTTGCATGCCGGCAACTTTCTGAAAAGAGGTACCAGCTGTAGAGGTAATAAATGCGTGGTATTGACATAAGGCAGGGATTAGTAAGTCTAATGTAACTCAGTGTCTGGGGAGTTGAGGAGAAGGGGAGGGGTGGAAGATGCGTAGGGTGTGTTATTTTAAAAATTAGCAAACTGAGAAACAGAAAGATTAAGCAGTTTGACCAGGGTCAAACTAAAATGTGTTGGACTGAAAATTCAGGTGAAGTCTGCTTGGCTGTAGAACCAGTATTCTTTCCATCAAATTTTTCTCTATTTTCAACCTAGCAATTCATTTAAGTTCCCTCATTTAAAATAGTTTATTCCACTGTCTCTATCAATTTCAAAACATATTTTCATCATTTTGAGGGATGTCGTTCCTTTTGCATTGATCGACACACACTAGAACAATGAAGATACTGGGATCTAGGCAGCCAGCCCCCGGGTGTCAACTCACTGACCATTGTTGGTGCCCCAGAATGTTTGGATTATGTTTAGGACTTTGGGAATGGTATATTTAAGATTTTGTGGAAGATGTCATATTTTTCTATGAGAATTTGGCAGACTACATTAGAGAAGAAAAGCTAAAATTAGTCAGCATAACCACAGACGACAGGACCAGGAGTCGTAAGTAGATATTGGGACTCTAGGAAGGAGTCTTGGACCCAGTTTAAGAAAGGTGTTCCCGGTTAGAGCCACCCAGGAATGGACTGATGTTGCTTGTAAGGTAACGAGTTCTGTGCCGCCAGAGGCTCCTGGCCATCTGCTAAGAAAGGATCGAGGGACAGTTTTACCAATTGGAGTTTGTATGGTATGATCTCAGGAGAGGGCCCTTAAAACTCTAGCATTTGTGCTTGTGTTTTCCATCACTATGAATCTGAGACTTGATACTCTCCAAATCACAACCGAAGGCCCTCCTAAGACTAGGACCCCTATATAAAGGAGTTAATAAACTCAGCTTCCCTGAAGAATGATGTTCTTTGCTTGGGATGATCATAAAATCAGTTAAAGGAGAAGTTGCGGTTTTAGATTTCCCAAATTATGCCAGAAGTGTTTTTAGTCAGGTTGATGCTGTTTCCAGAGTGTAAGGGTGTTTGTCATCATGACTGCCCAAGTATTGCTGTTTTATGCAAGTTTAAGATCACCTCTGGTTCTCATTTTATTTCATAGAATAAACTTTTGTTATTGGTTTAAGTTAATAACTGAAGAGCACTTTTGACATAAAATCTGTGAGTTGTTCATTGGAAGTGAGGACATTTTGCCTTTTTATTTTATTAGATCCTTTTAAAAGAGGAAATGATTTAGATTACTTTGAGTGCAATCTCTCTTGAAATCTTAATTATTAATATGCAGCCGTTTGTTCATCTAAGAGTGTTGCACTGAGATGTAAATTGCTATGGCAGTAGGAACCACGGAAGTCAGAAAGACAGGAGGGGTTTATTTTGTTGGCTTATATTCACACATTCTGCATTATAAATAATGAATTGTAAAAATTTCAGAACACCCAACCTCCAATATAGTGGCCCTTTAAATAAAGTAGTACCTAAATGAGGAGACATAAAAGTGGGACAGATAAAAGTGGTGAAGTTCTTTCTTACTAGTTTAAGGCAAAATGACCTGTAGTCATAATCTCGTATTCCGGTTCGGTTCCTTGTATTACAGTTATGTTATCACCTGTTAGATCCAGTGGAATCTTAAGTTCTGAAACAGAGAAGCTTTTTCTTTGCTTGAGTACAGATGGCTGTTTGCCTTTAAACCCTAGAATCCCACTCAGGGCGGTAAAAAGAGGAAGCAAGACCAATATAAGGAACAGCAGATTCGCAGCCTCATCTCACCCCCTCTTTGAGCAACAAGGATGAGATTTAGACTCTCACAGGGAGAAAACTCCTTGCTACGGGGCCATGCTGAAGCTTATGTGATGTGATTCCTTTGGATTCTATACCTTTAAGGTTCTTTATCCCACTTTACTGGCGTATGTTTATATACACACATCTATGTGTATATGTATATTTATGTGTTCAAATGTTGGCATTCAAAATCCATTTTGTCCTATTAATAATAAAAAGTACATATTGATCAGTTTGTTGAAGTACAAAATATTATATATACTAGTTTTTATCTTTTCCTTAAGAATCACAGAGCGGTCAGTGACCCTAGAAGTCATCTGGTGCAGTCCATTTATTTTACAGCAGACAGACTTGTGATCTGGAGAGACTAATTTGTCCCTAGTTGCACTGCTAGTTTTTATTGAACGAAGTCTAGATTTTCCATCTCCTGGTCATGGCCCAGTTTTACTATCCTGTACTGCCTTACCACTCCTGAAATGACTGGTATTCCTTCTATTTAGATGTGTATCT
>CM053607.1:23542726-23597048 GCA_028646535.1 Procyon lotor
AAAATAAAAAAAATAAAATAAAATAAAATTTGAACCCCATTCCATCAAAGTAATATTTCATAGTTCCTGAGCATTATTATGTATCATTTTTTCAATTTTTTCTTACCATCATTCCAGTCAATAATTCAGTATACTTCACTTGTTCAGAGTATCTTGCTCTAGGTAGCTGAACACCATTATCTCCATTCTATTAAGTTGACAATAGAAACATTTAAAGATTTTTCTAAGGCAACTGAGGTGGGAGTTGAACTTTTAAGTCCTACAGTTGGTGCCGAAGTAAAACTTTCTATTTTTGTAGAAATAAAATTTCACATCTGTGTTAAATAATGATCAACAGAGAGAGCGTGAAGGAGATGGAAGCGTCAAACGGAGGAAACTGTGTCATAGCAGAGCATTAATTCTAATGTGGTCCGTTGCCTGTGGCATTTATCTGTTAAAGTAAACAGATGGACAAACAAACATGAATTTTAAAGCTAATGAGAATTATTTGAGCTATTATTCCTGCTGCAAGCTATGCTAACTACATAACTTCTTTGGACTGTGTCTTAGGTTATTCACAATCAGGTGGCCAGATCCCTAATAACAAGGGCTCTTGAATCATAGCCATCAATTAGGTTCCAACAGTTCAACCTGCTCCTCATTTCATGGTCCTTGACTTGACAAAACTCAAATTATTTGGGGATGGTGGCTAGTGGTGGTAAAAAATAATTCCAAAACTGGACAAAATGATCACTTCTTAGACATTAGTCATACGATGTCTGTTTGTCTATCTTGAGTTTTTCCCACACTTCCTTTACATTAAAAAAAATGGTGTGTAGAAGTTAAAAGCCCAGATTCTGGACTCAGACTGCCTGAGTCCACATTCCAGCTGTACTACTTACGTTTGTGATCTTGGGCAAGGTTTCTTTAATCTCTCTGCCTCAATTTCCTCATCAGTAAAATGGGGATAATAATATCTACCTCATAGGATTATTGTGAAGATTAAGCAAACTAATATAAGTGCTTGACCTACGGTGAGTATAGAATAAGAGTTACCTCTCCTTAGGATGGTGTTGTTTATATCTTATTTAACTCATTGCTGTAGGGACATAAGATTATGCTAATACATGTTTTTGTCTGTAGGACGGACTGCTGTTTCAGTCCAGATGATAAACTCATAGTCACCGGGACATCTGTTCAAAGGGGATGTGGCAGCGGCAAACTTGTTTTCTTTGAGCGCAGGACTTTCCAAAGGGTGTACGAAATAGACATCACGGACGCGGTATGTAAATTCTTCTCTCCTCAGCCTTGAGAATGAAGTGAAGTTTGCCTCTTAGTCATCTTTTGTTTTGGTTTTAGTTTTTAAATAGAACATAAGTCCTGGCCCTTACGGTGCAATGGTAGCTGCTTTTTTCACCAACACAGGAATTCTTAGTATGTTGCTGATCTATGCTTTCCATTCCTCTGACCCAGTATTTCCCATGGGCCCACGCTTTAGTCGCAGTTTCGGCTGGGTCGGGGACATTTGCCCCTCTGCCAACCAGTTGGAGGAGAGCAGAAGCTGATCACCGTGTAGGATCCAGAAAGGAGTGTCCCGCAGGGCATGTGTCTGTGAGGGTTCAGGGATTGTGGACAGAAGTGAAAGTTATGCCCTCAGAAAGTGATGAATTATAGCATTGTTTCCTAAACCTTGAAAACTTTGACCGAATTCTGCTTGCCAGAGTTGTCATTGAGGTAAGACTCAGCTTCCATTGAGCTTAATTTCTATTTAGTTACTGGGAAGTTTAAAACATTTCACAGTTAACTTCTGCATCTAAAAAACCCCATTAGTTTTCTTTCCGTATTTATGTGAGCACTAACAAAGCCGCATGCTTGCGTGCGTTGTCCCACTGATTCGTCCATTCCTGTCCTGAGACTGGAGCTGGATGTGACACGGTAATGGTGACGTTTCCCAGAGGAAAATCTGAATTCCTTTATAGTCTTTTAAAGTATGTATTAGTATTTAGAAGGTAAGGTAAATCATTGTTATTTTCTGAGTATGAAACAGACCAACTACTGTCTGTGTAAATTTTCCTTGGCTCACTGTCAAAGCCTTTAGTAATCCCCTATATCTTAAACAGCGTCCTTCTGTAGGCTTCTCCACTTGTTTCAGCTCTTTGTAAACAGTTGGGACATATTATGTACTTAAATGATTCAGACAATTGAACAACTGTTTTTAAATCACCAGTCAAAGCTCCTGTCTCTAATATTATGGTATTACCGTGGAGTCTTAATTTGTAGGCCCTAAATTTGAAACCCTGGTATAGTTAGTGAAAGACAATGAAATAACAATGAGACTAATTCTAGATGAGTACTGAAGTTTTATGGATTCTAATCTCATGACATAATTTGAAATGTGCCGGCACTAATAATTTTTGGGGGGTACATCCAAGAGCCAACTAAAACATTAGAATCAAAGAAAAACATTCTTGACTCTATCAACTTTAATCTCAAAAAATAAAAATTATTATAATTGGTTGTTCAAGAAGTAAGCTGTGTTCTGTTATATGTCTCAATGACTATACATCTCAGTATTACTCATGGTGTTATGGTTTTAAAATTATAATTAAAATTGAAACCTGAATAAATTAAGGGATGTATGATTACACTTTTAAGGCACCCTGTGTTTTTGTAGTGTCTAGAACATGCTGTTTGCTGTATTGCTCTGAGTTGCTTTCCTAGCTGGATCTTCTCCTCCCTAGTACTTACTGCCATTGCATCTGTTGTATGTTTGTTGTCTGTTTTCTTGCACGAGGATTCAAAGCCCACTAGAGCAGAAACTCTGTCATGTTCACTGTGACCTCCTCAGTGCGTAGCACAGTGCCTGACACCTAGTTGTTGAATGAGTGAATGCTCTACTTGGCAAGTGAATATAATGCATACAGTATGTCTTTGCAGAGGGAGGCAGGAGAGAAGTACCTAGAGACGGAAAGGTAAACTGACCTTGTAGACCATAATAAGAAGCTGACTTTATCTTCTGTTTTTTGTTTGTGTCTTTGTTAAAGCCAAGGAATGGCACAGTCCGATTTAGGCTTCAGAATAGATAATTTTTATTGAAGTGCAAAGGTTAGATTTATAAGATTTGGTGGCGAGTATGAAGGCTGAGGGTTATTACTTGGGAGACGGGGCCAGTATTCTCCAAGATTTAAAAAAAGAAACGAAAAAAAGCAGATTTTGGAAGAAATACAGTGCATTGTTGTTGATACGTTGAGCTTGAAACACCTGCAGGGCCTCTGGGTGGAGATAGTAGGCAGATAGGTGAGTTTGGTGCTTAGGAGAAAGAAGACACAGTTTTGGGAGAAATATTTACAGTTTATAGTCAAAATGTTGGTTACTGATTAGTTTGATCAACGAAAGGGCACAAAGAATGGAGAACATGGGCCCTAGGAAACCTGAACGTTTAAAGGATAAGCAAACCAAGAGAAGCAAACAAAGGAGAATGGTCATTAAGTCAATGGAATATACCTCCGATTGAATTGTCTTAGAAAAGTCAGAAAACAGATTTTGAGATCCATATTAATAGACAGATGAAGAGAAAACTTCAAATAGGGACAAAAGTGCCACCCCACTTTAAAGCAGCCTTTTAAATAATTGATTTAGGATCTGTTTAATTGCATTTTTGTTGTTGTTACTATCAGAAAGCATTGTTTTTGTTTACATAGTGGAATGGTATGTTAAAAGAACTTTAAAATGCCCCTCTGATATAAAGTTGTAAGTATTAGAATGTAAGAAAACAAATGTGTTCTTTGGAATGGGTAAAGATGGTGGACATTTTGCTTGAAGGGCCAAAAATATCCCTTATTTAATTGTATTTTTGTCACTAAAAACCAGAATAGTCATTTTTTTGGAAATACCGCACTCTGCTGTAGTAAAGTACTTACTGTGTTGAGTTTTAATTTACATAAAAGGCAATATCTCATTCTTAATATCAGCATTTAGTGGTGGGCTTTCTTGACTAGACACAGATAACGGTGGCTTTAAGTCTATCCTAGATGAGTCCATTTACTTCTGCAAAGTTTGAGTGATTGTATTCTCACACCCTCTTCTAAAATAAAATAAACTCCTAGATAGCTATATTGTAGAATGCCAAGCTCCACGTGTATATGGAGCCAAACACTGTTTTCAGTCAAGGATATTAACAACTCTACAGTTGCCTGATAACTAAAAACTTTATTCACAATAAAAAACTTTTAAAAATACAATAATTGCATTTTCCCTATTTATTTTTGAAACAAACAAAGGAAAAACTGGTTTTAATTCCATTCTCTGTATTATTATATGCTCTGAAATTTTTTTTCTCTTCAATGTAGAGACTCTTCATTGGGAGATGACAAATGTTTCTTTAACATTTACCATTTTTCCCCCAAATATGTTTATTTTGTTTTTTCAGTGTTACAAGATTAATTGTTCATGCACCACACCCAGTGCTCCATGCAATACGTGCTCAATACTCCTCAATACCCACCACCAGGCTCGCCCAACTCCTCACCCCTACTCCTCCAAAACCCTCAGTTTGTTGCTCAGAGTCCACAGTCTTGCATGGTTCATCACCCCCTCTGATTCCCCCCATTCACCCTTCCCTTCCTTCTCACAATGCCCTCCATAACATTTACCATTTTTATTGTATAATGTTCATACACATTTTACATTTCTGCTGATATTATTTTTACATGTTTCTTTATAGTCTAATTGTGTTCCCCCAAGTGAAAAAAACGGCATATTTCTCATTTGTCATCTAATTTTTTTATGATTTGAGTAGTGTGCTTAGCCTCTTTTCTAAGATGAATTCTAGAATATAACTTAAATCTTGAGTTTACAAGCTCACTTTAGTTTTTGTGTTAGATGGGACCCTAAGCTTTTGTATATTGCATACAAGGCTACCATTACTCTATTTTATGTGATGAAAGTATGGGAGAGAAAGAATAGACAAAATACAATTTGGAGATGATATATCAATTAAAAAAATATTTATGTTTAGAAGAAACAGACATTTTCAGACATTTTCGAAGTTCCATTTATTCAAGAGAGGCCCCGAAATAATGTTATGAACTATTATTAGCTTAGTAATTTTTCATCAAACTATAATTTGTTATAAAATGACCAACAGAATTTCCTTTTTCACTAATATAAATCAAAGGACATGGTTTATACAATTCTACTAGCATTTTACCATTTATACTCTTTAACCCAAGCATAATGGAATAAAGTTTTTTTGAGCTGGTATTATTTAAGATGGTGGCCTCTTCACCTCAGTTGCTTTTGGCAATAATTTAAAAGAAATAGCTGGTTTTCTCTTGGGTAAAGAGGAAAAAAAAGTAGAAAGGAAAATTTTAAGCCAGAAATCTCACATTTGATCCTGATGACTCTTCTGCTTTGTTTGTTAGCTTATGTACTTTGGTTAGGGACCTTTGTTTTTGCAAACACTGACTGAACAAAGTGAGGAATAGAAAAAAAAAAAAATCAAACCTTCATTTACAAAACAGAGGTGTAGATCTAGTCCAGCTGATCTGGTATATGGCTGCTGAAGGGAAGGGAATTTTGCTTTGATATTTTCAACTATACTGCTTTATTTTATTCCTTCATTCATTTTTCAACTAGTCTGCCTTTGGTATTTTAATTGTATTTTTCTGATTTAATAGTATTTTTCTAATTATAAAAGTAGTACATATTAAATCTAATTATAAAAGTAGTACATATTAAATCTGACACCACAGAAAAGATCATTAAGAAAGTAAGTATCTTATCTAATCGTATCACCCATAGATTATTCTCGGATATGACATTTAAATTAATACATTTTGATTTCCAAGAAAATTGCTCTATTTGTTAATCTAAAGAATGGCATATAACATACAATGAAAATATCACCACTTTCATTTCACATAAAGTTTTTGTGTTTTTATTAGGAGAGTATATTGATATTTTAAATCCAAAGAGATTAAAGAGAAAGAAGAAATGGATATAATTGGGCCATATATAATAGGCTCTTCATAAAACTAACTGTTTATCTTAATTTATGAGTATAAAGGACATGCTGACTATTCAGACTACAATCATCCTTCATTATTTGTACATATATAAAAGCAGAAAGGTCATTCAAATTAATGGATATTCCAGACAACCTCAGAATTGGTTTTGGAAAGTGTCTTTGTTCTTACATATGAGTCTAAATAGAACAACTCGGGAAATTCACTTCAAACAAATTAATGAAGCTGTCCTTGTGAAAACTTGTCTCTGAAGAGTTGAGGAACTCACCTGTTCTGTATCACCCTGGGAATAGACTAATGATCTGTCTCACTGATACAAGGTTCCAAATCTTTAAAAGTTTTCTGGAAATAAAGGAGTCCAGCAGTGTCTTTACCTAGTCAGGATTGTATAAGGAATAGGACACAGAGGGAACTTGTGCTATTGGCAGTGCAAATGCCAACTGAAAATAAACTCGAAAGAAAGACTATATTTGGCATTTGTCTGCCTTCTAAAATGTAGTGAAACCTTCTTAATATGAAGCACAAGGAATGGAAGAAATGGACCTTGAGTTTAGCTTTCCATTTTCTGATTTTTATGAAAGAGCAATCAGGCAGCTGGTTGACTAGGGAATAGCAGTTGCTTTGAATTATATATTATCTTGGATAAAGCACCATCAGCTTAATGAAGTTTTGCTGTAATCGACTTTCTTGAGAGGATTAAACAATGCAGATTCTAGATGGATACTGATTAACATATTTGTACTTACTAAAATAGGTATATTTTCCTCAAGCCAAGTAATAAGACAGTATATTCTACATAGATATTTAGAACATTTGCTCATTGGGAACAGAACGTCAGGGTACACGAGCACTGGTTGTTTCCTGGTCTTGCAAGATGTATGAATATTTGATGAAAATCTTCGGAGTATTGTTTGTTCCAGCTCTGTGCAAAGTGTCGATGGTATTTTGATAGGGACTGCAAACAATCCTAAAATTTGTATGGGACTATAGAAGACCCCAAATAGCCAGGGGAATATTAAAAAAGAAAACCAAGGCTGGGGACATCACAATGCCTGACCTCAAGCTTATATTCCAAAGCTGTGATCATCGTGGCAGCATGGTACTGGCACAGAAACAAACACATCACTCAACGGAACAGAACAGAGAGCCCAGAAATGGACCCTCAACTTTATGGTCATCTAATCTTCAACAAAACAGGAAAGAATGTCCAATGGAAAAAAAAAAGACAGTCTCTTCAATAAATGATGTTGGGAAAATTGGACAGCCATATATAGAAGAATGAAACTGGGCCATTCTCTGATATCATACACAAAGATAAACTCAAAATGGATGAAAGACCTCAGTGTGAGGCAGGAATCCATCAAAATCCTAGAGAATACAGGCAGTAGCCTCTCCAACCTAGGCCACAGCACCTTCTTGCAAGACACATCTCTGAAGGCAAAGAAAACAAAAGCAAAAATGTACTATTGGGACTTCATCAAGATAAAAAGCTTCTGCATGGCAAAGGAAACAGTCAACAAAACTAAAAGGCATCCTACAGAATGGGAGAAGATATTTGCAAATGACATAACAGATAAAGGGCTGGTATCCAAGATCTGTAAAGAACTTAGCAAACTTAACACCCAGAAAACAAATAATTCAGTCAAGAAATGGGCAGAACACATGTATAGACATTTCTTCAAAGAAGACATCTGTATGCCCAACAGACAGACACAGAATATGAAAAAATATTCCACATCACTTGGCATCAGGGAACTACAAATCAATACCACAGTGAGATACCACCTTACACCAGTGAGAAAGGCTAAAATTAACAAAACAGGGGACAACAAGTGTTGGCGAGGATGTGGAGAAAGGAGAACCCTCTGACATTGTTGGTGGGAATGCAAGCTAGTACAGCCACTCTAGAAAACAGTATGGAGGTTCCTCAAAAAGTTGAAAATAAAGCTACATGTGACCCAGCAACCGCTCTACTGGGTATTTACCCTAAAGATACAAATGTATTGATCCGAAGGGGCACTTGTACCTGAGTGTTTATAGCAGGAATGTCCACAATAGCCAAACTGTGGAAGGAGCCAAGATGTCCTTCAACAGATGAATGGATAAAGAGCATGTGGTTCATATATTACAATGGAATATTACTCAGCCATTGGAAAGGATGAATACCCACCATTTACATCGACATGGATGGAACTGGAGGGGATTATGCTATATGAAATAAATCAGTCAGAGAAAGACAATTATCATTTGGTTTCACTCATACGTGGAGTGTAAGAAATAGTGCAGAGGGTCATAGTGGAAGGGAAGAAAAAACGAATGGGAAGAAATCAGAGAGGGAGACAAACCATGAGAGACTCTTGACTCTGGGAAACAAACTGAGGGTTGTGGAAAGGGTGGTAGGTATGGAAGTGGGGGGGATGAAGTAACTGGGTAATGGGTGTTAAGGAGGGCACTTAGTGTGATGAGTGAGCACTGGGTGTTACACGCAACAAATGAATCATTGAACACTATATCAGAAACTAATGATGTACTATATGTTAGCTACTGAATTAAAAAAAAAAAAAACGGGAATAAGTAGATGATGGAGTTTTAGTGTAAATCTGCCAGTATAGCAGTTACGTGGTTCTTTCTCTAACGCTGCCTTTTCAGAATCAAGAGCTAACTTCCAGCATGGCTATTAGGACAGTATTTTACTGTCAAGAAGAACAGTGTTCAGCCACTACTCCTTTCTGTAGGAGTATTTTCTTTAATCACTGAAGAAAAGATATGTCATTGGACTGTGATGAAAAACAATACTGCATTATTGCTGCTTTCATGGTTTGGATTACTAAATTCTTTCTTGGTATTTCATGAAGTAAGCAGCATACTTACCAGAGTTAAATGGTATGTGGACCTCAGTGAAGAGTCCCCTGCTGAGTCAGCTGTTAGCTTCACAATGTCTGAGGGGGGCTGGTATCAGTGAGACTTGATTAAATGACTTCTCAATTCATGGAAAGCTATCACGTGGTGGGTGTTCAGGACAGTAGTTCTCAGGATTTGAGGAATGCAGTTGAGTGCTCATTCGTAGGCATGTGCATATAGAAAAGAAACCACTGATTTCATGGTAATATCTGCATTATCAAGTCTTTAAATGTTTTAAGTAAGGAAAATGATATGAACTAGTTTAGTGCTCATTCTGTTTTTTTTTTCCCGAAAATGATTCAGTAAAATTTATCTTTTTAAATAAAAGTGTACAGTTCTGTGATTTTTAGCACATGTGTGGATTATGTAGCCACCATCAATACAATCAGGATACAGAATAGTTCTATCACCCCCCCAAAGCCACCCTCTCACCTCTTCCCCTACCCCCCCATTCCTAACCCCTAACATTCACTGGTCTCCACTGTAGTGATGGCTTTTCAAGAATGTCTTCTCGGGGCACCTGGGTGGCTCACTCGTTAAGCGTCTGCCTTCAGCTCGGGTCATGATCCCAGGGTTCTGGGATCGAGCCCCGCATCGGGCTCTCTGCTCAGCAGGGAGCCTGCTTCTCCCGCTACCATCCCCTCTCCTTGTGTTCCCTCTCTCGCTGTGTTTCTCTCTGTCAAATAAATAAAATCTTTAAAAAAAAAAAAAGAATGTCTTCTCAATGGACTCATACAGCATGTAACCTTTTTAGATCAACTTCTTTATCATTATTATTATCATTATCATTATCATTATTATTACTATTATGTTCAGGTAGCCAACATACAGATCAGCTTCTTTTAGCAGAATGCTTTTGAGACTCATCTAGGTTACAGTGTGTATCAAGAGTTTGTTACATTTTATTGCTGAGTAGTATTCTACTGTGTGGATATAGCCCAGTTTATCTTATTAAAGGATATTTGATTGTTTCCACTCTTTAGAGATTATAGATAGAGCTGCCATAAGCATTCACATATAGGTTTATGTCATCGTTTCTGTAAATACCTAAGAGTAGGCTTGCTGGGTCATACAGTGAGTATGTGATTATTTTTATAAGAAAATATAAAGCCATTCTTCAGAGTAGCAGTACCATCTTGCATTTCCACCAATGGTGTATTTGTTTTCCATTGCTCCATATCCTTACCAACAGTTTGTGTTGTGGATATTTTTTATTTATGCATTCTTTTTTTTTTTTTTAATTTTTATTAACATATAATGTATTATTTGCCCCAATAAAAAATAATGTATTATTTGTCTGTGAATCGTCGGGCTTACACATTTCACAACACTTAACAGCACATACCCTCCCCAATGTCCACAACCCAGCCACCCTATCCCTACCCACCGCTCCCCTCCCCGGCCACCCTTAGTTCGTTTCTTGAGTCTAGGAGTCTCTTATGGTTTGTCTCCCTCCCCATCCCTTTCCTGTTTCCTTTCTCTCCCCCACCCCCCCAAACTCCCGCCTTGCCTTTATTTATGCATTCTAATAGGTGTGGAATGGTCTCTCATCATGGTTACAATTTTCATTTTTCTAAATGGCTAATGATGTTGAATATCTTCATGTGCTCTTTGCCCATTGTTATTCTCTTTGGTGAAGCACCTGTTCAGGTATTTTTGCCCATTTTTAAATCAAGTTGTTTGTTTTCTTACTGTTAAGTTTTGAGAGTCCTTTATATATTCTAGACACCAAATTCTTTTTAGGATAGTTCTTTTTAGGATAAGTGCAAGTATATCTGCAAATATTCTCCTAGTCTGTTGCTTATTTTTTTTTCTTAATAGTGGCTTTTACAAAATAAAAGATTTTGAATTTGATACAGTCCGACTTACAGTTTTTTCTTTTATAGAGTGTACTTTTGGTGTCATATCTCAGATCTCCTTGACTGATCCCAGGCCACCCAGATTGTCTTCTACAAGTTTTATGTTTTGTATTTAGGTCTAGTTGTCCATTTGAGGCAGGTCCAAGTCTAGGGTCAGGCTCAAGCACAAAATTTAAGGAGGTGCCAAAAAACGCAGTACTCAAGATAAATAACATTTTAACGCAACATTATAAAAAAATGAAAATTAGTGCAAAAAATCCATGATGAATAAAATACCAATATTTTAAATAAAAATGGGATGAGTAACAGGGGTGTGCCAAGTTGTACTAAAGCTCAAGGCAATAAGGGAAACTGAACTGGACTGAGCTGTCTTTTTCAAAATTTTGAGACTTTGTGCATCACAGATTTTGGGGCAGGGTAGTGGGAAGTACTGGAATAAGGGAAACAGTAACTCTTCTGTTTCAGTGATGTTCTGAATTCTAGACTAATTCCCCAATCTACTTACTACTTTTTTTGCTTTTCAGAGTCCTCAAATAGGTGCTCTATGCCTTCTATCTTATATAACTGCATTCGGGAGGTGAGGCTGAGTGAAATGTTTCCTCTGTCTCACCTAAAACCAGCCCTTCCTTCCTTCCCATTCTTCCTTTCTTCCTTATCTTCCTTCCTTAAAAAAATATTACAATGGTAATGGAAAATACATAATAAAATAGTACAGATTGCAGCAGATGTGCCTAGGAGGAAGCTTCTAAGATCCCTGCACATTTGCAGGGACATTTATATTGTAGGAAGTAAAATAATGTCATTGATCCTGGCGTGAGTCACTTCTCTTACTCCGGTGGTGTGTTCCCTTGATGTAACTGCCACAGGCAAAGCTACTGGCTTTTGCTTAATCAGCTGCCATCTGGCATCAAGCATACTTTGTCTAGTTTCTCAGTATTATCTTCCGGAGTCCATCTCCTTGCCTCCCTGAGAACTATGCCTTATTTCTTCTATGTGAAATTTAGACTTAATTTTAACAGATTTTACAGCCCTTCCAAAGAGTTCATTCCTTTTGTTGAAATCCCTTACTATCAGATCTTTTTTAGTTTTTTCCTGTACTTTAGCCTCACATTCTTAAGCTTAGAGCCCACATCCTTTACTCGAGTCCTCATGGAGTTGGAGAACAGCTGGTCAACATCCTCTGTTTCCTCTATAGTTTCTGTTCAGTCTTCTCTTGTCTATGAGAACCAAACTTAGTTGTTGTTTTTTTTTAACATTTCCTCGTGGGTCATATTTTCTCAACATTTCTGTTATCCCTGATACTCTCTTTTCAGCCATTCTCTTCCTTGAAATAATGCTTGCTGTAGGAATTCATTCAAAACCTATGGTGAAATGTCTTTCCTGTAATTATCTCTTTGATAATCCATTTGAAATTATCTCATTTTGAGAATTACGTCCAGTTGAAGTGCCAGGCACGTGCTGCTCTAGGCTTCATAAATCATTGAAAGCAAAAGAATGAGGACCAAAAGGAGAGCTTATTCAGTTTAATAGTTTACTCATTTTCTAGTATCATTTAACCCTGTGCTTTGCTATATTAAAAGGCATCTGCTACTTTTTGGTGTTAGCAATTTCAAAGAAATGTTTTCTGTTTACTATCTTGCTTCCATTTCTGGACCTGCAAAAACAATAGCAAGAGTCACTATTACCCTTTTGGTTAAATAGAAACATTTTTTTCCTTCTCTACAGTCTTGTGTTTGGTGTTCTTTTAATTGGTATTTACATTTATTTGTATTTCCTTGTATAGATATGACTGCCATGAATGGTAAAGCTGGATGAAGAATTAGCCACAAGATAATACAACCCTGAGGGAGAAACATTCGACTCCTTTATAAAATATCAGAAAAGGAGAACTTGATTTTATAGATTTTTGAAGATGTTCAGAATGGCACACTATCCTTTATACAGTGTGAAAACATGCAGTGCAATGATGACTAGTGCTCTGTTGTCTAACCCCAGCACCGTATTATGGCCCATCAATAGCAGACCAGTGAAGGACTTTATGTCTTGTAGGATATTCTGTGACGGTTTTTCCTCTCCCAACCTGAATTTGATGAACGATCTTTAGTAACAAGTTTTCCAGCTGTTCTATCAGACCTCTGGCCAGACTTTCACAATTATATATAGCGTGGGGAAGAAAGAGGTCTATAATTAACACATATCCCAGGATAGTGGTTTTTTTTTTTTCTTCCTTTTTTGGAGCGATAGATAATGCTTTGTCATGTATGAGGAGGGGTTGTGAGACATCCCCCCCAAAGGGCTAAGTAAAAGAGTATGATTTGTAAAACATTTTTACCCATACTATATTAAGATAAATAGTGCTTTACATATTCTATATAGTTCATTTTTGAAGATTCAACTTTTCTTGTTTGGTTTGGTTTGGTTTTATATAGCAGATGATTTCCAAGATCTAATTATGTATATTTCTTATCTTGTAGTTAGGGATTTAATAGCTTTATCTGCTTGTGCTTTCTTTATTCATATAAACAAAGGATTTATGGTTATTATCTTTATGCCCATATCTATCTTTTTTAAAATTTTAGGTCCAGTGTAGTTAACATACAGTGTTATATTAAATATGTTTCAGGCGTACAATATAGTGGTACAATTCTTAACATTACTCATTGTAAGTATACTCTTAATCCCCTTTATTTATTTCACTCATCCTTCAACCCACTTCCCCACTGGTAACCCTCAGTTCTCTATAGTTAAGAGTCTCTTTTTTGGTTTGTCCCTTTTTCTCTTTGCTTCTTTGTTTTGTTCCTCCAATTTCACATATGAGCGTGGTTATGGTATTTGCCTTTGTCTAACGGACTTATTTTACTTAGTATTATACCCTCTAGATCCATCTCTGTTGTTGTAAATGGCAAGATGTTACCATTTATTATGTCTGAGTAATATTTCATTGTATATATATACCACTTCTTTATCCATGCATCTATTGGTGGGCACTTGGGTTGCTTCCATAATTTGGCTATTGTAAATAATGCCACAATAAGCTAAGGGTGCATATATCTTTTTGAGTTGGTATTTTTGTAATCTTTTGGTAAATGCTCAGTAGTAGGATTACTGGATGATAGGGCGATTTTTAATTTTTTGAGGATCCTCCATACTATTTTCCACAGTGGCTATGCCAGTTTGCATTCCCACCAACAGTGTACAAGGATATGTTTCTCTCCACATCCTTGTCAACATTTGTTGTTTCTTGTTTGTTTGATTTTAGTCATTCTGAGAGGTGTGAGGTGATACCTCATTGTGGTTTTGGTTTTCATTTCCCTGATGATGAGTGATGTTGAGCATCTTTTCATGTGTCTATTGGCCATCTGTATGTCTTCTTTTGAAAAATGTCTATTCAGGTTTTCTCCCCATTCTTTTATCAGATTGTTTGGTTTTTGGGTATTGAGTTATATAAGTACTTTATATATTTAGGATACTAATCCTTTATCCAATATGTCATTGGCAAATATCTTCTCCCAGTTCAGTAGGTTGTCGTTTAGTTCTGTTGATAGTTTCCTTTGTTGTGTAAAAGCTTTTTATTTTGATGTAGTCCTAATAGTTTCTTTTTGCTTTTGTTTTCCTTGCCTCCTAGATATAGGAGGCCTGTCTAGAAAAATGTTGCTATGGCCAATGTCAGAGAAATGACTGCCTGTGCTCTCTTCTAGGATTTTTATGCTTTCAGATCTTAAATTTAGGTCTTTAATCTATTTTGAGTTTATTTTTGTATATGGTGTGAGAAAGGGGTCCAGCTGCATTTTTTTTGCATGTAGCTGTCCAGTTTTCCCAGTGCCATTTGTTGAAAGCATCTTTTTCCCATTGCATATTCTTGACTCTTTTGTTGAAGATTATTTGATTATATAATTTTGGATTTATTTCTGGGCTCTGTATTCTGTTCTATTGACCTACGTCTGTTTTTGTACCAGTACCATACTGTTTTGATTAGTGCAGCTTGGTAGTACATCTTGGTATCTGGCATTATGATAACTCCCGTTTTGTTCCTCTTTTTCAAGATTGCTTTGACTATTTGAGGTCTTTTGTGGTTCCAAACACATTTTAAGAATATTTGTTCTAGTTCTATGTAGAATATTGTTGGTATTTTGATAGGAATTGCATTGAATTAGGAGATTGCTTTGGGTAATATGGACACTTTAACAATGTTTGTTCTTCCAACCCATTAGTATGGAATATCTTTCCATTTGTTTGTATCATCTTCAATTTCTTTCATCAGTGTTTTATAGTTTTCAGAGTAAAGATCTTTCACTTCTTTGGTTAAATTTATTCCTATGTATTTTATTATTTTTGGTATAATTATAAATGCAATAGTTTTCTTAATTTATCTTTTGCCACTTTATTATTGATGTATAGAAATGCAGTGGGTTTCTATATATAGATTTTGTTGCCTGTGACCTTAATGAATTTATTTATTCTACTAGTTTTTTGGCCGAGTCTTTAGGATTTTCTATATATAGTATCATGTGATCTGCAAATAGTGAAAGTTTTACTTCTTTACCGTTGTGGCTGCCATTTATTTATTTATTTATCTATTTGTCTATCTGTCTTGTCTGATTTCTTTAGCCAGGACTTTGAGTACTATGTTGAATAAAAGTGGCAAGAGTGGACATCTTTGTCTTGTTCCTGATCTTAGAGGAAAAGGTCTCAGCTTTTCACCACTGAATATGATGTTAGCTGTGGCTTTTTCATGTATGGACTTTCATGTATTTAACTTGATAAGTGAAGAAGGGTAAGGAGGCCTGTGTCTGTGTCGATTTGCTGAGAGACATGGCCTTAGGTAGGGTTCCTCGAGTTTTTTCTCCACCTGGTGCTCATCATAATGATGTGTGGTATAAACAGGTAACGGTACTCTTTGCTGTAACTGATTTGCTGAAGGCTCTAGTGCCCTATGCCTGTCTCAGACCTGAGGAGATCTCAGGCCTGAGGAATTCCCTGCGGCCCATCCTGTGCCCACCAGTGGGAAGCTCTGCTAGAATTTTGGGACTGTGCCTCCAGTAAGTGCTGCTTCTCTGTGGATCACTGTGCTATGGGGCCTCTGGAATATTTTCCTTGTAGGATCCACTGCCAGTGTCACTCATCCTGTGGACTCCAGCTTCCAGCCGCCTGTTTGTTTCCGGCTTCCTGCCTGCCGTTAATAAGAATAATTACCAGATTTTCTTCAGTCATTATTTGTGCTTTCTTTGCCTTTGTAAATTCTTCTCAAATAAGTGGATTGGAGCAAACGAACATTTAGTGTTTTGAATTAGATGAAGAAAATTGTATTTAATTTCCTTACCCAAGAGACCTTCCATTTACTCTGAGAACTTTTTCTTGTGATGAAATTCTTTAGGCATTTTTATTATCAGATACAGATGTGATTCATTTAGTGCCAAGGACAACTACCAGGTTTCAGATTTTTGCTGCTTTAGCAATTACCTTAATTTTAGAGCACAGGCTATAAATGAAAAGATTTTAATAAATGAATTTTCCATGGTTTTAATGGGAATTAATTTGATAATTAAGGCTAGTTTTTAAAAGTCATAATCTGTACACCTGTATCAAATATTTGTGGCAGAAACAGAGCAACACTTGTTTGGTTTTTCTGCAGCAGGCCCTACATTTATAAAAATGGTATGGCATTTTTTTTCTTTTCACCATTAAGCGGCTATCTGGTTTATCGGCAAATTACTTGGGACGGGAAAGGGGGAAGATTGAGAAGGTTTCAAGCAAAGAGTGACAGTTGCTACATGTCTGGCCCTATGGTAGAACTTTCTTGGAGTTGGAGGAGGTGTGGAGGAAGAAGAAAGGATAGGTATGTATTTAGAAAGAGGAGCAGAGGAGATGTCTGTCTTTAATTTTTTCCATTTGCGGGATGTCTCCATGGAGATCAGGTGGGTGTTGAGGAGTCTTATTTATTGGAGACTAAGGCTTATTCACCAGGTTTGCTTCCTGAACTTCAGAGGGATGAAGCCAAGCTTCATGGTCCATGCATGTTGCAGAATAATCCAAATTTGGGGAAATCATGGCTTTGGCAGAATAGGACAAATAGCCTACGGAGGTATTAAGAATTCTCATCTTACTCTTCTACCTCCCTGGCTCAGTGTTTTAATGTAGAAAGCAGTTCTTTCTGTGAAGTGAAACTTGGGCTGGTGAAAATTTGAAGAGAGTTCTTTCTCCAGTATTTTTCCATTTTCATCTGCCTTCTCTTTATTTATTTTGGACTCATATCTTGATCTATGATCTTAGCCTTGGGAATCACACACATAGCTGTTCAAACGCAGCGGATATTCCTGAGGATGTCCATGACCGTGAGGCTGCCTCCATACAGGTCTGCAAAACTGACCGTCTCCTTCACAGACAAGTGTAAGGCTCCCTATTTGAAAATTCTGAAAAGTGCTGGTTCTCCCGAGGAATCACTAGCTAGCTTATCCATTCTTGTACTATGTGACAAAAATCAAACATGAAAAAACCAGATGGAGTTTGGTTTACAGTGTGGCTCAGCAGCTGGGAAGGATCAGGAAATGGTGTTTCATCATAATCATGTTTAAGATATAAAATTATGAAGGATGTTAGGCTTCTTTTAGCATGTAGAGTAGAATAACGGTGGTGTTTGGATATGTGCATTACAGATGCCTAAGATACTATACAGGCATTGATTTCTTTTATAGTAACATTTATGACCGGGTAGTAGTGAGCCTTTCCTTTATGATTTTAGTTACACCATCTGCCTTTTAATATAAACTTGCTAAGCTTTCTACTTCTGGCTTAGGTGGGTTTGGAAATGATTTCAGATCTCCCACATCTCTTCCTCCCCATCTTCTAAAATAGGACTTTGCATAATTAAGTAGTACCAGAGAAGGAGCACTGGAGTTGGGAAAAGCTCCCCACTGATCCCAGCTCCTTTCTGTACAAGTTGTGTGGCCTTGGGAAAGTTCCACCCTCCTCCGATAAGCCTCAGTTTCTTGTGAAATGAGGATGACATTACTAATTTTGTAGTATTGTTGCAAGGATTCAATTACTTTAGATAATATCAAATTCCAGATACCTAGTAGTTCCCTTCCCACCATGCCCTAAAATATAAATTCTTTTCTCTCATTGGTTTCCTTCTTCTCTCTTTATTTGCTTCCATGATTTCACTTAAAGTAAACCAGAAAAACCACAGAAATAAATGATTTGGAATTGTTCATGGCCTTTTTACTTTTGCTAAGGGATAACTCCAAAATTCCCATTTTGGAATATTGACACTGCTGTTTGTACACAGTGCTCTCTTCTTCCCCAGCCCATGCCTCTGTTTTTTTCTTTGGTCTCTGCAGAGAAGAAAGATGTCTGTGTTAGGTACATTAAAGTCTTGTAATTCCTTCTTGCCGTCTTGCTTATGATCTCCAGCCCCATTACCGTCTCTCCGTGGCTGCTGCTAGAGCTAAGTACCCTTGGGGCAGATTGTGGTTTCCTCCGTACTGCCAAATTATAACGCTAAAGTGAGGGTAGGCTTTGGTTTACAAGGCTACACCTAATTTTATGCTAACACGGAGTTCAGCCTAAATAGGTAGGGGAAGCCATTAGTGGGGCCACGTTGTTTTGGTCAGCTGAAGTAGATCAGTGTAAGAATAAAATGACTTATCAATTCAATGAAGCAAATCAGTTTGTTAAAATGTGCAGACTAATTTCAGAATCTAGTCCTTCGCACGACAGTGGGCTTCCGCCATTTGAATCTCAGGATATAGTGTGAAGGCTTTCTCATAGATCTGGGTAGCTCTTGGGTCATTTTCCTCTCTGGTCCTTCCACTCAGATGTGCTGGGGACCTTTCGTTTGCCGCGTTACTCAGGAAGCCTGTGCGTCTGACTGTGTCAGCCTCCGACCACAGAAGCACCTCCTGAAGACCAGAGCCCTGAGGAAGGCTCGGGTGGGTGGTTGGCGGAGTGGATGCACTCTTCCTAAGTAGTGTTGCTCGTATGTCTTCTGATAGTTCCTTGGGTTTCTAGCAGGCACGTGTCCCATTGTTGTTAAGTAAAGCCCGGTATGTGTGTTTGACAAGTTAGCAGCGTGGCGGCTTTGCTTGCTCCCTGGCCCTGCCGCTGTCTCGGGGATTGTTTGGTTTGGCAGGTGGCCAGCTCCTGGCTATAAGATGCACTTCCTTGACAGGACAAAGTGCGGAGCCGCATTAGCTGCAAAGTTTACAAAGGTTAGCTAAACACGCACAATAAATATTAATAAACAAAAAAAGGCCCACCCACCTTTGACTTTGAATTCTGTTTCTTCATTCCATGTTTCGGAGTCCCTGTAGTATTTGATTAATAGCCAGTCTTAGGGTAATTGAGCCTTAAGTATCCTTTGCCTAAGTTAGACTGCTCACAGAGCCCTCATTGGCTGCTTCGGTGACTCCTCGCCACAGTGGATGGGGCTCTGGAATGACTGTTTAGTTCAAGGGGTCTTATCTGCGTTCTCCTTACTTCCGTGTGAAAAGGAGGGCAAATGTGCTTCTCTGTGAGCTTTTTGCTGACCAGCCACCCGTGTGTCTAAGAGCTCCGGAGGGGAAAGGACATGAACAGGAATAGAGGTGCAGTGCCCTTAGCTTGGACTACCTAGAAAGCAATCCAGCCTTGGTCTGTTGGCCTGGGCAGTTGCCTCTCTCTAACATTTACACCCTCAGCGTAGAGGGAGAGAGTAACAGTAACCTGCTGCCCCTGGAAACTGCCTATTTGGCTGGGTGTCTTGGAATTTACCAGGCCTACATTGTGGATCCTTTCCAATTCTGCACCCTGCTCACTTGAAAACATATTTGAGAACCAGTAATCTTAGACTGCTTAGCCAGACCTCTAGAGAACCAAGGAAGAGAAATAACTTTAATGCTATATCCTTGAGATTGTCCTGGGGCCATTTGTAGGTGGCTGGGATTTCTGAAGCCCTTGAAAGCCCCTCTTACTATAGTCTCTCGCTCTCTGGTTCATGCACATCCCTCTTTTTAGGAGCACGTTAGGAAGGAACGAACTCTACTTTGTAGGGTACTTGAGTATGATAATGATCTAGAGAAATAAAATTATTCTCCATAGATAGTAATGATTTTAACTTGAAAATTGTTTCTGACTCCACTCTAATTAGCAAAGCAATCCATTTAGGCTTGGGTGAACTCTGACTCTTGATTCATTCCATCAGCAAACATTTATTGAGCACCACACACTAATCTAGGCATTTGAGATACGTTGCCACTCAAAGCACACCCAGATCTCTGCCTATGTGGAAAAAATGTTCACACCGGGAAGCAGATAATGAGCATAATTAACGATAAATTATATATTATGTTAAAAGGTGATACATGCTTTGCAAAAATGAAAAAACAAAGTAAGGGAAGTTGTGGGGTACAGTTTTAAATGGGGCACTCTTGGCGTGATGACATGTAAGCATTTATTTGAAGGAGTTGAATATTAGTTTGGATGAACTTATTCTAGATAGGGTTTTATAAAGTTAAATTTGTGACTCTTCTCATGTTTCCTAATACCTGGCCATGACCGTTTGGAAATTTCCAGTGGCCAGGGCATGGTTCTCAAATTAATCTCAGTGGCAGAGCACCTACAAGTCAGGCTGTGCTTTGTAGACCATGAACTGTTGATGTATTTAATTAAATCTTACCACCTAAGCACAGTTTTTAGAAGATAAAATGTGTCTTCTATGCTTATGCATTATAAAGTAGGTTTCACAAGCATATGTATGAAATGACACCCCCCCAAAAGCCAAACCATGTATAATATGTGTTCTCAGGGATTTTTGTTAATATTCACTCACTACTCTATGTTTTATCATCTTTTAGTGCATGGTAGTGGACACTGGGTAGCGGGCACCATAGATTTAAGGAAAATTGTGGAAAGAACACCTAAAATTGTAAAAACTTGCCCTTTTAACCAAAGTTTACTCCTCTCCCCCAAACTGGGAAAACACAGCCACTCTGGTTTTATTTTCTCAGTAGACCACCTCAGCTGTCTTCTGTGGTGCAGAGCTTAGGAACCACTCTTGTAGAGCATTTTCAGACAAGAATCAGAAGTCCTGTTACGTTTCCTCTTGAGTTCCTCAAGAATTTCAGACACGGATTTGTGGCCGGCTGACTGTATGCATATTTCTTGCCAGTCAGGTGGGAGCCAGAATTTCCATCAAAAGGGATTGAAGAGATTCACAGATACTCTGTCTTAACAAAAGAGTGGGATGGTTAGGGAGAAGAAACCAGAGAAATTTAGCCTGAGATAGATTTAGGGAGGCAGGAATCTTCATGATTTTCATCTTGCTCATAGAACGTAAATAGCAGTATCTAATCGTACCCTATTTTCCTTAGTCCTTGTACATCGCATGGCACGTGATGGTTCTTAATAAATCTTGAATTGGTGTTTCCACTCATTGCATGTTCTATCAGAGTGAAATCTGTGAAGCCTCGCCCATGATGTCTCTGCCTACCAGTTTGCTCTTTATCTTTTCCCCTCTTCATTCCGTCCCTGCTAAATCTCCCACCTCGACCTGCTTACTGCAGACAAAAATTAAAAACAGGTTGTAGTTCTTATTGAGAACTCATTCTTTTTGACCCCAGAGCACCACTTGTTTTCCTTACCAGTAATGAATTCAAAGGATCATAACTTCCAGTGAACCTTCTCTTAAATAGTTTTTCATTCAGGTTAATGTCAAGTCTTTGTATGCTGTATCTCTGTTTTACTTCTGCTATCGTCCTGCTGGTTTATCTCATAGATCAGGAGGTATTATTCAATGCCTGCGAATATGTGTTGTTCCTGAAAAAGCTTTATGAGATTTGGATCTTTGTGAACTAAAAACAATAAGCACCTGGCTTCAATCTGCTGTCCAGAGGGACATACTGTGTGTATAAACGCATGAAAGCCCGAGAGCTAAATCTGCTTCAGTGGTAAGCAGAACTGAGTTATGTGGGGGTTAGCGTTCCAAGATGCCAGCTTCACATGGCCAAGGAACCGGGGAAGCCTGCCTCTGCAGTTGCTAGGTTGTCAGGAAAAGAGAGGAGCGGTGTCAGGGAGAAACATATTCTTCATTTTTAAAGGGGATTGCACATATAACAAGTGATGGAATAGAACCTAACCTCAGGGACGCAATCTTCTGGTTTAGGGGCGAATGTCCTAAAAATTGCAGGTAGCCATCAGGATGACGTTTTGCTAGAGTAGCAAACTAGCCATCAAAGTACTAGCAGGATTTTTCCCGTTTTTATTTGGCTTCTTTAGTTGATTCCCATGCCTTTCCTTTTCAGAGTGTTGTCCGCTGCCTGTGGCATCCAAAGCTAAACCAGATCATGGTAGGAACTGGAAATGGATTGGCTAAAGTCTATTACGACCCCAACAAGAGCCAGAGGTATTTCATAAGTATTTCCTGTTTTAGATGGATGACAACAACTGGGGGGAGGGCTTCATTTCCCACCCTGCTTTTATTTATTTCCCCCTTTGATGGGGATCCGCCCTTTTAGAAAATGCAGCTGGCACAGAGTAAAGCCTCAGACCCCTGGTATTGTGCTTTAAAGAGGATTTGGATATTGCCCTTGATCCAGACAGAATTCAAAGTGAAAGTTTCCTGGGGATTTGCAGTTCTTTAGCTGAAAGGTTGAGTGCAAAGGGGGAAAAAGTCATGCCCGTTTTGCATACCACCCTGGATGTGGCATTAGCAGTGATACATGTAAGGGATTAACAAAGCAGGGAACTAACCGCTTACAGGGAATGGAAACAGCTAGTCTGTTTTGTTCCCTTTCTGTTTGGGCTTTTATCAGGTAGCGGTTTGGATTTTGGGGGTTGTTCTCCACCAGCGGAAGGGGACAGCACAAATTATTTCTTCTTCTACCCCGTGCCCACCCCAAATGTTAGACTTAAACATCCCAGTGTGTTTCAGAAGTCTGAAAACTTCACTGGAGGCTCCATCCATTCCCCAGATTATTTTCATTTTCTTTGGGCACAAAGGTGAACATTTGTCACCACCCCAAACGAGGATGGTTTTATTTCTCTCTTAAGGCACAGTGCTTGATTAGCTCTTTCTTTAGAGTAAGCCTTGGTTAGCTAGTATTAAAGTTCACATGCTAAATTCTTTTGGGGCCCCCCATTAGAATGAGAGAGAGTCTATTTCACTTGAGAAAACAGTGACCCCATTTGATAGCACCCATTTGGAAGCTACTATGTTTGGAATCTTGAAGAAAACTTTTTATTTGTATTTGCTCCTCCTGAAAAGGATAGCTCATTATTGCTAAGGAGAAGTGAAATGTTCTAATCGGACTTTTGGTTAATCCCACACATTCTTGGGCAGTTGCCCCAGGGCGACACTGCCAAGCCAACTCAGTTCCAGACATTTGTACTCTTACATCTGAGATGTGGACAAATGCCACTTGGGGTGTAGACCACCCAGGTTGCTTTCATCTGAGACTTAAACTAAAATGTGAACCCTGTGACCTTCAGGGTGAAAAGGTTGGTGAATTTTATTTATCTCTCTCTAAGACCTCAAATTTTTAAGTAATTTCTATAGGTTTTTTACACTAGTGTTCTGTTGCCCAGTTACCTCTTTAGCCCACTCCCTCAGTAGTAACCACTGACTGACAGATGTGCTTTCGCACAAATTTAAGCCCTTATCACCAAGGCCCCTTCTGTCGCCATCCCTTAGAAAGTCAAGGACTTGGCGAGATGGTGTGCACAGAGTGTGTTCCTGAAAGTATCTAATGCTTTTGACATGACTTTCTGTTTATAAGAGCAAGTAAAGAAAATAATGTGCTTTTACCCGCCCCAGGGGAGCAAAATTATGTGTGGTTAAAACCCAGCGGAAGGCGAAACAAGCCGAGACTCTAACCCAGGACTACATCATCACCCGTAAGTTGTTAGCGTGGTCTCTCCATCGGCTCCCTCCCTTCTGCTGTAGTGTGGTGTTGCTCTCGTGGCTTTAGAGACAGGAAAAGTCCTCAGTGTCCAGGCACATATTACAAAATACCGTGTAACAGCTAACCGCTGTAGCTTCTGTGACTCATCACAGAGACAGGGTAATTTCATGTAACTTTCAACCCAAAAGGAAAAAGCCTATTTGAGCCTAATGCATTACTCCAAAGCAGCCTTTTAAAGAATAACAATCTGTTCTAAGAATAAACAAGAATGAGTGCTGGTCTTGGAATCAGGAGACCTGGATTTGTCCAGTTCTACCAGTGACTTGCAGTGTGATGTTGAACAACTGAGCTTTATCAGGACGGGGGGAAACTAGGTGAAAGGTCTCCTTCAGATCCCTCTGAGACTCTGTGACAATGGGTCCAGAGACATGTAGATACAAAATGAACTACCCAGGAGCCCAGAAACCTTACCGGAATAAGCAGCTTCCCTTGGGTTCGTCAGCCTCCCCGATGTGTGTTGCCCAGAGCCAGGGGCCCGGACCTGTCTCACAGGTAGTGGCTGGGAGGGACATCTGGGGCCCTTGTGATGAGCAGCTGCCCTGCGGCCTGCCCCGGGCTCTCCTGCTAAAGCCCAGGGGGCGCTGTACTGCTGGGTTTGTCTCCCTGGTGGTGGGTCTCCTGTAAGACCAAGTCCCTTGGAGCTTATGATCAGTAAGGAGATCCCGTGACACTTTTTGCAAGAGTAGAAGTGTTAAAGTCGGTGTCACAACCAGTCTAGCTCATGTAATTACATGCGGCCTGCTTAAATTCCTCTAGTCGTTTGAAGTGAAAAGCTATTTTTCCCCCTCCTAAAAATACTGTTGTGTCGTGTTGCCCGGCCGTGACGGGTGGCTGTGTCTCTCAGCTCCCCTGACTCCGGGCAGGCGAGTTTACTGGTGAGTGAGATGGTCCTGGCCGCAGCTGGTGCTCGGGGGAGGGGGATGCTGGAAGAGTTTTTGAGGTATTTGAGACATTTCTGTCATTCATATTATAAATTCCCTTTGAACCCCTCTTAATTCTTTTCCTTCTCTCCCCTACTCCCCTGGATAAAGGTTTTCTCTTTTAAAGGAGGTTGTGCTCCTCGTGTAAGGATCCAAAGAAATTATCCTGAAACAGTTTTTGGTCAAGAAAAAGATCATTATTTAATTCTTCTCCCCAGTCACCTTCTTGCTCTCCTGCAGAGTATCACTACTTCCCTTTTACATTCATATACTCTTTTATAAGATTGAATTCTGATACTGAGTGAGCAACCAATAGCAATTGGACAAATACTACTCTGATTCTTATCCTTTTGTTTTGTCCAGCATATAGAAGTAGGGAAAAGTCCCCATCGAGTCACCATGCCTGGAGATCCAGGCACCCCCTGCATTCAGGGCAACCTTTATCCCAGTTTCAGTGGGAGAAGTGCTCCTCCCTTCCGGTTACTCAGTGTTGTCCACTCCTCCTGAGAGGTGGTCACATTTCAGAAATGTGTGAAGTGATTCCAGTGTTTGTGAGGCGTCCGAGGAGACTTCAGGGCTGACAGGCGAGCTACTGGCCTCACTCACATTTGGGTCCTGTAAGAAAAAAAAGAAGCAGCGGTCCATTAAGTGTTTTCATTTCAAAACCACAGAAATTAAGTTTAACTGCTACCCATGGTTTGGGGGACGGGGAGCCTCACCAGCGTTTCCGTGACAGTATCTGACAGTATTTCCTGAGTGCCAGCAGTTGCCAGGAGAGGTGAACAATGGGTCTGGTCTCCAACAAAATTGACTAATTGGTTACAGTAAGACTGTCTTTTATTATTAGAGGAAGGCTGTCATTATGACTTCCATTTCATCTTCAAGTTAGTCATGCTTCAGCTATGTTTTTGGATGGAAGGGTTATTATTATAATAAAATTTTTCAAATGTGACTTCTCGTAGCTCATGCCTTGCCTATGTTCCGTGAGCCCCGCCAGCGGAGTACAAGGAAACAGCTGGAGAAGGACAGACTGGATCCCCTGAAGTCGCATAAACCTGAACCTCCCGTGGCAGGCCCAGGTGACCATGGTCGATCCAGCTGGTGACCGCAGAGGGGGCGGAGGGGTAGGGGTGGGGGGCTCACTGGCCCACTGAGAGAGCGGTGGGAAGAGGCTTTCCTCCTGGTTGCTGCTTTGTCTCCAGGGCGATTTCGCTACATGGTGGTTTTCAAACATTTTCTTTTTAGCATCAGAACTTTTTGCTTAAAGGATGCAGAATCCTGGTGCATAAACTAATAAAAATGGAGCTGCGGTGCTAACAGAGAGAAGGCTCGACCCCTTTCCGCTCGGTCTCTGACTTGAGCCCTTTTAGGTGATCTTGGTGGAACTCCAGGGCTTCTGGAACCCAGTGTTAAAACCACTGCTCTCAGTATTGGCTTCATATACAACATTTGGGTATTTTGACCAGAATCCAGGCTGGATTAGGTTTCACATAAGGGAGAAGTGGCCGTGATATAGTTTCGTATTAATAAAATGGAGCTGCCCATTCCCCTAGAGGATGGATAAAGTCCTTAGAATTTTTAAGAAAGTAGATACCCCCTCCCAACACCCTCCAAAAATAGGATAGAAAGTAGTAACAGAAGCAAGCAAGGCAGCATTGCTATGATATAACACACACATTTACTAGAATCCCATTTTACTAGTTATCACTTGTGTGGTTTCCATTTTCCTAGGCTCCTAAGTCTACAGCTTTTGACTTGTTCATTCATCCTGAACCTCATTTCTGGGCCTACATCTGTTTGGCCTGCCCTTTCCACCTTGAGCCTTGAAAACATTTCACATATCTATCTTAACTTTTTTTTTTTTCCCATTTTCCCTGCCACCATTCTAAATCAAAGTTCCTAAATAATATTCTGACCTGGATCATTGAAAAGCCTTTCTAACTAGGCACCGTATCCCAAGTCACTCTCCTTCCTTCCCACCCTGTCTCCATCCACCTTCTACCCAGCTTTTATTTCCAGCTCCTCTGGCTTTCATATTGCTGCTGTCCCCAAATCTTATAAGCTCTATTTATCCATTTGCATTTCCAGAGAGTCATTCTCCGCAGTCTGACTCTAACCCACTTTTGAGCATCCCACCTCACTTCCCTCCTCCTCTGATCTTCTGGTATGACTGTCAGTTCGCTCCTGTCCACAAATGCCCATTAAATTGTCCTCTTTTTGTATGTTTGTTCTGAAATCATTCTGCTCATTCTGAAAATGACCTCTGCCTTCAGAGCTTTCTCATATTGGATCCATCTCTTCCTAAAGAGCTCCCCAACTACCTCAGTACTATAATAGTTCTATTAAGTACTATAATAGTTACTGGCCATACAAATTCTTTCACAACGAATTATTTCCTACCTTTTTTAGTCTCCTCTTATCTTGATTTATAGAATTAATCGTATAGCACAATTTGGCTCTTCATGTGTTTGTGTGTGTGTTTGTTTTTCAAATCTTCCTATGACTTTAGGGGCCCCTGGGTGGCTCAGTTGGTTAAGTTGCTGCCTTCAGGTCATAATCCAAGGTCCTGGGATCGAGCCCCTCATCGGGCTCCTTGCTCAGTGGGGAGTCTGCTTCTCTCTGTCCCCCTGCCTGCTACTCCCCCTGCTTGTACTCTCCCTCTCTCTGAAAAATAAATAAGATCTTAAAAAAAAAGTCATACATTTTCTAGTACCGGGCACCAGACTAGCTATTGGAGATCCAGCAGGGTGCAAATCCCTGCCCTTCCAGAGCTTTCTGTCTACTAGAGCAGTTCCAGTACTATAAAATAACGTGAATCAGGGTATTCAACTTGTTTGTTTTTTTTCCTACAAGGTACTTGGAAGATGGCAAGCCCTAAGATATGTTCATTTAAAGCTAAAATAGACATCTAACTAATACAGGTTAATTTTTTTAAAAGATGTATTTACTTTTTAGAGAGAGAAAAAGAGAGAGTGTTTATGTGCGCACAAGTGGTGGGGAGGGGCATAGGGAGAGAATCCTGCAGCAGACCCCCCGCTCAGCAGGGAGCCCACCTCAGTGCTCCACCCCAGAACCCTGAAATCATGACCTGAGCTGAAATCACAAGTCAGCTGCTTGACTGACGGAGCCGCCCAGGTGCCCCAGTATTGGTTATTTTTATTAATTGAATTTAAAATGTTCATGCCTAAGGAATCTTTTCAAGGCCTATACATGGCCAGGTATTTGTAATTCCTCCTTGCAGTGGTATCACTATATAGATGAAACAGCTAAGACATAATCAAAAAGCATCTCTATTTAAAAAGGTTATGGGGAAGTTAAGATTTGGTGATTTCCTACTTTGGCTGCCATGATCATAAATGAAAGCTGAAGGGATGATACCGAAGTCCTCTTGAGATTTGTGTGCTTCAGGCCTAGATCTGAAGAAGCCCTGGAGTGCTCCAAACCTTGATTCCATAGGGAATGACAAAAATTAGGTAAACCGGAAGCTCTGGCCTCACTCTGTTTCTCATTTCACCTGCCACCTTGGAAGTCGGCATTGAGGAATTCTCAACCTTTTCAGATAAGTACAGGGCATACAAGGTATGCGTCTGTATTGTCATGCTCATTCCAGTTCTGATCTGTGTTTTTTCCTTGGAAACAGGTCGTGGCGGCCGGGTTGGAACCCACGGGGGCACTCTGTCGTCATACATTGTGAAGAACATTGCTTTGGACAAAACCGATGACAGCAACCCCCGTGAAGCCATTCTGCGGCATGCTAAAGCAGCCGAAGACAACCCGTATTGGGTTTCTCCAGCATATTCTAAGTAAGGAAACAGCCTTTTAAAATAGAAAAAAAATTATGTTGAATGAATTGGAAAGAATATAACAATGGCTACTTTGAGGTTCTAACTCTCCGTCTCTTGTTTTATTCTTGAGCATGAAAAATAAGCCAAGTGCTCAGAGTCCTGAACCTAGGCATTTGTTTGTATCTTAGGACTCTAGATTGGTGAATTTTTAAAGTAGGTCAATTCTATCAGTTATGGCCTAGTGTAAACCCGTTATGTGAAGCCCATTCTACCTCTGACGAGATAGAGGAAGAGCACTCCCTGTACGCATTACCTTAGTTGAAGAGGGTTGAGAGCAGATGAAGAGGAGCAGTTTGTGGGTCTGTCATCAAGGACTGCTTTTCAGCAGCAAACTCTCATATACGGGAGCACGTACGGGCAGAGTAGAGCTCGCCTGCGCGGATTCCCTCAGATGGCTCAACATGGGGGAACGTGTAGTGGTTCGTAAAGCCTCCAAACCAGGTACATTTACAGTAGAGAAGGGTCGTATTGTAGATTTTTTTTTTTTTAAGCACTTCCTTACTTTCTGATTCCGTAAGATGTGCCAGAGTCATCTTTGTTTTTCTTCCCGCAGTCCTGGAATCACCTACTTCTTCAAGGATCCTAGGTTTCTTTCGTTTGAGAACAAAGTTTAGAAACCAAGACATTGGTGCTAGATGTGCCTATTGCTACCTAAGTGTCATCGCTTCTAGTTCCTCCCTTAGGTCTTCTTAGCTGACAAAACTTGAAAATACTTCTTTTTTTTTTTTTTTTTTAAGTTTTTATTTATTTGACACAGAGAGAGAGAGAACACAAGCAGGCAGAGGCAGAGGCTGAAACAGCCTCCCCGCTGAGCAAGGGCCCGATGTGGGGCTCGATCCCAGGACCCCTGGATCATGACCTGAGCTGAAGGCAGCGGTTTAACCAACTGAGCCACCCAGGTGCCCCTATTTTTTCGATAGATACATAGATAGATAGATAGACAGACAGATTAAAAACACATATACACATACACAAACATATATATCTGTATTCATATTTTAAAAACTATGAATTTATACTGATGCCTCTGATTTCAATTCTATACCCCGGTTTCATTTTACCTTTCTCCTTCCTGTATTTTTGACTTCTTTCTCCAATAATGAAAAAAGCCCAGCTGTCATTACTGACAATATATTTACTTCTTTATTCCCTTCTACTATACATATAGTTTCAAAATTGCCTACCCATACACCTGTGAGAAACATTTTCCGTAACTAGGATTTCCTTAACTGCACTATGTAGGCTTTTTTTGTTTTGGGTTTTTGTCTTTGTTTTGTGGGGTTATTTTTGTCCTTTTAGCCTTACAGTAGGTGGTCAGGAGACTGTTTTTCATAGTTACTTGGGTGAGATATTTTCTTCTCCACTCCTGTCAGGGTGGTTATGTAATTCATTTGAAATGTAATTAGGGTTATTTGTTAGTGTGCATTCCTTTTTTGGGTTTCCCCTATGTTCTATTTATTTTGGCGGTTTGTGTAAGGTATGCAAAATATTATTCTAGTGCTAGGAGTCAGGGCCTTAAAAAAAGACTTGTTCTTCCTCTCTGTTCCTGCATTTCCATGCCCCACTTCTCTTGGTCCCTTCCCCACTCATCCCCACTCACTATAGCCTATCTCTTTAGTTCCTGGTTTACCTCTCCTATAGGTCTCTTGCACAAGTGAACAGATTTTTGAGTATTTTCTTCTACCCTCTCCTTTCTTACATGAAGGATAGCATAATATAAATACCCTTTTGGGCTTTGCTTTTTTTCACTTAGGATTATGCCCTAGAAATCATTCTACGTCAGTTCATAGTGCTCCTTCATGTTCTTTTTCACTGCTGCATAGTACTCCATTGTATAGACGTATCATAGTTCACTCAATCACTCTCCTATGAGTAGATATTTAGGTTGTTACAGTATTTTGCAATTTCTAACAGTGCTACAGTAGATAAATTTGTGCATATATATTTTTGTATCGTTGGAGATGTATTTAGGTTTTTATTTGATGTCTTTCTGTATTATTAGTTTTCTCTGAAATTTTGAGAAAGCTGGACCCTGATCATGTTTCAGAACATTAATATGCTGGAAAAAAATCACTTATGAACCAACTCAATGGACATGTTATACCAGTATCAGTGCTCTATCTGCTAATCATTATGAGCTACTTTGCATAAAAGAAAAACACATTGTGTTAGCTTGGGTTCCTTAGAAGTAGATCCTGAGAAAAAGATTCATATAAAGGTGCTTTTAGAAAGCTTAATTATTAGGATGCTTGTTAGGATGCATCCATAGAGAAAACCAAGAAGGGAGTGGAGAAGTGTAACAAGGTCACGTAAGGGTGTATCAGGCAAAGTTTCAGGGACCAGGTCCACTTTGGCTCAGTCTGCAGGGTAACCCTGGAGACCCAGGTCAGAGGCATGGTGACTGGAGTCCTTATATACCCCAGTATCTGTGGATCCTTGCTGATGGCTGGAGATGGCAGTGGGAGACATTCTCAGGTACTTCTAGCTTTCCAGCCTCCAGCAACCCGCTGACAGCCCTCTGACAGAGATAGTTGCTGCTGTTGTGAGTGAAAGCACCCCACACAAAAGTGCTAAAGAGATTTGTGGGCTCAGGTGGGGAGCGCTGCTTCCTCCGCTGTCCGTGTAGTGGAACAGACTTGACTCCCTAATGTCAGTGGTGGTTGTCCACAGTGTGTACTAATAACCAGGCGGTACAGATGGAACGTCTCTGAACAATTAGTTGGATAATATTACAACAGCTAAGAGGGTCATATCAAGGCTGGCCAGCTAACTAGTGTGCATTCAGCCCTCTTTTGTATAGAATTTGTGTGCGTATAAGCTAATGTATGTCAACACATCACTGGCAGTCAGATAAGCTTATAGATTATGCCTCTGTTGACACTTCTGTTTTTAATGGAGTCATTATTTTCAATTACTATTAGGGGTTTTTTATACTTAAAGAAACTTGTTTAAAAACATGCAAAAGAATTAGCTGAGGAAAGAAGAAGAAACAGAGCCATGTTTTAAAATTTGCTAAACATAGTGAGCATCATTTGGAGAAAAGTTTGGCACTATCTATACAAATTTAAAATGCAAATAGCCTTTGACTTGGCAATTCTATTTCCAGAAGTTTTGCACATGTGGGTAAATACGTATGTCCAAAGATATTAAGTTCAGTATTGTTTATGAAAGCAGAAGACGGAAAACAATGTAAATGTCCTTCAATGGGGTATTGTTTTAGAAAAGTATAATACATCCATTTAATTAAAGATAACAAGAAAACATAAAGAATGAGCTGGATGTATATGGATGGATGTGTCCCAATTTCCTTAAGAAAAAAACTAACAAGCAAAAATAGAAACCAGCTTGCAAACCATGCTCTCTGTATACTTGTGTTTTTACACAATGAATATACCTACACACATATGATCATATATACATGGACTCCCTCTGAGAGGAAACACAAGAAGTGTGGATGGTGGGTATCTTTTAAGTAGGAGAACAAAGAAGCAGGAAGGGGCGTGGGGTGGGGAGCAGCATGAAGTGAAAGGGGCCTTTGAAGTAACATAGTCTGCTCATTAGCACTGCTGGATTTTTTTCACTGTCCATGTATTCCTTAAAATCTCAGACATGAAAATGACATATGATATTAAAGTTAGATCCTTCATCAAAATAATTAGTTGTTAGAAATTAGAACAATAACCTGGAAGTTCTAAGGCCAGCTTCCTGGCCTGGATTCTAGCAAGGACTTACTATCCAGTAGGTTCTAAAAGTTACCTTCTCAGTGTCTCCTTTTCTTCAGTGGTAAGTAAGGCCTTTGACACCTTCCTATAAATTGTATGCTGTTAATATCACCCAGTAATCAGCAGCTATTATTTCAGTATTTATGGAAATACCTCAGTAGTTTACTTTACATGTAAACACACACAAACCTATTTGGAGCAGTTTGCTATCAAATGTATTTTAATGTAGTCAGATTTAGGAATTTTTTCTTTCTTGAGTCTTGTTTTAGTTAGGAAGGCCTCCTCATTCAAGACAATTCTTCAGATTCTCCCATCTTTCCATTAATATCTTCTTTTTTTTTAAGTTAAATCTTTTATTCACCTGAAGTTATTTTAGTGAAGAGAGTGAGAAAGGTATCTTCATTTCCTGTGGCCACTGGAACAAATTACCACAAACACGGTGGCCTGAAAAGCAGAAATGAATTCTCTCACAGATCTGGAGGCCAGGAGTCTGAAATAAAGGTGTCAGGGGAGCCGCACTACATACAGAGGCTCCAGGGGAAATCTGTTCCAGGCCTCTGCTAGCTTCCAGAGGTTGCCTGCTAGCTTGCCTCCGAGCCACATTACCCCAGGCTCTTCTCAGTTCTCCCTTTGCCTTTTGCTTTTCGTTGGTTTCCTCTTCTCTCTTACAAGGATACCCATCTCAGGGCCCACCCGAGATAATCCAGGATTATCTCCTCACTTAGTATCCTTAGTCACATTTGCAAAGACCTTTTTCCCAAATAAGGTCATATTCACAGCTTCCATGGATTTTAGGTGGATATTTCAGCCTACCACAGTAGAGCTCCAATTTAATTTTTTCCTGTTGGTTAGATAGTTGCTGTAACACTTTTTAATTGGATAATCTAGTTTTCCTCATTGAATTGAAATCACATGGTAACACACACTGCACTTCCATATGAATTTAAGCCCGATTTTGGGCTCTCTGTTGTGCTCTATTATTTGGTCTGTTCAAGTAGCAGTATCAGACAGTTTGCACTGTTTTATAGCTGCCTGTTCTCATTCTTCTTAGTAAAACTTTAAGGTATCTAGTGAATGACTTTACGTTATCTAGTAATTAGCTCCCCCCAGTTCTTGGTGATATTTGTATTGGAATTTAGTTCACTTAGCATAATACTATCCAGTTCCATCCATGTTGCCTCAAATGCCATGAACTTATCCTTTTTGTGGCTGTGTAATATTTCACTGTGTATAGGTATATCTAACATCTTTCTTATTCATTTGTCTATTGATAGACATTTAGATTGCTTCATATTTTGACTATTGTAATTAATGCTGCAATAAACAATAGGGGAGCATGTATCTTTTCAAATTAGTGTTTTTGTTTTCTTTGGGTAAATTATTCAATAGTGGAATTATTGGATCACACGGCATTTCTATTTTTGATACTGTTTTTCACAGTGGCTGTACGAGTTAACATTCTCACTATTATTGTAGTGAGAATGCACTTTCTTTTTCTCTACGTCCACGCCAACACTTGTTTCTTGTGTGTTTGAGTTTAGTCATTCTGACAAGCGGGAGGCGATATCTCATTGTGGCTTTGAGTTGCATTTCCCTGATGATTAGTCTGTTGGCCATCTGTATGTTTTCTTTGGAAAAATGTCATTTCGGGTCCTCTGCCTGTTATTTAATCAGATTGCTGGGGGGAGGCAGTTGGTGTTGAATTGTGTAAGATCTTTATATATTTTGAATATTAACTTCTTATTGGATATGTCATTTTCAAATATCTTCTGTTCAGCAGGTTGTTGTTTTGTTGATGGTTTTCTTTGCTGTGCAGAAGCTTTTTATTTTGATGTAGTCCCACTCATTTATTTTTGCTTTTGTTTCCCTTGCCTCAGGAGACACATTTAGAAAAATGTTCATACAGGCCAATGTCAGAGCAATTACTGTCTGTAGTCTCTTTTAGAATTTTTGTGGTTTCAAGTCTCACATTTAGGTCTTTAATATATTTTGAGGGTTTTTTGTGTGTATGGTGTGATAAAGGGGTCCAGTTTCCCTTTTTTGCATGTAACTGTCCAGTTTTCTCAGCATCATTTGTTGAAGACACTGTCTTTTCCCCATTGTATATTCTTGCCTCCTTTGTCATAGATTGATTAAACATTAAAGTGTGGGTTTATTTCTGGGCTCTCTCTTCTGTTCTATTAAACAATGTGTCTATTTTTGTGTCAGTAACATATTGTTTTGATTACTACAGCTTTGTAATATGTCTTAAAATCTGGTTTTGTGATACCTCTGATTTTCTTCTTTTTTCTTGGGATTGCTTTGGAAATTTGGGGTCTTTTGTAATTCCATACAAGTTTTAACATTATTTGTTCTAATTTTGTGAAAAATATCGTTGGTATTTTGATAGGGATTCCATTGAATTGCTTTGGGTATTATGGACGTTTTAATAATGTTTGTTATTCTAATCCATTAGCATGGACTATCTTTCCATTTGTTTGTATCTTCAGTTTCTTTTATCAGTGTTTTATAGTTTTTGGAGTACAGTCTTTCACCTCTTTGGTAAAGTTTATTTCTAGGTATTTTATTCTTTTTGGTACAATCATAAGTGGTGTTGTTTTCTTAATTTCTCTTCCTGCTACTTTATTATTAGTGTGTAGAAACACTACTGATTTCTGGGTATTAACTTTTGAATTCTGCAACTTTACTGAATTTATTTATTACTTCTAGGAGTTTTTGTTGGAGTCTTTAGGCTTTTTTTAAGTATAGGATCATGTCATCTGCCAACGGTGATGGTTTAACTTCTTTATCACTATGGATGCCTCATTTCTTTTTCTTGTTTTATTATTGTGGCTAGGACTTCTAGTACTGTGTTGAATAAAAGTGGCAAGAGTGGGTATCCTTGTCTCATTCCTGATCTTAGAGAGAAAGCTTTCAGTTTTCAACACTGAATGTGATGTTAGCTGTGGGTTTTTCGTATATGGCTGTTAGAATGCTGAGGTATATTCCCTCTAACCCCACTTTGTTGAGAGTTTTTATCATGAATAGATGTTGCCCAGTTTTTATACTAGAGATCTAATTGTATTGACTAATACTGCCAGCACAATTTTAAATAATATCATGATAGCACACATCTTTTTCTTAATTTGAACTTTAAAAGAGTGACTCCGTTAGGTTAAATCAGGTAATTACTCTTTTCATAGGTGAAAAAAGTCAAATATTGGCAATTTCATATTGTTCAATTTAGTGATATTTCTCCATAAAGCATAATTTTTGAAAACTCGTACATACAATATGTTAAGGATGAATCCATATCCTTCTCTTCTATTTATTCAGTAACAATTTATTGAACACCTATGGGTCAGGTACTATTCTAGATCATGGGGATACAGTAGTTTTTATGGAGCTTATATTCAGGTTGGCAGGTAGACAGTAAATAAGTCCCTAAATTTTAGATAATAGCTAGTGCAAAAAATAAAACTAAAGTAGGGATAAGAGGATGTAGAGTAATTGAGGGAAGAAAAGGTTACTATTTTTAAGATACGGTGATTGGGATAAAAACCTCTGCTATGTGATTTTTTTACTTGAATGAAATGAAGGAGTGAGCCATGTAGATATCCAAGGGAAGAGCACCCCATGCCAAGAAAACACCATACAAAGACCAGAGGCATGTTCATCTGAAATAGATGCTGAATTTTATTGGATTCATTTATTGTATTTCTTAAAGTGATCATATGACTTTTCTACTTTGATCAATGAATATGATGAGGTATATTATTGGATTTCCTCATATTGAATTCTCCTTGCATCTTTGGTATGACCCTCACATAGTTATGGTTTATTCTTTGTCCTGTGTCAGGCTGGCTTCAGAAAAATCTTGAATGCTTTTCTTATATATACTCTCAAACTGTTTTGAATACCATTAAACCTATCTTTGGTGTAAAGATTTGATAGAATTCACCTGTGAAACTGTCAAAACCTGGTGCTTTTGTGAGGAGGCTAAAGAGTAATTTCTTGGTTTCTCTCTTTCCCATCCCCTCATGGGAAATACTCTGTTTGAATTTTCCAATTTTTCTGAGTCTGCTCAGTAATTAATATTTTCCTGGGGATTCATTCATCCAGATTCCCAACTTTCTTTGAATAGAATTACTTGGAGTGGAAGTTCTTTTTTTTTTTTTTTTGGCGAGCATTAACAAATGATATTTTCCTGCGTTATAGGTAGCTTAGTTATATTTACAGTGGAATCATGTGCTTGCTTAAAAATTAGCTCTGCCGGGTGGGGAGAACAGGCACTGTCCTGTCTTTTACCTGACATGTGAGGAGGCTGGAGCTTGCTGTCAGCAGTGATGGCAGCTAGCACTGGACCTCAGCTGCCCCGATCCCTCATCCCATGAGCTCTTCAGAGCTGCGCTCCCCGTTAACATATATACCCTTCTGCTGCAGCATTTTCCTCCCGTCTCCTTCCTTCCACCCAATTTTGTCACCTTCCACTTCTTGCATACTAACTAAGTTCATGGCACTGTCTGTGGCATGTGACTTGTTAGCCGGGACCGTGGTGCTATTTCTCCTGTGTTCACCTGCTAGAGTATACTGTTTACTGCCAAGTGGCAGAGTCCCCGAAGGGAAGCTAATATTTAAAAGGATCTTTTCGTAAAGGTCACTGTAATTGAGAATGTGCGCCTGGTTGTTTTTCTTCACTGCAATTGACTTCTGTCAGTGATGAAATGAAGATTTACTGTATCTCACTTTATCACAGAAAAGCCCAATTAGGCATTACATAAATCTCCCGGCTTGCACAGGACACACACCCACCTTTGTTCTCCAGCAATGATAACGAAGAGTCTTTAAACACTACCTGCGCCGAGGAAGGCGAGGAAGGCCTCGAGTTTCATTCCTGGCCCTGGCAGTGTGACGGCCATGGAAGTTTTAAACCCCCGCAGGATCACAGAGGCCCCTTGTGCAGCCACACGTGGGCAGATTCCATTACGGTTTCTGGTTGGAAGTGGCTGTGCAGGGAGGGAAGAGGAGCTGGCCGGAGAGCGGGCAGGATATAGATCCAGAATGCTATTAGCTTACACATCACACAGAGATGGACGTGTGTGGGAGCCTGGCCCCGGGCCAGCAGCCTGCCATCCTGACAGCTCTGTCAGCCATGGCCACTTTTCCTGCCAGATAAGCTGCCATTCTCGCTGGTTCCGTCGGTCTAGTTTTCAGTGCGCATGTCTTATCAGGTACGGGATCCGTGCATATAGGGGTGTGTGTTAAAATATCGTATGCGCCTGTAACGGATCCGTTTAGTCATGTTGAGTTAGTAGGCAGTATTTAAAGAGGGCATTCTTTGAGTGAGTAGAGGTTTGGATATTATTTTTGCCAAGATGAGACATAAACTCACAGAGGAAAATGTAAGTTTTTTTCCTGAGTTATACTTAGGTGACTGATCGTCCCTGTCCAGCATATTCCTACCTAGAGGCCAGCATTTCTCAGAGTGGTTTTGTGGACTGCCTTGTGTCAGAGTCAAGGGTCGGAGTTGGGGGTTAAAAATGCAAGTTTCTAGGGGCGCCTGGGTGGCTCAGGGGGTTAAAGCCTTTGCCTTCGGCTCAGGTCATGATCCCAGGATCCTGGGATCGAGCCCCGTTTTGCGCTCTCTGCTCAGCAGGGAGCCTGCTTCCCTCTTTCTGCCTGCTTGTGATCTCTCTCTCTCTGTCAAATAAATAAATAAAATCTTTCAAAAAAAAAAAATGCAGGTTTCTAGACTGTTCCTCAGACGAACTCAGTTAGATTCTGTGAGCTTGGGGCTGGAAATCTGTATCTTAAGAAGCTTCACAGGTGATTATTTTGTGCGCTAAAGTAAACCACAAATAAACCAAATAAATTTACCCCTAGAAAATTAAAATGTACAGAACAGATTATTCCAGTTAGAGAGATTTATGCTGAAGAAATAGATTATTTACACAACCAGGTAATTTCTCTGGTATTTTTTTTTTTTTAAATAGCAAGGTGCTGTGGTGTATTTAATATATAAATTATTTTACTACATGTATTAGTCTACATACAACTTTTTGAAAACGTACTTTTTGTATGCGATGAGGAATCCATGATAGCCAAAGCAAAGGCTATAATAATAATAATAACAACAATAATAATAACAGCACTTTTACTATACTTATACCATGCCAGCCTTGTTTAAGAACTTTATATACATTATTCATTTGATCTTCTCCACAGCCCTAGGAAGGAAGTGGTATTATTGTCCCCATTTTACAGATGAGGAAGTTGAGGCTTGTGACTTAACCAGAGCCACACAGGTAGCATCAGCAGAATTGGGATTTGAATGCAGGCAGTCTGGTTTCAGAGTCAAGGTTCTGCTCTTGACAACTATAGTGTAGTGCTTCTCATCACAAAGCAACTCATGGCAGTTATGAAAAGAAATTGAGTACTAGTGAAGCTGACAAGACGACCACGTGAGCCAGCATGGCAGAGCCAAGCACTAGACTAAGAACCAGAATTCTGAGGTGTCATTCTCGCCCTGCACTTCGCTGACATGGCGGGGGGGCCGTTTCCCCGTGTGTGAGAGGAGAGTGGGGCCTGTGGTAACGGAAGGCCTGGCTCTACAGCTGAGAGAGGGCGCCCGTGGCACCTGGACAGCCTTAGGCCTGTGCACTCTTCAAAGATTTTATCCTTCTAATTTGTTTAACCATTTGGTGATAAGGCAGGTAATGGTGATTTTAGAGGGTGTTTTGTTTTCCTTTCCCTTTCCCTTTTTGTTTCCCATGTCCACAGGTTTCATATTTGTCCCTTTTTCTGCCCTCACCCAGGCTTTGAACTCACACACCCAGCATTATGAGTTAGTGTGCCCTCTTTAATGAGTCTGAGATATGTTTATCTATTTTCCAAAATATTATGTGTTCATTTTTTGAAGAAAATAGAAACAGCATGTTGCGTCTTGTCTTCTTATTCATCCCTAATATTTAAAAAAAAACTATATCTTTGATTAGTTCTTCACCAGAAAGAAGGGCCCATTTCAAGTGGAATCTTTTGGTCAAGCCCCTTATTTAATCTTAATAATTCTGCGATTGTGGTGACTGGGTCACAGTTCATACGGACCGTATTCATTCTAGCAGGGTTAACAAGTGTGTCAGATTGTCAAGTCATGGCTGTAATTGACTTTGGCTTTGAGGTTTTCCTTCATAATAAACAATGGGCCCTGAGCCAAAAAAGCTTGTGGTTTATACTCACATACTGATGACTGAATATTACAAGTGATTTCTCCTCATACTCATTCTGTGGCACTGGAACTGGCTTTATGCTTTTTAAACGAATCATATCAGAATATCTCTAATTAAAAAGAATGTGACCTGTGCACTTTCCCTTGCTGCTGGAAACATTCTGAGATTCTTCTGTGGCCTGAGCACTAGAAAGGGAGTGTAGGAGGCCAGGTTAGAGCTTAGTCAGAAGAGAGAAGACAGCTCTGCTGACAGTTTGAATCTCTCGCACCAACAGTGCATCCCAGAAATGTCCTCATAGAATATTGCAGGGGGATTCTTTATTCATTAGTGACTATTCTATTCTACACAAAATTCCTCTAGATGGAAACACCAAAGGTGGGACTCAGTTTTTGTTGGGCTCCTGACATTTTTCCATTAACACACAGTTGCTGGGAAAGACTTGCTTTGTACAGATACGTCTGAGAATTCTGTTTAAAAAATGTCCCAAGGGGAAAATTATTCAGCACATAGTATTATCTAATCAGAATTGATAGATTTGAGAAAGACATTTGCTTAAGCTTTTATCTTTGCTTCACGAAATATTAACTGTTAGCAAATGCCGAGTTTACTGAAGCTAAAACAAAATGAAACAAAAAAAAACCTTCCAGCCCTTCTCTGATTAGTTTATTTAATGGTTCATAACAATAACTATGTTGATATGTAATCTGTTCTCCTTTTCTTGGTAACTCTAGTAAACAAGTTGACACATGTAGTCGAATGAAAAATGTTTACTATTCATCAAGTGAGTTAATCAAACTGGAAAACAAGTTTCACACCAGCTTTCTATAAGTTTAAGTTTTCAGTTAACATTTAGAAAAATGGGTTAGTGTGGGCCATCAACCAGTAAGTTAGATAGTCTGGATAAAGCTGAATTTAATAAGGTGAGTTACTCTGCTGGTCCTCAGTGAGGTTTACCGGGTCCCTGCTGACCTGTGGAGCAGCTGCGGTGATTATACCCTTGGCCGAATGGAATGTTCCCCTTACCTCCTTTTCTTCAAGTCAGTCTCTTTATAGGCTTTTGTTTTGGGCAGCTGACATGAATCTTCCATGAGGCTGGAGATTTGAGTTGGCAACTTCCTGTCTCTTAAGAAACGAGGTATAGAATCCTAGAAGAACTGATTAAATAGAAGACATAGGAATGGGTCAGAAAAGGAAATGCTTTCTCAAGGTGGTGGAATATATTTCTTGCTCATTTTTTATTTATATGTGTATTTCCTGAGTTCCTGCCATGTGTTCAGTGCCCATTGGGTTTGCTTTGTTTTTCTCTTACTTGTGGAAGCACCCAACAAAGTCTATGTTAAGATCAGCATACAAATTCTGTTTAAGCAGTCCAGAAAGGAATCCACTTTTGTGGCCAGTGATGATGTTAATAGAGACTTGGGAGTATTTTTCGTTGTTGTTTATTTATTGGTTTCCTATTGGTTTTAAAAGCAGGGACTTCTGGACCAACTTTTAAGTGTTTTCAAATCCATTCACTTTTTTTTTAATTTTTTTGCATGTGTCCTTTTACTCCTGCTTGGCATTGTTGATTTATTTTTATAGTAGTTTTTTATGTCAGGGGCAAATTAGGCTATTCCCCAGGGAAGAAATCTTTTGGTTGTATTCCTAACTCTGCCTAATCATCTCTGTTTCTCATTGTCTTAAAAAGTAGTGATTGAAGAAATCCATTTTAAATGCCCTAGATAGTCTGAATTGAATTTTGGGGGAAGGGGGGGTCTTTCTCATACATGAGTTTCCAAATTTTTTCAAAGGAAAAACTGCCGGAAATAAATTTAAAGATAACAGTTGCTGAAAAGAAAGAATAGCTTCAAGATTTAAAGATGTGGTACATGAACAATGAATCTTGGAACACTGAAAAAATAAAATTAAATTAAAAATAATAAAATTTAAAAAAGACTTAAGCTGTAATTCTCTCACTTTGCTTCTATAAAACACTGACATTCTCTAGACTAGGTAGAGATGTTCAGTGTACACAAGTCAAATGCTTTTTTTTGAAGAACCTGGTCTTAGTTCAGCAAACAACATAGAGCTCTTACGTGAATAGTGCCGTGAGAATGTTGGTATTGGGGGCAGGATGGATTAGAACAAAGGAAACTTCTCTCTGTGGGCCCCATCCCCCCCACCTGCTCATGCCTCATTCCCAGGGATTAAAGACTGCTCTTTCAGAGGTGGGCCTGTGAGAGTGCGGCCTCGAACCCCAGCCCTTTACTCAGTCTTTAGTGGCATCTTCTAGGGCCGGCTTCTCCCAAGATGAGAAGTACTTTCCTCCAGTTAAAGGAAGCTCCTCGTGTGTCAGAGTTGATGCTAAGAAGATAGACTCTTACTCCACAGCCTTACTCCACTTTCAGAGCCCTGCTTTACTGCTTTCTTTCCCCAGCTTGGGGGGGTGGGGTGGTGGGGCAGGGTGTTCCCAGAGGTGCTGCTCAGTGCGCTCTACCAACCAGTGCTCATGAGGGAAGTGTAGGAATTGAGAGTAAGTACTTAGGAAATTGTAGAGCAATTTGATACATTTTTGGAAACTAATTAAAATTTAGATTTGCACTTTGCAGCCTTTTTATTTTTCTAGAAATATGGTATTTGTCTGCAAGGTATTGGAAATTAGAAACCAAAGGCTGGTCGTGCACCACAGGTGGTTTGAGAAGCACTGCTCTAAGCAGGGCCCCAGATTGGAGGCTGAGACCTTCTCTAGGGTGCCTCTTGTTTATTCTAGAAGCAGGTTCATTATTCCTTATTCCCGAATCCAAGAGTCTGGTTCTTCTTTTTTTAATCAAAAATTTTTTTGTTTAGTGGTGCCTGGATGGCTCAGTCGTTAAGCATCTGCCTTCGGCTCAGGTCATGATCCCAGGGTCCTGGGATAGAGCCCCGCATAGGGCTCCCTGCTCGGCAGGAAGCCTGCTTCTCCCGCTACCATTCCCTCTGCTTGTGTCCCCTCTCTCACTGTGTTTCTCTCTGTCAAATAAATAAAATCTTAAAAAAAAAATTTTTTTTTGTTTAATGTTGGTAAAATATACATAACCTAAAACTTAACTTCTTAACCATTTTTAAGTGTACATTTCAGTAGTGTTAAGTACATTCACTTTGTTGTGTAGCCAATCTTCAGAACTCTTCCCATCTTACCAAACCAAAACTCTATAGTCACTAAATAAGAACTCTTCCTTTCCCTCTCTCCAGTCCCTGGCAACCACCATCCTGCTTTCTGTCTCATGGATGTGACTGTCTCGGTACTGCACATAAGCGGAATGACACAGTATATCTTTTTGTGACTGGCCTGTTTCACTTAGCATACTGTCCTTAAGGTTCGTCTGTGTGGCATTTGCCAGAATTTCTTTCCTTTTTTAAGGCTGAATAATATTTCTTTCTTTTTATTTTATTTTTAAGATTTTTATTTCTTTATTTGACAGAGAGAGAGAGATCTCAAGTAGGCAGAGAGAGAGGGAGAAGCAGGCTCCCTGCTGAGCAGAGAGCCCGATGCGGGGCTAGATCCCAGGACCCTGAGATCATGACCTGAGCCGAAGGCAGAGGCTTTAACCCACCGAGCCACCCAGGCGCCCCAAGGCTGAATAATATTTCATTATACATATCACGTTGTTTTCTGTCTATTCTTCCACGAATGACACTTAGGTTGCTTCTACCTTCTGACTATTTTGAGTAATGGTACACTGAACATGAGTGTACAAATATTTCTTTAAGACCCCATTTTCAGTTTTGTGGACATATTTCCTGAAGTGGAATTGCTAGATCACATGGTAATTTTATTTTTAATTTTTTCAGGAATTACTGTGTTGTTTTCCATAGAGGCTGCACCACTTTACATTCCCACCATCATTGTTCAAGGGTTCCAGTTTCTCCACATCCTGTCCAATACTTGTTATTTTTTAGATTTTGTATGTTTGGTTTTTGTTTGATAGTGGCCATCCTGGTGGGTGTGAGGTGTTATCTCATTGTGATTTTGATCTGCATTTCCCATCCTTAGCGATGTTGGGCACCTTTTTATGTGCTTGTTAAGTCTTTTGCTTTTGTCTTTGGAGAAATATCTATTGAAGTCCTTTGTCCTGTTTTTAACTGTGTTGTTTGGGGTTTTTTTTACATTGTTATTGTTGAGCTGTAGGAGTTCTTTATATACTCTAGATAGTAATCCCTTATAAATATGTAATTAGCAAACATTTTCTCCCTTTTCATAGGTTGCCTTTTCAGTCTATTGATTGTATCCACTGATGCACAGGTTTTATTTTGATATAGTTCAGTTTACGTGGGGTTTTGTGTGTGTGTGTGTGTGTGTGTGTGCACATATGCTTTTGGTGTCTTATCAAAGAAATTATTGCCATATCCAATGTCATAGAGATTTTTCATAGCATTTTATAGTTTTTGTTCTAAGTTTAGGTCTTTGATCCATTTTGAGTTATTTTTTACATGTGGTATAAGGTAAGGGTCCAGTTTTATTTATTGCTTTTGGTACAATTTTGCCAGTACAATTTTTTTTTTTTTTTTTTGCCAATACCATTTTTTGAAAGGAACCTACTACTTACACTCAGGTATTCCCTACCTGGCCAATAAAATGAAAGACCAAGTGGTAAACAAGCATTGCTGGGAAACTTCAGACACTAGCTTCTCCTTAGGGGAAGGAGAGCCTGGCTGTTTGAGAGCTAAATGTCATGATTTGATGTTGCATATACATAATATGGTTATTTTTCCGGCAACATTGTTATTAGTTCAAAAACTGGAATTTAAAATACTAAATTTCATGGAGTTCCTCAAAGAGACCGTTCTACCTTCCAAACAGATTCACATCCCCTAAGTTAAGGTACCTGGAGAGGACAAAGGAAACTGTGGTGGTCCGGTAATTCAGTGTGACAGTCTAAGTGATCCTGATGTAAAAGTTTACTAGATGAATTTTTCTGAATTTAGTCCTGGGGAGAAAAAGGTATCTCCTTTGAAAATTAATGTATTTCCTTTTTCTATATCTTTGTCTTGGCTACTAGGAAATTAAGTGTTGTTACGGTTACCCTTTCTTTCTACTCATTCGTTTTGATATTCTTTATAAGTCCATTTTACTGAGTTGTAATTTATGTATAATAAAATGCAAAAATGTACCCACTTTAAGTCTTGACAAATGTATATACCTGTGTAATCACTTCAGTTAAGATTATGGAACATTTCCATCCCCCCAAAACATTCTCCATGCTTCTTTACAGTCATTACTCCCTTTCTGCCCCCTGTGAAATAGTTCCATTCTTTCTGTGCCCTTCAAGTTAGCCACCAACTTGCAAAAAATACTTTTGGAAAGTAGGTAGAATATGAGAGCAATTACTTAAATGAAATAGCCATTTTAAGATCTAGGTTCTGTTCTTCCTGTGATCTGTCATTTCTTTTTTTTATATCCAAAAAAGCACCATTACAACTTCTTAGTACTTAAGTCTCATTGCAACTAACATTGATGAACTGGTGTCTTATGATGCATTGCCAGATATGGTTACAAGACAATGTTATTTTTTTCTCTTTTCAAATGATTTTAAACCAAATTTGTTCCCATATGGGTCTCTCTGTACCTCAGTGGTCCACATCTTTGCCAGAAGATGAAGTATGTAATGAGCACCAGTTGCCCTACTGTCGCATGTTTGAGAACTGGCCGGGGGGTGGGAAGTGGGGGTGGGGGTGGGGGTGGCTGCTTTCTAGTAACTCAGCAACTCGTGACTTGTGAAAATCTACAGCTGTTTTGGGAAATTTTAGAGCTGTGACCTGTTTGTAGATGTCGTAACAGTGTCCTGAAGTGACAAGAATTTCAACTGGGTTGAATTCATCAGGACTAGATGAGTTGTATACAGGGGTACCTTGGACTCCCGGTAGGTGTGTGGGTCATTAGAGAGGCAGGAGTCGTGACTAACGTATGCATGAGGCATTCTAGTACATGGCTTGCATCAGAGCAACATCAGCGTGAATGTGGATGGTGTATACTTCTTTCCAGGATAATAAAGAGACGACAACAAGTAACAAAAGGTTTTAACTCTGTTTTCACTTGTCAAAGAAAAGGAATGGTTACTGTCATTATTGTAACATTCTGGAATTACCTTGATATAATGAATTGAATTCAAGATGAAGATGTAAGCTAAAATATATCATCTTCAGATACCGTGCTTTAATATTTCCTTGTAATATGTGCAGCCACTCTGGAAAACAGTAACGGAGGAGGTTCCTCAAAAAGGTACAAACAGAACTACCCTACAATCCAGCAGTTGCACCAGTAGGTATTTACCCAAAGGATACAAAAATACAGACTTGAAGGGACATGTACATGTACCCTGATGCTCACAACAGCATTATCAACAATAGCCAAACTATGGAAAGAACCCAAATGTCCATCGACTGATGAATGGCTAAAAAAGATGTGGTGTATATATATATACAATGGAATATTACTCAGCCATCAAAAAGAATGAAATCTTGCCATTTGCAATAACACAGATGGAGCTAGAGAGTATTACGCTAAGTGACCTAAGTCAGTTAGAGAAAGACATATACCGTATGGTTTCACTCATATGTGGAATTTAAGAAACAAAACCGATGAACCTATGAGAAGGGGAAAAAAAAGAAAGGACAAACCATAAGAGACTCCTAATGATAGAGAACAAGCTGAGATTTAAAGAAGGGGGTGGCGGGATGGGCTAAACAGGTGATAGGCATTAAGGATCGCATTTGTGATGAGCACTGGGTGTTATATGTAAGTGATGAATTACTAAATTCTATTCCTGAAACCAAAAAGAAATAAAAAATAGAAAAGCTTTCAAAAAATATTTCCTCGTAATGTGATAGAGCTGTTTTTAAAAGGGAATCGTCAGTAGCTTAACCGAAAGGAGCATAGATTATAATCATTTCACATATTCTTGAAATTATTTTCTGTGTGAATGGTGTAAAAAGAAAGTCACTGAACCAGGTATGTTTACAAAGCCCAGAGCATCTAGCGCAGATTACTTAAGGTACCATGTGCCGGTATTAACAGCAATGGTAGCCAGTGATGTATCCTAAAATGCTTGACGTTTCCGTGCACTGAACTGGGTGTTGGGGTGGAGAGAATGTCCCATCTGTTTGCTTTGTTGTTTCATTTTTGCTGGCAGTGCTCAAGTTACTCTCTATGTTATCAATTATTTTTGACTCATTAAATAAGAAAGTGATTATCTCAAATTCTCCCGTTCATGTGCACCATAATCACATGTATTTGGACTACTTAAGTCTAGGAACAACCCAGAGAGCTGTAAATAAAGATCATGTGTGTTCTTGCCTAGTAACTAATCTGGACTCCCAAATAGTCCCAGTTAGCCTGAGTTTGAAATAGAGAGTGGTTATGGATATATAAGATGATACTGAATTTGATATATTTTCATTTTATTTAAGAAAAGGACAGCATCCATAGTGTGCCATAAAGGGAAATTTTTAAGAGACTCTTTGGCTCTTCTGATGAACAAAAGTAAATTTCTCTTATCCTTTTCTTTGCCAGAAGTTTAATGATCGATGTTTAGTGATTGAGATGTAGCTGATTCCCCAGACGTGCGTCCACTTGATGAAAGTAGCAAAGTCTAATCTAATAAACAGTTGCTGACTAAATTTTTCCTCTTTTCATTAACTTTCTTTTAGGACTCAGCCCAAAACCATGTTTGCCCAAGTTGAATCTGATGATGAGGAAGCAAAGAATGAGCCAGAATGGAAAAAGCGTAAAATTTGAAGACTCTCACATGAGGGCTGTTTGTGTGAGGGGGGGTAATATTGGACAGGTTGTTTTTTTTTTTTTTAATGAATAAAAAATACATTTTTATGAACAACTTTTTGTAGTTTGTGTTATTGAACCAGTCAAAAGATTGGTAGCTACCCTCCACTAAAATTATGCTTATATTTTTTTTAACTACAACTATGAATCTGTATTATAAATAAATAAGAAACAGATTCTTAGCCTATTACCAAGTAGTTTAGGTATTTGGAAACTTTATTCAACAATTATTGGTCCTGTACAGATTCTTAACAACGTTGAGGGCAGGAAACGTACATTGAAATGGACATGTGTCTTGAGCAACTCTAGTAGCATAATATGGAGATAGACATCAAAAAGTTTAATATTTCTAAAAAAAAGTTTAATATTTCTGTGTAATTTCACAATAGTTGTTTACATGATTATAAATAATTAGGCTGAGTTCCAGCTAAAAGCATTGCCGCACTAGGAAAGAACATGTATCTGATTATCCTTAAGCAGCAGAGTACAGTGGTCAGGATGTAGGAAGCAGGCTTTGAAGTCAGACCCATGTGGGTTCAAACCTTGGCTCTGCTCTTTACTGTCTAGGTCCCCTTGGGAGTTATTAAACTTCTCTCTTCTAGCCTCAGATAATGATAGCACCACTGTCCGAGGTTTGTTACAGGACTCCATGAGACACTTCTTGTATAGCAGTTAGTATAGTACCTGGCGCATAATAAATATACGCCATTTCCTTTTTAAAGATAGATCTAATGATCTCTACTTTGTCTGATTTTTTTAATCACTATTAAAGTGGAAACGTATGGAAATGCTTTCTACCTATAATTAGAAGACATTAAAAATCATTCTAAAAGACCTTTGTGCTTTTGTGACTAGAAAACTAAAACAAAAGTTGGCAGTTTGTCCAAAGTAATAATGAGTCAATAGAATAAAATTCTGTGGACTGCTTTCACACAGACCTGGGATAATATTGCATGTCAAATAGTCCCCACTAGAAAATTCAGGAATTTTTAATCCTCTTGCCTTTTTCCCTCCTGCTCTCATTTGTCCTAGTGAATTAAGTAATTCTAAAAATGAATGATGATCCAAAATGTGTGTTGGAAAGTTGCAGTCCTCACATACCTACCCCTCCCAAAAAATATTTTTTACCAAGATCATAGGTATGCAGCCTTCCTGCCCCTGCAGTTCTGAGATGGGTGACAGTGTGCATTCCTCTATAAATAAATCCTAAAAACATCTACTCTCTGTCCTTTTTTTCTCCCCCCCATCTTCATTCTATTCCTTTCCCTCATCACTTAGCTTATAGATAATAAGAACTAACATTTGCTGTGTGCCTTCCATCTGATGGCTACTATTCTGAGTTCTTTACCTGCTATAATAGCTCATTTAATCTTCACAAAGACCCCATGAGTAGGTAAAATTGCTAAACCCATTTTACAGACAAGACAAAAGAGATTCCAGAAGTCAGTCTCTCTGAAATTAAAGTTAGGGAGGGCTATACGAAGACACCCAAGATTTCTAAGCATCAAGTAATTAACAAACTGCCCCAAGTTTCCTATTCCTGTTGAAATACACTTCATCCAAAATCAATTACAGACCAATATTTTGTTCCAAGCGCTTAGGATTTGTAAATTTACTGTTTCTTGGATAAAATTTACCGCAAGCATTTTGTATTTTTTTCCTGTCTTAACATAAACATTGCACCATATGGAAGTATTCGTCTTGCACAGCCAAAAGTTGTCGTGAAGTGTTGGAGGGAGGAATAAAAACTTGATCGTAGTAGTCTTGGCGGAGCCTGCTATGATGTCAAGGGAGAGAAAGACAGATTTAGCACGAAGATGATTTTCTCATTGTTACCCACAACACAAGTGGCCCTTTTCATGCTTGAGATGATCTGTCTCACTTGAGAATTTTATACAAAATTATTTTTCCACATAAGATTGGCTAAAGACTCAGGATTTCCATATCAATTTTGGTGAGTGAGGACCTCAGAACCAGGACTAGATGAACAGTGGGTGCTCATTGGACCTGTCGTCCCATCACCAGGGTAGAATCACCAGTTGATATTCCCCGGGCCCTCACACTCCCCATGCCCCTTGGGCTTCATTATCTTGCCTCATACAACCCTATATTCCCTATCTTGGTCAACTGCATTTCTATTTGCTCAAATAAGGTACCTGGAAGTCATGATAATGACTCCTCCCTTAACCCTCCTCCCACTTCACGTAATCATTTCCCAGTTTCCATCCATGCCATCTGCTGTCTTCTATTTGACCTTCATCTCTTTCCCTGCTGCCCGTGCTAGAGTTTAGTCCCTCTTTTATCCCTCACTAGGACCTCCCAGGAGTCTCCCTCCCAACTAATCTCCCTGTTTTTCATTTGGTCCTCATCAAATCCATCTTTTACTCTGCCATCGGACTTAGCTTTCTAAAACTAAAACCCATCATTTCATCGCTCTGGGAAGAGCCTTCTGGAGTGTCTGTCAGTACTATGAACCCATTTGTGTGATGCTTAGGATGTCTACATTTGGCCTCTCCCTGTCTTTCTGGCTTTAACTCCTGCTGATCTTGCACAAGCTTCTCAGTTCCAGCAACTCTGAACCTGGGAAATCCCTTGTGCTTTGCACCTGAGGACCTTTGCACATACTGTCCCTTCTTCCTTCCTTGTCTTCCTGTTTGTTTTTGAAAACAGGGATCAATGTCACCTTTCCCCAGCAGCCTTCCATGCCCCACCCTGGTGGACAATTAGTTCCTCCCTCCTCTGCCCCCATGGTTGCTTACATATCTCTGTGCTGTGGCCTTATATGTTCATTGTAAGTGTACATGTGTGTGGCTTGTGGGCTTGAGTGTGTTTCCCCTACTGGGATGTAGATTGTAAAACCTAAAGTACACCGGGTTCTGTGAACGTTCAGTGAATTTGTTTAATGAGTCAGAGGAGCCATACTTTATTCATATTTGTATTCCTAGCCCCTAGCCGCAAGAAAGAGGTTAAAAAGGTGCTCATTAAATATTGGCCAGAGGGTAAGAGAGAAACAGAAGGGTAAGGACAGGATGGAAAGGGAATGAGGTGTGAAAAAGTATTTCTATCTCGCCAATGGGAAGGAGGATCATCAGTACGGAAGCTGGACTGTATCTAGGCTGCTTGGCCTTTCTCTGTTGGGGTTTATTCACAGGTGACTATTGCGATGGCTCAAGGAGGAAACAGGATTGTAAACGATTGCCTGTGTTGCACCTGGCATGGCCTAATAAGCCCTAAGCCATCGTGACATCCTCAGGCACTCACCTCCTATCCCGAATCACCAAAGATCTGAGATATCTCGAGCGTCAGAGTTCTTAACCTAAGCAGGGTGTCTGCGAATGCCCCAAAGTATGCAGCACACTTTGCTTAGGCTCATGTACGTCTTTCCATAGGGAGGATCCACAGCATTAATTAAAATTCTGGATTACTGGGTGTTGCTAGCAGCTCCTTCGTCTCCCAAGAGGACTGTGTAAAATTGGGCCATCCAGATTTGAAAATCAGGACATAACTGTCACAAACATTCACATGTGCACAAAATGCCAAACAGAACAAACTAAACCCAAACCACTAACACGCTAGCTACCACGTAATCTTAGGCAGTTGATCTTATTGCTTTGTAGTCAGACCTTAATTTTTGTTCTTTAAAAATGATTAGCCTTCTGTCCCATTAACAGCGAAAGAGATCAGCTTTATGATTCCCTGAAGGCAGCATGCAAAGGTAAGTGCTTCTTTATGTGATCTAAGAGTGAATATTATGAGATTTGAGCCAATTTGAGAAAAGCTTTTAGGAGTCGATATTACTATTTCAGGCATCTGTGAGCCCTTCGGTGTTTAATAACCAATTAATCAGATGTGGTAGGAGATAAGGAGGGTAACCTGTACGTCCAACCTGAGTCAGTGGCCTTTTAGAGGTGACATGCTTCATTCATTTATTGGTCTTCTTATATGTGAGGAGGTCAGGAAATGGGGGAGGGCTGTTAAATGCCTTTTGAAAAGTATCTATCTGGAATGGAGTATACCACAAGCCACAATGACCATGACTTGAATTTACTCAACACTCTTATCAAAGAACTGACCAGGGGAGAAGTGCCTAACGATGGGAGATCTTGAAGGCTAAAGGTAGAGAAATTTGCTACTTTAAGTAGTTTTATGAATTATCAGAATTTATATTAGGCGTCTTCAAATTTTTAAATAAAAGTGTTTTAAATGTACTTCACCTGCCCCCCACCTGTAATAATACTCTAAAGAAAAATCTAGAAGATGTTGACATAAAATGGCAGATTAAAGATGGCCACAAGTTCCTCGAGACATGCCTCCCATCAAGAAGAGCCCCTGCCCTGGAATCTGAGCAGGCTCTGTCATGGCTTGACCAACAGAACATGGCGGAGGGGTGCTATGCTAGTCCCCAGGTCTGGCCATTAAGAGACCTGTAGTTTCTACTTCCTTTCTCTCAGAGCACTTGTTCCCAAAACTGGGCTGCCACGCTGTGAGGAAGCTTCAGCAGCCCCCTGGAGAGACCCACTTGGGAAAGAACAGAAGCCCCTGGCCCAACCCAGCCAAGCTCCTGGCTGATAGCCAGCACCAATGTGTCGTTGAGCTGTCCTGGGAAGCAGATCCTTCCGTCTCAGTTCCATCGCATCAGCTGTTGCTGCAAGGAGCCCTGCCCAAATTGCAGGTTAAAGAGAACAATAAATGATTACTGTCATTCTAAGCAATAAGTTATGGGGTTGTTTGTTATGCAGAAATATAGAATTGGAACGACCTAAAAGATAAGAAATCATTCATTTAAATACAGACAGTGATAATACTTTAATGAATCACTTGCCAATTTTTAAATGTTACGAACAATTTTGAGAATTATTTGCTCTTCTTAAAACATAATTATATCTATTTTAAATATGGCATAGTCTTCATTTGTTAAATAAATATGTAAATTTTCTATATTACTACAAGCCTCATATATAAATCTAGAGGCTACTTGATAGTTTATTATACAGATGTATTTTCTGTACTTAACCATTCTTTTATTATTGGAAACATAGGTTGTTTTCGAACTCGCTGTCATAAGCAGTGCTGCTTCACTTTATTTCTATGCCTAAAGTTTCTTTATGTATGTAGGATTCTTAGAATTGGTTATGAAAACAGGATTATGGAGGGTCAAAGGAATGACTCACTTGCTGGATAGGATTACTGTAATCTTGGTAGTTACCTCATGAGTGAATGCCCAACTGGAGAGGACAGAGACGATCCTAGGAACTATTCCTAGTATACTGGGATGAATAGTGTCCCCCCAAAATTCATGCCCTCATAGAGCCTCGGTATGTGGCCTTATTTGGAAATAGGGTCTTTGCAGATACAATTACATTAAGATGAGGTCATAGTGGATTAGGGTGGGCCCTAAATCTAATGGCTGGTGTCCTTATAAGAAGATCATGTGAAGACACAGAGGCAAAAAAAGACCATGTGAAACGAAGGCAGGTATTGGAGTGATGTAGCTACAAGTCAAGGAAATCTAAGGGTTGTTGGGCAACCACCACAGGGTAGGACGAGGCAAGGCAGGATTCTTCTCTAGAGCCCTCAGAGGGGATGTGGCCCTGATGACACTGTTTTCAGACTTAGACTCCAGAACTGTGAGAAATTAAATTTCTGTTGTTTTAAGCCGCCCAGTCTGTGATAATTTAAGGCAGCCCTAGGGAATGAATATACCTTGCGACAAGATGTAGGGAGCACTAGGATCCACGTGAACTCTTCAAAGCTACATATCACAGTTCACTAAGTGCTCAGGAAAAGGGGGGGGAAATCATAAGACTTTCCAGATCCAACATCAAAGTTTCGAATCCTGTTGTCTCCCACCTCTCTCCCCTGCTCCCCAGCATGGACCTGAGTTATTACAGTTGTTGTTTAAAGCCACTAAATTTTGGGGTAATTTGTTACACAGCAATTGACAACTAATACAATTTCTAATGCAGCTAATTCATCTTACATTTTGAGTAGCCGCTAGTTTCCAGAGAGACTGCCTATTTGGTCTTCTGAGGGTGGACTCATTAAGAATTTGTCTTAAGATGGTGAGGTCACTTGGTTTTTCTTGATGGGGTGGGAGTGAGGGGACAGATTTCCTTCTATAGGTTGAGAAGACTGTCAAGAAGCACTTGGGACAAACCCAGAGATCATAGCTAAAGGAAATAATTGTAACAGTTTTTTCTTCAGCGTCAGTTTTTTCTTCAACTCCATCAGCGGAGTTGCTGCCCCTTCTCCATTTCCCCCTCAGGCTGACTCTGCTGGAAGTGATTCCCTGAGTTGCTACGTCGCTATGGCTTCCACCTTTGGTCTTATCCCTCATCCTTGGGAGAGATAAGCAGACATCCAGCTTTAGAAACTCCTATCCAAAGTATCCATGACATTCTAAGCCGATGAGTAAGTCTTCCTCGTAGGCTTTTTTATTCTGAGACATCGATGGCTGATGGTCTTGCTGTTTATAAGTCACTTTGAAGCGTGGGTGGCTGACAACTGGATTCTCTCCTCAGATGTGCCTGACAGAGCTGATGTGACCAGATGTCTGGTGCTGCTCTCAGATCTCCGAAGTTGATCAGCCATGGCAAAAGATAAACATATGAGAGAAGAATATTTACCACATTAATCAGGAGTCTTAATCAGTGGTATGGCTGGTATCTTGGAAGTAGCATGAACTATGAAGTCAGAAGCTTGGGGTTTGTGTTTCTCCTTCACTAGTTAGTGATTTCGCGAGTTTCGGGAAGTCATATAAACAGTGAGCCTCAGTGTTTTCATCAGTAGGATGGCAATATTGATTACCCTCACTATATCCAGGGGGGTATTTTATGGTTCAAATGAGAGACAGAGAGAGGGGGAGAGTGTGTGTGTGTATGTGTATAAGAGCTTTGCAAATTATGAAATGCTAGTATAGTTGGTCACTCATGGTTATTTATTAGTAGTATCTCAGTAATGTACATGAAGGACATATTCTTAGAAAACAAGCCCAAGTCCATGTCAGCCCCATAGTTAAGAATCACTGTGGTGGCAGACAGGATGCTCTATTCCCAGGGAGAATTTGATCTATGTGTTTGAGAGGTTGTCATCTAATGTGAAAGGTATCCAAGATTTGGTTAGGATTGTCGGAGGA
>CM053607.1:23597548-23609042 GCA_028646535.1 Procyon lotor
GATCTTTGATAGCAACCCAGTGTTTCTTCAGCTCCACTACTCTTGGAGGTCACTGACTAGAATGAGACAGACCGAGGCTGGGATCCGAGCTCTGCCATGTATGGTGACCTTGAGCAAGCTATTTCACTTCTTTGAGCCTCAGTGTCCCCGTCTATAGAACTGAGAAGTTAATACATAACTTGTGGAGTTGTCAGGATTCAATGAAATAGTATAAGAGAAAGACTTAACCAATGGCCAAGACAACACTAAATGTTCAGTAAGTGGCAGTTATTATGATTATACAAAAGGCCAATAAGTCATTCTACCGTGACATAAACTTGGCCTAACAAAAATGGATTTATTGGCAATTCTAGACTAATCTTTTCTCAGCATGTTTGCCTTCTATCCGCCATTGGTTTCCAGAGCTAGATCTGATTTCTTTACCCATGTCTTTCAAATATGGTCCAGAGAAACTGAAACCAGTTTTTTCATTGTCTCTTGCTAACTCTCTGAGCCATCCTTAGTCATATTGGAGTCTTTTCACTGATCAGAGACTGGTACTTAAAATTCAGATTGTTTTTTGAAAAAGAGTCATTGGAGAATCCAAATAGAAGCCTCACAAGAGACTTCAGACTGAGGATTATGAGTGTAGATCGCTCTCCAACCTAACCTCCCTGATCTCTCTCTCCCTTTGCTCTTTTTAAAAGAAACACCAACAATTCCGAGGCTGCTTCAAAAGAGTAAAGATGCAATGAAGAAGCTTCTCAGGATGGCCCGAGAGGGGGATGCGGAAGGCAGGAAGGAGGGGTGTACCAGCCGGCTGCTTTGGTGGCAGTGGACCGAGCCTCAGGTGGGTCCCAACAGCATTGGCAGGGGACTGCCGTGGGCTCACGCGCCGAGTGGGAAAGTAGGGCTGAGGAAATAGAGTTTGCTGAAGGAGTGGCGCCGTGGGAGGCCAAGTACCGAAACACCAGAAGACCTTGCATAGGATTAGAAAAAGCAGCTGGCCTCCCTTCGGTTCTACTCCCGGGGTTGTGTCTTGGCAAGACCCAGAATGTGAGTTGCAGCAGGAGGAATCGGATTTTCAGACAAGGGTGGCACCTAAATCCAAGGGGTATCTGAAGGTGGGTCCTCTGCCCCACTCAGCTCTCTGCAAATCCTGCCCCTTTCTCCTGCCAATGCCCCTTAGAGGCAGGGCAGTGAGAGAGTTTCTGTTCTGCCTCTAAAGAAACCGAAGCACAGGGACTTAAGTTAGACTTAAAGTAGCAGGTCTGAGCGAGGCGACTCTGGGATCGAGAATTTCTGTAGCCCCCAGGTGGCATATTATGGCCCCTGTTCACAAATATCCTGCCAACCCGCAGATATAGGGAAAGTGATCTGGCCTCAGAAAATGTCAGACCAGAGATCCCACAAAAGTCAAAGCCATGACTGGGGTGTAAGTCATGCACTTGGGCGGCCTCTGTCTGCACATAATTGTGGCCATGCCTGCATTGCTAACCTCTCACTCAGCCATTTGCTGAAGCAGTCATTCTTTGGGAAATAGGAGTTGACCCCTTCCCCCTTCAGAAATCCAAAATGCCCTCAGTGATGTCCTTGTCCATACCCCCCTTTCTGACAGCTTGCGGTGCCTTACAAGTTGCTGAAAGAATGTTGCCCGGAGGGAGGCTTTCTGGGTTAAGGCACGCTATGGATTCAGCCTTCCGGTGTATGGTCTTGACATAAAAGGGTGAGCCAATACGAGCAGAAACTGAGTCTAATACAGCGGGCGGCAGCAGAGTCATCTGGGGATGATTACTAGAAATACCAAGTCCTGGGCCCCACTCCCAGTCACTCGGATTCGGTAAGACCCCGGGGCAGAGCCCGTGATTCTGTGTTTGTGATAAGTATCCCAAGTGACTCTGAAGCAAGAAGTCATGAACAAACACTTCTCGTGACGACACGGAGTAGTCACGATCCTTCTGGCTCGGAGCTCGAGGAGAGCCGGGGAACTCGGTGCCTCCGGTGCCCTCAAGACTCTGAAGATGATACGTCTGAGTTGAGAGGCTGGCTGCCCGATCTGGACAGCCGCAAGCGGTGTTTCTGTCTTGGCCCCACCACAACCTCTCGATTCGCCGTCTTTCTGCCCATAAAATGGAGCACCCTGTATTTTGAGTTAAGAGGAAAGGTCCGATAATAGAGGAACCGGATTAGAGGTGTTCTATCTTCTCTAAAAATTATATTGTTTGATATACTTTTATTTGTAGAGCAGTTCTAGGTTCACAGCAAAACTGAGAGGAGGGGACAGAGATTTCTGGCTTATCTCCCCTGCCGCCTCCCCCCAGCCCCACACCACCTCCCTCATCAGCAACACCCTCTACCAGAGTGGCGCATTCATTCTAAGGGATGAACTAGACTGACCCTTCATTATCGAAAAGGGTTCTATCTTAAACTCATGTACATTTACCCACAGCTCACGCTACCTTCCGATTCTCACAGTAACCTTCCTAGAGTTTTGCAATAAATCATTTCACTCATGAAGATACAGAGGCCCGGAGATCATTCGGCTGCTGGACAACTGAGCTGAAGTCTGGGTCCTCACGCTCCCCTGGAACTAGACCCAAGACTAGATCCAATCCAATCCAATCACCAGGGTGGGGGGCTTCCTGGCAGGCTTTCCTGCCTTTCTGTATAACATCCCTAATTGGATATAGGTGTTGCCATCATTGCCTTAATCCAGAGAGTTACCAAAAAGACATCCAAAATGAACATGAAAGACTTTTAAAACTTGTATGGGATCAGTGTCTGAAACTGGACCAGCTCTAACTCCATAGTCTACTCCAATTCTATTAGCAGAGGTATCTTGAATTATGGTGGGAGTCAGGAGGCCTGAATTCTGGTTCAAACTTGACCAATAATTTGCTGTGAGCGTGGGAAATTTACCAGCTCTTGGGGTTTCCTATTTATAAAACGACAGTTCTTGATTCTAAGCTGTCTTTTGGGTCTAATATCCTTCGATCTAACGCCCAGCAATCCCCTGGGAAAGCTAAGGTCGTGTGGACAAGTGCCTTGTTCAGGAACCAGCCTGGGAAGAAATCACTGCTCCTTGGTGAATTTCTGCACTGAAATTCCAGTGCAGAAAGCAGAAGGCTCAGGGCTCAGAGAAAACGTGGCGTCGCATTACATTTACATTTTCTTGCCCCCTCAGGCATAAACAGATGCCTCCACCATTCATTTGGCCTTCAGCTTTTGTCTTGCTGCCTGGGGAAGTACTGGACCTCTTGCAGTCAGAGCAGGATGGCAAGGAGGAAGCTTGTGAGGAGATATTTATGCTTTCCTACCTAAAAGTGAGTAAGAGAGTGGTGGGGTCTCTAGCTACAGGCAGGCGTGGGCTCCCCGGGGTCCACGGGACCTGGTGACCAGGCATGTGAATGTTGCTAAGGATTGATGAATCGCGGAGGCACATTAGCAGGAGGCACCCTAGCACACACCTACTGCATCTCCAACTCCAAGCATATTGGCGGCACATTCACTAGAATCAGGGTTTCGAGTAAGTGACGGGCACAGACTATTCTCAGTAATAGGATTACTGAGTAGTATATAATCACCTCAGTAACAGGATTCAGTAAATGCCTACTGAATGAATGAACACCCCTGAAGGATGGGATCATAACAACCAGAGGGGAACAAACAATTCGGCCCTCAGTACAGCTGTTTCTAGGACTAGCCAACGGAAGGCCAGGACCAAGGTATGGGCTCCATGTCAATGGCTCTTTATACTTCTTTTCCTTGCGTTGATGCCTGCTTTCTCCATATTAAGGACCTCTTAAGAAGGAGAGTGGGCCGAAGACCATCTCTGTCTCTTAAAATATATTTTAAAAATTATTTTATTGTAGCAAAAAGCACATAATATAAAATCTAATATCTTAGCCATTTTAAGTATACAGTTCAGTTGGGTTAAGTATATTCACATTGATGAGAGATGAGGACTATCTCTTTTTAAGAGCCTGGTGGTGGTTAATAAGGGGGTCACGTATTGCACGGAGCACTGGGTGTGGTGCATAAACAATGAATCTTGGAACACTGAAAAAATAAAATTAAATTTAAAAAGAAAAGCAGGGGTGCCTGGGTGGCTCAGTGGTTTAAGCCTCTGCCTTCGACTCAGGTCATGATCTCAGGGTCCTGGGTTCCAGCCCCACATCGGGCTCTCTGCTCAGCAGGAAGCCTGCTTCCTCCTCTCCCTCTGTCTGCCTCTCTGCCTACTTGTGATCTCTCTCTGTCAAATAAATAAATAAAATCTTTAAAAAAAAAAAAAAAAGAAAAGAAAAGCAGCTCCTGAGAGCTGAAAAATATATACATTTCAGGAATGAAATATTATAGGAGAAATGGCTATAGACTACCTTTCTAAGCTTTAAATTCAATTTTCTAAAAAAATTATTAAGGAATTGGTGCTATGTTTTCATGATTGAAAAATCCTTCAATAGGAGCACCTGGGCGGCTCAGTGGGTTAAAGCCTCTGCCTTCGGCTTGGGTCATTATCTCAGGGTCCTGAGACTGAGCCCCACATTGGGCTCTGCTCAGCAGGGAGCCTGCTTCCCCTCCTCTCTCTGCCTGCCTCTTTGCCTACTTGTGATCTCTCTCTCTCTCTGTCAGATAAGTAAGATCCTTAAAAAATAAATAAATAAGCAAACAAACAAACAAATAAATAAATAAATAAGTAAAGGGACTGGAAATAGCAAGAGCAAAACTTCTTTCCTTCTTCTCTTCTTTCCCTTTCTGTGACTTCTTGGTACCAAACTGCATTCGAGGCTCTATAGACACAACAATAAAAAGACACCCTCTGGGTGAGACAGAGAAGTCATTACAGTAGGACATGGTAGGGTTTTTTGTTTGTTTGTTTTGTTTTTTTGTTTTTTGTTTTTTAAAGATTTTATGTATTTATTTGACAGAGAGAGAGAGAGATCACAAGTAGGCAGAGAGAGGGAGGGGGGAAGCAGGCTCCCTGTTGAGCAGAGAACCCGATTCAGGGCTCAATCCAGGGACCCTGAGCTCATGACCTGAGCCAAAGGCAGAGGCTTAACCCACTGAGCCACCGGGGCGCCCCTGTTTTGTTTTGTTTTTTAAGAGAGAGTGCACCTGCGCGGGGGCGTGAGGGGTGGAGGGTGGGGAGGTGAGGGCAGAGGGAGAGAATCTTAAGCAGTCTCAACGCCTCCATGGAGCCTGCAATGCAGAGCCTCACATGGGGTCAGTCTCCCAACCTCGAGATTAGGACCCTGAGATCAGGACCTGAGCCACAATTAAGAACTGATGCTTAACTGATTGAGCCACCCAAGCACCTCGGAGGTGGTAGGTGGAGAGGTGGGGAATGTCTGTGGTGCTGTGGAAAGACCAGTTCTGTCCGCCGTGGGAATGCATGTGAGGCATGAGGTGGCCTGAACCAGGGCAGGGCCTTCCAGGGTAGAGAGAGATTTGGGCTTTTGGAGCAGCTTGGTAGGTTCATGTTTGTGTGGAGGCCATGGGTGCAGATGGACCTGTTACCGTGGGCCACTGTCAATCACAAGTCACAAAATGGTTACTTGCCGACCCGTTTGTTTGGCTCACATGGGCTTTATTTTTTTGATGCGTTATTACTTACCATAGTGAAATACAGATTTTTAGCTTCTCTTGAGAAATCAGAAGGCCTAGCAGCAATTAGCAAAGCCAAGTCATGTTTGCCCCTTTGGGGCCTCAACCCTCGGCCAGCTTATTCACTCATTTAGGTTTTTGCCTGTCCCTTTGGACCGGGCTAGGATTTAGTGAGTGTGTAGCTGAACCAGTTGCTAATTTGGTGGGAGCTTCCTGTTCTATTGGCAAATAGCTCTTCTAAGCTTAGCACTCTTGATGCTGAGGGGTACGTTCTCCAGCAGCACCCCCACCTCATTTGCCCACTACCCTGCTATGAAGAGGTCCCATATGCTATCCAGGGTCTCTGCCTCCCTGCTCCAGCGCTAAATCCTGCACCCGTTTCCTGTTAGTCTTTGCCCTGTGCCACTGAGATGGCCATCCCATAGTTTGAACAATACTCCTGCCTTTAGGCGAAGAAGTCTGCGGTCTTGGATCTTGCCTCTCGGAGCAGGGAACTTGTTCAGTCACAAATCGCTTTGGAATTTTGGTTGGTTTTTGTTTTTTTTTTTAACTTTTAATTATAAATACTGTTTTATTTTCAGAAATGTTAGCATTTCCATAGCATGGTGCTGAATATGATCAATATGGAGAGGATTAGGTAAATTTTTATAACCTGAGGGAGACAGGAAATTATTTTTTATATTTGCAGCTCTGACACATTAAAATACTGTGATTTCCGCCCCCATCTATTGAACGCCATTCCAGAGACATATTTATTTATTTATTTATTTATTTTTAAGTTAATTTTTATTAACATATAATGTATTATTTGCCCCAGGGTACATGTCTGTGAATCTTCGGGCTTACACATTTCACAGCACTTAATAGCACATACCCTCCCCATTGCCAGAGACATATTTAAGTTCTTTGTTAGTCAGTGTCAGGTGGCAAACACGGTTAAAATAATTGATAATAATAGTAATACGCCCGTTCGGACTTTCAAAAACCAGCCTACTTCCCTGCTCTTTGCAAATAGCCCATCTGTGTGAGGCCTGAAGGCCAAGGTTAGAGGAACCTGTTGTTTCTCCTCTAAGAACTTGGTCTGCGTCTAAAGAAACACTTGTTCCGTTTTAATTAGCAACCAGTGGGGCTCCGGGCCGCCTGGCTGGCTGCGTCAAGCCATGCTGTAACCGGGAGGACGGAGCCCCGGCCAGAGAGTCTGAGCATATCTTCAGGGTGACATATTTGATTACACAAGGGAGGGGAGCTGGTTGCCCAGCCTCCCATCTGGAGAAAAATTTCTGGGTGGCAGGAGCTAAGGATAGAGTGATAGAAAGTGATACACTAAGGAGAGTGGGGTGAGGTGAGGAGAAGAGGCCGCCCGGCCGAGTCTGTGTCAGCGGCAAGGCGGCCAGCTTTGCCTCTGCCCTGCGTCCATCTGAACTGGAACCCTCCACGGGACTAAATCGTTGTGGGGTTCAGTTGGCCCCGCGTCTGCACCTCTCCCTCCTCCTCCTCACCCATGTAAACCCGTTTCTCCCGACCCCGGCGAACGAGCTCACTTCCTCGCACCTCCCTCCCCTAGCTCCGATGGGGAACTTGAGGAAAAGGCAGGCTCTGGAATACTTCTCCCTCTGGAGCTCAGGCAGCAGCTTCCCAGGCCTTTCTTCCCCACAGATGGGATTTACTGCTTTTATGGCTCTCCATGAACCACATCTGAAGCGGAGCTCCAGGCCTTCGGCCCCCCAGCACGTGAGCTGCGTGATGCCAGTGGCCATACCGGCCACTTGGGTGCTGAGCCAGCACCGAGCTGCGTATCTGGCCTGAATCAAGTCAGTAAGAGGAACACATGTGTATCAACCGAAGGGAGGCAAAATCCAGGCGAGACGGGAAACGGCATTGGCATTATTAAGTGCATTTTCCAAAACTTGTGCTGCTTTCAAGGATCGAAAGCATAGCAAGACCTTAAAGTACTTGGGGAATCATGAATGAGTCATACGGGGAGAGCAGAGCACAGCAAATGCGACCAGTAAAATATCAGCCATTGAATGGGGAATGCGTTGTTACTTTGTCCCATAATAGCTCATATATGTGTGATGCTCAAATGTCAGTCTCAGTCATTCTGAATAAATCAGAGTGTACTATTGGCATAATTTGTGTTCACTTCAGTTCTATTTTGAGTTGTTTCATGAACTCTGTCGCCACTCTATTGGAATTGGTAGAGACCACTTGCTGAGCTCTCACCATGAGCCAAGCCCTGTATGAGCCACTGTCCAGGTATTAGCTGTCACCGCTGAGCTGTGAGGTGGACGCTGTCCTCATTGTGCATGAGGAACCCGAGGCTCAGATTGGTTATGTGACAGCATGACCCTGAGCTTGGAGACAATTTGCACACTCTGCCTCGTAAGATTTGGGGGCTTTAGGGAAGTTATTTAACTATAGTCATTAAAACCAGAATATTTGGAAAGAACTCAATGTTTGTCTTGGCCAAACCATGTTGGGTCGTGCAGTTGGAGGAGCGGCGGTTTGTGAAGTCTGCGTTGCGCGTAGGATGTGCACATATTTACATGAACTTTGTGACTTCTTTGTTCCCTTTCACCGGGATGTGAGGAGAGGAGGCTTTAAGGTCAGGCGGACTTTTAATTCCAGAATATGGAAGAGCTTGGTCACTCACAAGTTGGACAGGCCTTCTCTGGGACATGACAGATTTATGACCTATCCAGCCAAAGGCCCCACCACAAAAACCTCATTGAGCTTGTTACACATTATCTTCCAAATATCAACTCCAGCTAAAAGGACCGTCTGGCCACTGACAGTTACCGCTGGCTTCCGTACAGCGTGTTATTGTGCGGCACTTCCTCAGGAACTATAATTAGGGGATTGTGTAAGGCGTCTGCAGTGCACGTTCAAGTAGTGACTCTATTTGGCCCATGATGTCACTTGCTCAGTCTGGTCCCTCCTTGTCATATGGCCTTTGCCATGATGCACTTGGCATCCAAGACACATGAAATCAGACCTTCCTTGACTTTTCTGTGAAGTAATGATAGCACCTAGAATGAATCACTTGAGAAGCCTTTCCATACCAGACTTATTCCATACCTGAAATAATTATGATGTAAGAGCTGAGAGTTCTGGGAACCTGATTTTCCAGCTTTTCTATCTGGACAAGTCCCTCAGCCTCTCAGAAACTTTCTTTATCTGGAAACTAGGGGGCACGGTCCCCGCCACCCCAGTGGATTAGAATGCACAGTATATATAAATTACTTCCCTCTTTCTCCCCTAAGACCCCCTGTCAATAACCATGTCCTGAGCATTCCACCTCCTGAGTATCTCTCACCTCCTTCCGCGTTTCTCTGTCTCCATGGCCACCATCCTGGTCCCAGCCACTGTCTGCTCTTGCCTCTGACCACTGCTCTGGCCTCTTGACTGGTTTGGGTGTGCCCACTCGGACACCCCTCCAGTACCCCTGTGCAGCCTCAGTGATCTTTCTGGACTGTCACTCGGAACATATCCTCCAGCTTAAAACCTTCCAGTGGCATCTTTGTGCTCTCAGGGTAAAGCCCAGATTCTTTGTCTTGACCCATAAGACCCTGCACGATCTGTTCCTGTCTATATCTGGAACCTCAGGTCATGCCTCTGTCCCCGTCACTAGCAGTATCACAGCCAAATCTACTTATTTTCAGCAACTCAAGTAGATCAAGAACTTTCCTCTTTAAAAGACCTTGGCACTAGGCATTCCTTCTGCCTGGAATATCCTCTAACCTCTTCTCAACCCCCTCCCACGCCTTGCTAAATCCAGATCCTTCTTCAAGAAGTAGTTAGAAATGCCACTTTTTTGGGAAATCCTTCTGAGATGCTCTGCCCCATTGTATGATTTCCTAATCAACAGTCTTACTCTATGTCATAGCATATGTTGTACCTCTGATTAAATAATTACCTGGGAAAATATTTGTTTAAAGTCTGTCTCCTGCTCTGTGTTCTTCTACCCAGTCTTATTCCCAGCATACCATGGGGCACATAACGTCCACTGATAAACTTTGTCGAGGGGATAAACTTTATTATTCCCCTCTGAATTTAATTCTGCCAGTTTCCACAGTCGAACATCCTCGGGGACACCTCTTCTGTTTCATATCCAGCCTCCTCTTGCTTAAGAGGACAGATGGCTCTGTGTGAGGTAACCCCCCACCCCCCGGGTTCTCCTGGCCACCAGGGACTGGTTGGGAAGCATGGGAGGAATTGAGAAGAGTCATTTATCTGCCCTGGGTCAGAGCTAGAAAGAAGTTTAGGGTTCAGTGAACCCCATGGCCATATTTTACAGATGGGGAAACTGAGGCCAAGAAAAATTGAATATTCTGTCCAAGAGCAAAGCAAAGGAATGGATTCAATGACCCCAAAATGTCCTTTTATCAGGTGGAAATACATCAATATAAAAATATACACTTATACATGATTTTTTTTTTTTTAAAGATTTTTATTTATTTGACAGAGAGAAACACAGCGAGAGAGGGAACACAAGCAGAGGGAATGGTAGCGGGAGAAGCAGGCTTCCCGCAGAGCAGGGAGCCCGATGTGGGGCTCGATCCCAGGCCCCTGGGATCTGACCTGGGCTGAAGGCAGCCGCTTAACGACTGAGCCACCCAGGCGCCCCTTATACATGATTTTTAAACCATTTATTATTTTCACTTCGATGGCCTCATTGATCCTCATAACAGCCTTGAGATGAAGGGGGGGCAAGCATTGTGTATCCTCACTTGACAAAGGAAGAAACAAGAGCAGAGCGTATGGGAGATTTACACCTACTCAAGGTCCCCCCAGCGTCCAGATGCAAATGCCTGAGTCCCTGAGCTTCCGGTTCTTGGGTGGACATTTTTCCTACTGTACTACCCTGTACCTCCGACAAACAAATACTTGGACAGCTCCATTTCTGGTAAGAAAAACACTGGCCAGAAATACCTCAGCTCACAGATGTGAGCAAAGAAAAGTTCTGCTTCCTTGGCTTCCTTGCTCAGTTGGTGGTTGTGCCGTCCACCCCCCACCTCTCCATCTGTCCAGTGAAGCTGCCTCATGTCAGATGGCGAGACGGGAAGAGTGTGCGCCCTGCGGAGTCGGCCTCATCGGCGCTTCAACTTGGGCTTCGCTACTTAGCAACCAGGTGACCCTAAGTAAGCGAATAGGCACCTTTCTGAGCTTTGGGGGGTTTGGCTATAAAAAGTGGTTGCTCGTTGCCTTTCCTAACTTTGTTCAGGATCGAATGAGGCTGTACTTTTAGGATGCAGAATAAACAGAAGGCACTCCATGAACTCTGTTCGTTCTAACAGCAAAGGTAGGCTAGGGCAACAAAGCTGGGAAGAGTCAGAAAGGGCCAGCCTTTGGGTAGAAGAAGTATTGCAGGTTGTCAGAAGGGCCAAATGGGCCCTGGGGGGTGGTTAAAGGGCAGCAGTTTTGCAGGCTAAGGTGGATTATATCTTAGTGGCAGGCTTGTTGGCTGCCTCCTGGTTTCCCATGTATCCCCTTGTCCCATGCACATTAGCGTGCCTCCCTGCTCATGGGGCAGGAGCTGAAGTCGGGTGGGGGGAAACGCAGTGGCCAGTGGGGGGGGCCCTGTGGCTCCCCTCCCCCCAGCAGCACCAACACATCGCCGCACACACTATGTTCCCCATCTCTGCCTTTGGCTGGGGAAGTGAAATAAATGGGAGAAAATGTTTATGAGTTAGTCTGATGGTCGACCTGAAGATGGTTTCATCCTGAAAGCCATTTGGGAGTTTTGTTTTTCTAAACTGTGACTTCACAGAATGTATCCAGAAGTGTTGCTTTAAAGTTTACTGAGCTTTGAACCCTGTGATTTTATGAGTACGCTTTCTCTCAGTCTGGAAGTTGAAGTCTAAAAAGACCAACACAAAAAAGCTAAACTAGACATTAGAAATTCTAAGAATAG
>CM053607.1:23609142-23636665 GCA_028646535.1 Procyon lotor
CCAAGTGAAGTCAAAGGAATCGAATGTCTAACTGGGGAGGGAGAGACGGTTCTCTCAGGACGAGTCTGAGTCAGCCCTGCCACCAGAGCCCAAGGGCACCAAGTCCCTAGGTCAAGGCTGCCCTTCCTTGCAAGGACACTGGCCACGCCTGCATCCCTGTGAGCTCTGCTCTGCTCCCGCTGCCACCAAACTCCATTTTGAGGGGCACATCCTTTCTTTTAAGGAAAAGACAGAGCTTTCTCTCCTCCACCAACTTTTGTGGTTATATATTCCCCAGTGATTGAGAAGGATGAATTCAAGTGAACAAATGAGATAGGATGGCAAAGAAATTGAGGCATGTATGTATTCGTTGAAACATCTTCTGATGTAAGTACTTGTGTAGGGGAGGGGGTGGAAAGGAAGGCGGTCTGTGGGCTGGAAAACTGAATTCTGGCTAGCTTAGTTTAGATCATTGTTGAGAACAAGGGAGTAAGCAGGAAGTGTCTCAATGGATTGGGGAAGGCACAGCCATAGTGGCAGCTCGGGGCCATTTGCGGAGTGGGGAGGGTGCTTTCTCCAGGCGCTGCTTTTCTTGCTTCTGCTCTTATCCGTGGGATCTCATGCACCCAGTGATGTCAGTGATAACATGAGTGCTGACAAACTTTAATTCTCTATCCCCTTCCCGTCTCTCCTGAGCTTGGGAGACCATCTACCATTCACTCTCACGTCGCCCAGGCAGCCTAAATATGCCACAGCCAAGGTGGAGGACGCATGACCGTGCTTCGGCGGGCACTTCCTGTGCCCACCCGCGCCAGCCCCTCCATTGGCCCCGTCATCCACACAAACCTGGAAGTGAGTCACAGTCCCGCCTTCCCCCTCTGCCCTAAATCCAATCCGTTAGCCCTGCCAGCAGCTTATTTTTTTTTCTTTCCATTCATCATGCTTGTCTTGTGTCCTTCCCACCGCATGCATTATTGCCTCGGTTCAGATGTTCCCCCACAACCTTCTCCTGGCCTGTTGCAACCGCTGCCTAACCGGTCTCCCTGCTTCTGCACAGATCGAGTTCAAGCCATACTCCACACTGTTGCTACAGTGGGCTTTCGGATGCAGCCTTCAAAGGCGTTCACCTTGGGGCGCCTGGGTGGCTCAGTCATTAAGCCTTCAGCTCGGGTCACGATCCCAGGGTTCTGGGATCCAGCCCCGTATCGGGCTCTCTGCTCGTCGGGAAGCCTGCTTCTCCCTCTCCCACTCCAGCTGCTTGTATTCCCTCTCTTGCTGTCTCTCCCTTTCTGTCAAATAAATAAATAAATAAATAAATAAAATCGTAAAAAAAAAAAAAAAGTCTTCACCTTACCCACAAGATAAAGTCCATACTCCTCACTAAAGCAGGCAAGGCTCCCCTTGATTTGGACACTGCCCGGGTCTCCAGCTTTGTCTTTTACTTCCCTTTTCTAACCTCTTTCCCCAGCACGTGCTCTCCTGCACCTGCTTTGTGCCAGGTACCCATAGGTGCTGAAGATACAGCGGTCACCGTGACCGTCACATGCACCTTACACCCGTCTACACGAAGCACACTGCTTTTGCTCACTCGCTTCTCTCTGCTGCTCTGAGACCGCACGTCCTGCCCCCACACTGATGGACAGGTGCACACTCCTCTTTCGAGGCATGGCTTCGGGTCTTCCTCTGTGCCCTGACCATTTCCTGCACACGGGGCTGGATTTGTGCATGCAAACCATTCCAAGGCAGGCGCCGCCACATCCTCCCTGTGTGGTCTTGGGCAAGTCACTGTGTTACAATTTCCCATCGATAAAATGACGGCGATGATGGTTTTGTAGGGAAGGTTGAACTTTACCTACCTTAGGTGTCAACTGCGGTTCTTGAACTAAAAGATTAACAAGGGAAAAATGACCCGTTTAGTCACATGTGCAGCACACAATCTCCCGGGAGAAACCTGAACCAAAAGTAACTCAGAGCAGTGGCTTCGAAATGTGGCTTATCGGTCGTGTTCAACGAAGAACAGTTCATCTGCAGAGGAATGACAGGATGGGGGAGAGCTGCGGCCGGTGTCCCTGGCGGCCGCAACCTGTGGGAAGGTGGATCTGTGGAGGGAACTAGCAGGGTAGGATTTGTTTGCAGTTTCCTCTGGTGCCACCTCTGGGCTGATAAGAGCCTGTCACCCATAAAAGGAGAATTTATATCTTGCTTTGGGGCAGAAAAAGAGTTTTTTCTGAGTTTGTTTCTTCCTAATTGCCTTTAATGCAAAATAATTTTTTTTAAGATTTTTTTTTTTTTAATTTGAGAGAGAGAGAGAGTGCGCAAGAGGGAGAGGGAGAAGCAGGCTCCCCACTGAGCAAGGAGCCCAGTGTAGGACTTGATCCAAGGACCCTGAGCTGGAGACACTTAACCCACTGAGCCACCCAGGCACCCCCAAATAATTTTTGTATCACAGAGGTCTATTTGGTGGTGACATATTCTGCTTTCCTTCAACATCGACTTCATCCAGTTGTGTTGGAACAGGGTGTCCGGTCCATCATGCTCCCGATAAACAGTAGCTGCAGCAACAGTGCTCACGACATGGCAGGAAGACAGCGAGATGGTACAGCTGCTGTGGAGTCGGTTTAGAGGTTTCTCATGAAGTTTGGCATCAACCACCTGACCCAGTGATCCCACAGCAACATGCACTCCCGAGAGAAACAAACACATAGCCACACGGACACCGGCACCCGAATGTTGATGGCAGTATCATTCGTAACAGCCCCAAAGCAGAAACCACCCAAATATCCATCAGCAGATGGATGGATAAACACATGATGGCATCTACATACAAGGGACTGTCATTCAGACATAAGAAGGAATGAGGTTCTCATACCTGCTGCAGTGTGGGTGAGCCTTCAAAGTGTTATTCATCAGGTTCCCGAGAGATGAGTTTGGGCTTATGGAAAAGAACCATCTAACAGTCAATCCCAAGCTGATGTCTGTGAAGACAGACTTCAAATACTAGGATTTGGATGGAGAGGGTGGGAAATGTTCCCAAACAACATCTGGTATGAAAAGAGGACCAAGTAAGTGCCAGGGAAGATGGTGGGTGGCGGGGGACAGGGCAGGAGGGTTCTTGTCCACATGGCTCAGAGAGCCGGGCGGGGGAGGGGGTGGTCCCCTAGCCGCCCGGGCGTGCAGTCCATACTCTGGGCAGGACCCTGAAGCCAGGGCCGTGAGTGAACACCGAGACTCAGGGCAAAGGTGTTCGGGAAGATTTGGGGGCCATGCTTTAGAGCCTGGGAGGAATAGGTAGTTGTGAGGAAGACTTCTGTTGTGAGGAACGCAAAGACAATGAGCCACGTGAGCCTCAGCTGAACTAGTCGGCAGGGTTTGCTACAGAGTCTGCACCTAATAGCAGGGAAGCCCCACCAGCCGAGGGTGCTGACAGTCCACATGGAGATGGTAGACCCTAGAGTATCTTGTAGGGAGAGGGTGGGGCTGCAGGATGGAGCCACCAGACTCCCTTCCTCGGGGTCCAGCTCTCAGTTCTCCAACCCCTACTTTCCATAGGGCGTTGTTACCTCCTTGAGGCTCCTGCAGCCTTTGGCACCCGCTGTGGCTTTACCTTGGCTTTCTTTCCAAGTAGACTAGGAGCATCTCAAAGGTAGAGGCTGTGTTTTGGTCACCACAGTGTGTGTAGGAAACACTCTTTCTCTGCTCATTGGATAGAATAGAATCCAATCATCTAGGGAAGAGGCCCACCTTCCAGATACCAACAGAAAATGAAAATGCCTTCCAACTGATTGCTAGAAATAGTGTTCCTAACTTTCCCGGTGGGGAGAGGAGGTAGAAGTCTCTTCCATTCTCTGGAAGAGCAGTGGATGAGTCCCTGGGAGAGGTCAAAGGGTCTTTGCCTTTCCTCCCAGCTCCTCCATTTTTGCATATGATGGTGCATTTTGGTGGGAAGGGTGGAAAGTCTTTTCCTGGGTCATGGGATACTTGAGCTGGGAAGGGATGAGGGGATGTAAGGAGACTTGATACGTGATGATAGGAGAAGGGACGAGGCAGAGCTGGGCTTGCTGGCCTTACTGCACAGCCAGGTCAAAGGCACCGCTGGTGGTGAGGTGGTCCTCAGGGAGCCTTCACCTGGCTGGGTCTCCGCTGCCCCCGGGAGACCCCGTGCCACCCATCTGTGTTTCAGGGCTGTGCTCAATGGACGGATGTGTCTTTGTGAACACAGAAATGAATCCAGCATATGTGCTTCCACAACCCATTTCTCTGAAGATACCGCCTTTATGTCCTAAGCTTTCCATGTCCCACAGCCAATCTCATGCCCTTCCCACTCCCACACCAGGCCTGAAATTCCAGAACGCTAGTTCATATCAGAGTCCAAAGTCCATTTCTTTGCCTGGGAAGAAGTTTGAGCAGCCTTCAGAACATGCCATGTCATTCACACCTCTTTGTCCTTGCTCTGTTGGGGTTCCCTGTGGAAGTCCTTTCACCCTGTGGCCCATACTTTCAAAGTCTAGCAGAAGCCATGCAACTTTCCTGAAACGAGAGACGACAAAAGTGTCAAGGTCACACTGTGTCCTCCTTCCTCCAAACTCTAAGATCACTTGTCTGTACATATGATTTGGGCACTAACCCTGTACATCTTTGCACTGTGGTGGCAACTGGTCTCTAAGTTTACTCAGAACCAACACCACGTTTTTCTTTTTTAACTTTAACTTTGAAATAATTTTAGACTGATACAAAAGTTGTCAAAATCATAAGGGAAGTGCTCCCTTATGCCCCTCACCCAGCTTCCCTTAATGCTTACCTCTTCCATAAGCAGATACAATGATCAAACCTGGGAAATTAATTACAATACTCTTAACGAAACTGTAGACCTTATGAAGAGAGATTTCCCCAGTTTTCCCACGTACAGAGGATCCAATCTGAGGTCCCCGCTCAATTTAATTGTCACCTCTCCTTCATCTACTCCAGGCTGGGAACCATTCTTCTGTCTTTCCCTCTCTCTCTCGTACTTAACTTCTGAACATTGTTGATTGGTTATTTTGTAGAAGGTTCTTTGATTTGAGTTTGATATTTTCTCAAGGCTAGATAGAGGCTTTGCATTTTTGGCAAAAATAAAAGAAGTGATGTTGTATTCTTCTCATTTGGATCTGATACACATGATATCCGAACACAGTATCAATATTTCTTATTACTGGTGATCTTAGCCCTGATCACTTAGTTAAGATGGTGTCTGCCGAGTTTCTCCAATGTAAATTTACTGTTTTTCCCTTTGTAAATCATAAATATCTTGGGAGAGAGACTTTGAGATAATGTAAGTATCTTTTTTTCCTCAACCATATGCCCACTAGTGTTAACACCCATTGATAGATCTGCCTGTAAGACTTACTCCTGTGGCACACACCATGTACGTATCCATAAACAATTGTGGGAGATAAGTAAGCCCTATTTAAACCACTGTGATAGGGTTTTCTATTAATTGAACTTCTTTGAACTATCTTTTTAACAGGGCCCATTATAACAGGGTTGTTTTTTTTTTTTAAGTTTATTTATTTTTAGAGAGAGAGAGCAAGCAGGAGGAGGGGCAAATGCAGAGGGAGAGGAAATTGCAAGCAGACTCCTCACTGAGTTGGGGAGCCCAATGTAGGGCTTGATCTCACGACCCTGAGATCATGCCCTGAGTGGAAAGCAAGAGTCGCTAACCGACTGAGCCATCCAGGAGCCCTTTAACAGGGTTTTAATCTGACAATGGCACAATCAAATAAATAATATAGTCTTTCCTTCCTTCCCTCCTTCCTCCATCCATCCACCCATCCAATATTTTTTTTTAAAAAAAGATTGAAGTACCAATACTTATATTTCTCCCAGTTACATCCTAACTGATGCCCCTTACGCCCGTTGTTCTGTTTGAATTGTTATACAAACTTGCTGTTATCGCCAAACAAATAAGCCAAGATGGAAACCTTAATTTCTTTGAGCAGATGGTTGTCAAAATCAATCTGAAAAAAGAGGTGCCAAATTGTTTGCTGGAATGCACTATCACAGAAAATGACTGTCGTGGACATCTGTTGTTTTTGGCTTCTCAGCATCCCTCCTTCCTTCTTTAGGTCACAGCACCCATGTCCCCTTCATAGCGTCTGACCTCCCATGTTCTTAGCCCATGCAGTTTAGTCAAGTTGGCCTCCAGCTGGCATCAAACATGAACACATGCCCTAGGCCAGGACAGAATTATCCATCCCCCTGGCCATAGCTATGGGTTGAGACATTGGCATCTGGCTCTAGGTGGTCATTCAGAGTCCCCTCCAAGGTCCTTGATGGAATTAAGAGAGTGGGACCTAAGCCAGTAATTTCCACTGGACATCTTTGTCACCACATGGGGGAAGGACAGTCTAAGAATGAAGCCAACACAATGGAAGACAGCAAAATGGCTGACTGGGGGCTCTTCCTCATGATGTTAATTGAACACCTGGATCTAGCTTGCTCTGAACCAGATCCACCTCAGAACTTTCCAGGTGCTTGAGCTAATCAATTCCCTTTCATTGTTTAAGGCAACTTGAGTTGAGTTTCTGCTACATGTGACAGCATGTGCTCAGGGCCTTTCAGGATTCAAAGATGAGCCAGATGTGGCCCCTGCACTCAAGGAACCCTCAACCTAGCAGAGAACATGGAACCAGTGCACACATATCCACCAGAAAGGTGGCCCATGCCATCAGCGTGGGCCACACATGAGGAGCTTGGCTGCAGGACCCAGTGCAGTGGGTGACAGACACCAGCTGGGGAGAATCTGGAGAACTGAAGAGAAGAAGGACCTTATTCCCAGCAGAGGGGAAGACTTGGGCAGGGGTCCAGCTGTGGGAGGTGTAGAAAGCTCAGTGTGTATTTTGAGGTCCTGTAGGTCATCCATAGCGACTGAAGGGTAGAGGTTAGGTTAAACAGGAAGATTTGGGGAACATAAACACAACAACTAGAGAAAAGCTGATTGGTAGTCTGAGGGATATGATGGGCAACAAGAAGGTGGAGAGGAATTTGAATAGGAGAGCGAGGTGCGGAAGATTACTTTGGCAGCCGTGAGAAGAGTTGGAGGGGAAGGGTTGGAAGGTGGGGGACTTGTGAGGAGGCCAATGCAATTGTCCGGCTGGAACTCAGTGCAGGGCTGGGAAGGACCAGATGGAAAAAAGAGGGCTGGAGGCGAATGGAATCCCAGCCTCTGAGAACATTCTGCAGAGCGGCTTTGGCCATATTTGCTCAAGAATCTTCCTTGCGGTATCATTTGAAAGCCATACTTTTTATTTCATGCTAAACATTGTCAGAGGGAGCAGTGGCAGATTCATCCTGACCACGAGCCAACTGGCCTGGCATGCACACTTTTAATGGCATTCCAGTCCTCAGGGCCTGGCAGACTCCCTCAAAGCTGGGCCCCTGCACTGGTTCCTGCCTTACCCAGAGTTAGATGTCAGGAGGAAGCATCTCGCTTCTCACTTGGTGGCCTTCTCAGCAGAAAGGCTCCACAGTGAGACCCGAATGAGGTCCCCTGTGTGAGACCTGTGCAGCTTGGCCTTCTAGAGATGCCACTGCTTTGCCTTCACACTCAGTACGATACTGATCACACCTTTACTCCTGCTCCCCCAGCCCCTCACTCCCAGACCTTGAGCGAGTCCTGTGGGCACCACCATTGATGATGCTGGTCCAAGACCCCACCATCACCCATGTGCATTAGTGCAGTGAACTTGCTGGTCTCCCTGTACCTGCCTTTGCCCCCTCCACAGTCTGTACCCCACAAAGCAGCTAGAAGAGTCCTTTAAGATCATAAACCAGATCCTGTCTGTCACTTGTCTTCTAAAACCCCCCTGATGGCTTCCTGCCTGATTCAGAATAAAATCCTAAATCCCTACAATGCCCCAAAGACTCCACATGATCGGGCCATTGGTTACCTCCTCCACTTAATTTCCTACTACTCCCCATCCCTTTGTACCTTTACACTCACCACTCTCCCTCCTCTGCTGACTGCTCTCTTTTGTCTTCATGGACCACAATATGCCTCATCATAATAAAAACTGGTCTCTGTCAGGATAGACTAAGATATGCTAAGATATGTAGTCATGAACAACCTCCACATTTCAGTGGCTCAGATTACAATGGATCTTTTCTCTTCTACCTGCATGTCTGTCGTGGGTTGGCAGAGTGGCTCCATTCATCATAGTCAATCCAAGTTGACAGAAGAGCCACCATCTTGAATGTTTCTGGTTGCCATTCTATAGGAAAGAAAGAGTCTCTCAAGGGTCTCATAACAGCAATTAAATGTCAGGCTCAGAATAAACACAAGCCACTTCTGCTCATGCTCTTTGGTCAGTCACTGGCTTTAGTCAATCACAAAAAGAACCCAAATATGTAATCTTACCATGTAGCCAGGAGTAGAAAGATATGTGATTATTTGGTGAACAGCACTAATGAAGACTAAGATGGCTGTTTTTTTTTTTTCCTGTGTGTGTAGCTTGCATCAGACCCTCTTGGAGCAGGACACCTGGGTGGCTCAGGTGGTTAAACATCTGCCTTTGGCTCAGGTTATGATCTAAGGGTCCTGAGATCGAGCCTGGCATCGAGCCCCACATCGGGCTCCCTGCTCAGCGGGGAGTCTGCTTCTCCTCTCCAACTGCCTCTCACCTTGCTTATGCTCTCTCACTCTTTCTCTCTCTCTCTCAATAAATAAATAAATTAAATAAATCTTAAAAAAAAAAAGAAGAAGAACCCCTTGGAGTGTCTTCCAGCCCAGCAATTGTGACCCAGCAGAGAGTCCGAAAGGGCAAGGTCAGGCATGGAGGTCAGAAGTAATCCTCTCCTGAGGTTGGGTGTGGAGCTGGAGCCCAGCAGAGGAAGAGCTCCCTGTTCCCCCACCTCTCACCACCCTCAGTCTCACTGCTTCCTTCCCTCTCCTGCCCAATAAATCTCATGAGTCCTGCTTTCCAAAGCTCTGGCCTTGACCCATCTTCACCCTCCAAGCCTAAAGTACACCAGGCTGTTTCTACTCTTGTTGGCTGAGCTCTCAAGTCCCTTCTGTGTGGAATGCCTTCTCTTCCCCCAACTTCAGTCTGGAAAATTCCTACTGACCCTATAATAGCACATTCAGGCAGCCACCTCCAAGACGCTGATACCTTCCCCGCTGCCCAGCCTCAGCTGGGTTATGGTTCATCCTCAAGTCTCCCATAACGCTGTGTTGTCTTTGTCACTGTCTTCATCATGTATTTCATACTGTTTCTGTCCCTCAGATCTGGGGGCCCCTTGAGGGCTTTATCTTTATATGCTTTTATTTTTATATCCTTCCCGGGTAGGAGATAGATGCTAAATGATTGATTGAATGAATGAAACCCAGGCACAGAGCCGGAAGTGGGTTAAAATTCCTTATATACGCCACTTTAAAGATTTTCTCTAGTTAAAATAATCTATTCCGTGTGTTTGAAAACCTCCTCCTTTTTGTCATGGCTCACTTCTGTTGGCTCTCTGATTTCTCGGAGCCCTAACTCTTCTACCTTTCTTGCCTTCTGTCTGACCACTTCTTCCCTCTGCCGCTGTCCCCCTGCCTGCCATGGTGCTCTGGGCCACCTAGCTCACGTGTCTTCTCAAAGCGGGTGAATGAATCTTGGGATGTGGATGGCCTGCCCTTAGGTTTGTTTCCCTAGGTGGGATGAGAGTGCACATATCTGGAGAAGACGCCCAAACTTGAAGGGTGGGAAGAGGGTTTGTGGTGGTGTTTTTGTTGTGAAGATTTAATGAGATAATATGGGTAACAAGTTCTTGCCCAGTGTTGATTGTGATGTTCATGATGAGGTTGGCTTCCGTGACAGGCGAGAGAGGGAAGCCCGGAAGGAAACTACAGGTGGAAGGCATGGTAAGGCCATCATTCGCCCCAGGGCTGCGTTACTTTTGCCTTTGTGGGCCCCTTCTCTGTGTAAAATATTAAAAATTATATGACCACATGGCTTTATAAAGGGAAATAGAATCCAGACTGGATTTCTTATGACATAGCCAATATTGTTCTATTAGATTTTTCTTCTGATTTAAAAAAGCATTAAAATTGATATTTAATTAAATATCAATTTAAAACCCTTGTGGGATTTTAAAGCTCTAAAACCCTTGTGGCTCCTAGCCAAGGTGTCTGCTGTGCCCCATGGCTAGGTCAGCCCAAGCCCATTGCTCTCTTCACTGCCCCTGGAACACACAGGACCCTTCCGTCCTCCTGGGCCACACTGTTCCTCCAGCCTGGGGTCTGTCCCTCATCCCACCCCCACCCTTTGCCCTCGTCCACCTGACAGATTCCTGCTCTCCCTCAAGGCTCAGCTCAAATGTCACTTTCTCTTGCCAGCGTTAGCAAATTAAAACACAGGGTGCCCAGCTCCATTTCAGATAAACAACAAGCAACCGTTTTAATGTAGATTTGTCCCAAATATCACACGTCCCAAATCTTGCACAAGACATAGTGATACTGAGAAGTCGTGATATATTCATCTGAAATTCAAATGGTCTGGCAACCCAGCTCTGTGACTGTCCCTGGTTCCCTTTCCTCCCAGGTTTTCTTCTCCCCTGCTGCGGGCCTGGGCGACCCAAGCTCTCTGCACACCTGTCCACCTGTCGGTGCCCAGCCTCGGCCCCCTTCTGCATTCTCCTCACCGCTCCCCTCCCCCGACATGGGGCCAGGATGTGGCCGTGCTTTCCTTGTCACCCATGAGCAAATGGGTGCTTTCCCTTTATTTCCCCCAACTACCTATTTATTTTCGGGGATGACGGGGCAGTATTTGGTTTTAATTTCATTCAGGATGTGATGAGCCCGAAGTGAACTGTTCCATTGGGGCACAGCAACAGTTCTGTTACCAAAGATGTGTCCCAAGAAGACACTCTATCTTCAGACCTTTCATTACCTGAGGAAAAAAAGCCCCGGAGCCCGTGGCTGACACCTACGTCCTCTCCCTGCCATTGTGCTCTGAGGTGGACGATGTGAGGTCCTGGGTTCCCTCCTCCCTGGGGTTCTGGGGTCAGATCGCAAATCAGCCGTGACCCGAGCAGGACTCTGCATATGAAAGGTGGTGGTGCTTTTGGTTTTTAAGACTTAGGTTCAGGAAATTCTGATTTGTGACTTTATCTCCAGAGTGGATTGATTCTTAAAAAGTTCTTTTAAACCTTTGCTTTGCTCAGCACTGGCCACAGAGGAGAAAACCAGCCTGGGCCGATCTTATGGGCATAAGCCCTGGGAGACCACTGGAGTCTGGTGATGGGACTCCTCATCCAGTGCTCCCAGCGTTCTTGGCAGCAAGAATTCGAAGCCCGAAGCTCCACAGAAGGAGCATTCCCTTGGAGGACTGCTGAGAGAGGGAATCAGCCCCTTAAGACTGCACTCGTGATTCAGAATAATTCGAGCCTGGTGAGGATTTTCAGTAAGCATGGTGAAAGTTCTCTTTTTTATTGCTAGGAATTTCCCAGCTTTCAACACATTCTCCCTTACATGGGAGAAATTCATTTTCACATTCTCCCTTTGGAAAGGAAATTTCCAAAGCTGACCACTGGTTAATCACGCTGAGCAAGAAACCACAGTACCCGTGCGTGCATGCATGTGTGTGTGTGTGTGTATGTGTAGGGTGTGGGGGGGGGCGGTGTCCTTCCCATGGGAGCTGCCAAGCAGTTTCTGCCTCTCTACCTATCTCTAGCCCCCTCTCTGCTCAAGCTGATGTTTATAGGATTAGGCAACAGGGCCCAAGGTAATTCTAAGGGGTGGTCCATAGGTGTCCTGAGCAAGAGAACAAGGCAGCAGGGAGCTCCCTGGCCCCACCCATCTGGGGAGCGCCGCACACCACGCCTCTCCTGGACTGTCAAAGTGCTTATTGAATCAAGGTCCTGATAAGTTCTGCACTTCTCTTTTTAACTTTATAGAACTGTTTGATGTTATTTATTGAACTCAATGTTTTCCAAACTTATTTGATCAGAGAACCACCCCATCCTCCATATGAGGAGCATCTCACCCAGTTAGCAATCCCGGGAACCTACTTTGGGGAAAAGGCTCCAAAAAGGAAGCAGAAGGCAGCCAAGAGTTTACAATGTTTGCATTCCCTCTGCAAGTCACTAACTTTGTACCAGAATCTGTCTGACAGAGAGCGTGGCTGGTTCCAGCATGGCCCCAGCAGAAGGACTCTAATTGCAGGCCCCATAGAGGGGCCCCCAGACACCACGGACTCTCAGCACGGGGGGCTAGGAGCGTCAGGAAGGAAAGGGCATTTTGGGCAAAGCCTGGCACTGATCTGAATACTGTTTTTGAAAACTTCAGCTGGCAAATACTTGGAATGAATTTTCAGAGTGTCCGAGTTTTGTTTTGGGTTTAAAACACCACACAAGGCTACTTTTTCATAGTCACAAGGCTGCCTATGGCATAACACGGGGAGTGTGTCATCCGAGGAGGAAGCATGCTCTCCTTCCCAACCCAGGGCACTGGCATTTCCTCTCCTTGGTGTGTTCTTCTTGCCACCAGAATACACTTGGCTCAAGGCCACCATTTGCACTGACTCCAAGGACTGTCATACGGGACAGATGTGAATGGTGTCCCCCCAAAGTTGTGCAAAGCGGTGGCTCCATCCAAGTGTTTGCCTGGTTCAGGGCAGAAGCCAAGATGCCCATTTGTTGGTGCTCTCTGTTTCTTAAATTCTGCCTCAGTGTCCCCTCTGATTAAAGCAGGCCCCATTGTTTTCCCTCTGTTTGTATTCTTCATAGCAGTTATCATTGCCTGGAACACTACATATTTTTACTTTTTTGAATACTGTCTCCACAAAAATAAAATATCAGCTACATGAGGGCAAAGATTTTTGGTTTTGGCCACTTTTGGATGACTAGTGCCTTGAATAGTAAGTACCTGGCAGAGGGTAGGCACACAGTATGGGCGGAATAAGTGAGGAACATTGTTTCAAGTTTGTTCTCCCTTCGGTGGTGATTGGTTGTGGAGAGCAGGCGGGCAAGGACATTGACTGAACTGTGGGCGGTGTGGTGGCGAGGCAGGGGAGGGCTTCTGGTCCAGGGCCCGACTGATCATAGATGCTCGGGATGGCCACCTGGGCTAGCTGTGGTCCACGGGCACGGGAGGAAGGACAGAAGGACAGGGAACAATAGAAATGAATTTTTATTTGTAAAAAGTTACAAAATGATATTGTACAAAAATAAAGTCTGTAGAGAACTTTGGTTGTATAACACAAACGACTGAGACAGATCAGAGAAGTCAGAACTTCCAAAGAAGTGCACTCCCTACCGGATCAGATGGTAATTGCAACGATATAGAAAAATCACAAACTTTACCCTTTTTGTGGATTTGGTGGAGTGATTTGCTTCAGTTAAAACTTGCTTGTGGTGTGTAGGTGATGCTGGGAATAAGCTGTCCACGTCCACTGTCTCCTAGAGCCCCTGTGAGCAAGGACTCTCCCTGGGGATTGGGGGGGGGTGGCGGTAACTGAGGCCGACCCCTGGGGACACCAGCCCCCAAATCTGCCAGGACCCTCTGAACCAGACAGACGGTCCTGGGGCTACGTCACACTGTGCTTCAGGAACGACCAGACAGCCGGGTCTGTCACTGTTGGAAGCAGGCTGCTCTTCAGCGAGGTCCCCACTCTGGCCCCAGGAGAGGGTGGGAGGGGGGATTCCTTTTACTTTCTCTCCAAGTTGTGCAAGGGGAGCAGAAAAGACAGAGAGGGACAGAACGATGGTGAACTTGGGTCTTTGGGGGCTGGGGGGAAGGGGTGTCTGGTAAATGCTGCCTCTTGGTTACTTTGCAAAATTCACATGATTGTTTGAGGGAGGCTAGTAGGTCACTTAACTGCTAAATCTGTCATACTTTCGGGCTATTAGCCACTTGGGTAGTGATAGATGATTTCCTTGATAAAAATCCCTTTTATGAAACATGCAATGAACTCTTAACAGAGGGCCCAGCGCCAGACAGTCCCACCCCCGGCACTCGCCCGCCCGCAGGAGGAGCTGGATGGTCCCACCCTACACCCCCGTCCCTCCAAAGGCTTTCATCCTACAGGTGGGGCGTGCTGTGGGCAGGAGACTCAGTGTGTGTGTGCGCGTGCGCGCGGCTGGGCCAGACACGTGTCCCTCATCCCCCCTTCTGGGCCACCCCCTTCGGACAGGGACAGCGACTGTTGCCCCAAGGGGACAGCCAAGGGGCCTTTACGGCGCCCAGGTAGAGCCCATTTTGGAAGGCCGGCAACGTGCTCCCTGGCTGCGCTGGGCGTGAGCAAGTGTCTCTAGACGCCAGTGGGTGGACGGAAGGATGGAGGAAGAGTCCCCCCAGGTCAGGACACAGCCGCGGCCGGCCGAGCTACAGGATTTGTATCTTGCTTTTAGGTCAACACTGACTCCAGGACTTCCTACTAAAAGGGATTTAACCTTTCATATACATGGTTATGCATGCGGTAGATAGATACGCGTGGAAGGGAGTGAGAGCTTACATACAGCAGAAAGGGGAGCGCGTGGCGGGCCCGCTCGGCCGTGGACCAGCGGGGATGTAAAACCAGAGCAAACGGGTCTTTGCTCACCGATCCCGAGAAGGGGCCTGTCACAAGCGCTCCTGACGCATTCCTCTTCTCAGAAGTAAAACTAGGGAAGAGGCTGAAATGGGGGGAGATGAGGGAGGGCTTTTCTTAAAAAGGTAAAGTAAGTGATTTTTTTTTTTTGCCTAGCAAAAAACTTTTTAATACTTTGAAAAGCGTGGACCCTTGTTCCCAATCAAAATTTCCTTTGTCACTTTTCTTTGCATTTTGCGACCACATATACTTTGGCACCTTTGAAAAGAAACTTTAATAAATAAGGGGAGAAAAGAGCAACTCATTAGTGAACGGTAATAAATAACAATAACTTAAATCTCAATAAATATCTTCTCTATATTTCTGTATCTGAAACAGATGCATTGCATCGAGTAGCTTCTCTGGCCACTGGTGACCATGCTTAAATGGAGCTGGGGGGTATGTAACCTCTGTCTCTCTGTAAACCGGCAGGCCCAGTGGCGGGCCCAGGGCAGCTGGGGGCCTTCCCCACTCTCTCTCCTGCAGGAGTGCTGCCGAACACCACAACTGGTTTCCTGTTTCCAAGGACATCAAGGAAATACCTTCGGGTTTGTTTTTAGTCATGAGGACAGCCTTTTTGGTTCCTAGCCAACTTCTTCCCACCCCGCACACCAGGTTCCAAATCCATCACCAACCAACAGTTGGCCAAACATGCTGGCTTTAGGAAACCTCAGGCTCCGACTTTCAGATTCAAAGGTAACGATCTCTTGTGTCTTTGCCTTGTGTTGTGTTGTGTTGTTGTGTTGTGTTGTGTTGTTTTTCCTCTTCCTTTCCGGGGTATGTCTCCACTGAGTGACAGAAAAATAAACCTTTCTTGCTTTCAGCAGTAAAACGTCATGACGAGGAACGACACCAGGATGACCATTTCCCAGGTGTCTCCAGACACGTGAAAATAAACCACAGGAGATACACTGGTTTGGTTTCAAGTGCATCCGCAACTGTGCCCGGGGCCGGCCGTGGCGGGCTATGTCTGATGACGGGAACCACCCAACCAGGGCCCCCAGCCCTGGGCTGCTGGTGACATCGGCTGCCAGCCGGGAGAGTCCAGATGGTTGTTTCCTCTCCCGTCCCGTTCTCTGTAGCTGGATCTCCCTCTACCAGGCTCCCCCAACGGCTGCCTTCCTCTTCCTCCTCCTCCTCCTTCCTCCTCCTCCGCCTCCTTGGTCCTCATCTTCCATTCGGGGCTAACATTTCCTGGGAACCTTGGTCCCTTTCTTTGCACTGTAGCAGGAATGCAATACACAGCAGTCTCTGGAGCCGGAGTCAGATACATCCACACCTTTTAGCGGAATGCTTTCTTAGAATATGGTAAACCAGGTTGTCATCTAGAAACGACAGGTCGTCATCGTAGGCGATGGGTCTGCAGCAAGCCTGCCCGACTTTGTCACTCACCAGCCTCCTATTTTTGGATAAGTTTTTTAATATTTTGTCGTACATTGTCTCGGCTGCGTCGCAGGAGCCGCTGCAGTACCGAAAAATCAGTTCCTCCTTGGTTTCGTAGCCCAAACCCAGGTCAGTGACGTTTAAATGTACTGCAGTCAAAACACAGCCCCGGTTTCTGCCCCGCTGGCCTCGCCGCCCTTTCCCCCTGGAACCCTCCGGGCTGCCAGCCGCCACCTGGCGATTCCGCTCTCTCCGGGGTGGCACGGCCATTTGCTTCTCAGGCGACCTCTTCAGTCTTCGGATGGTGGCCTGAATAAAATCCATGACGTCGTCAAACTGATCAGAATAATCCTCTGGCATGTTTGCTGTTCAACAAGAAAACAGAAAAGTTCACGTGAGACGACAAGACTCGTTTCAAGCGGGCTTCTCTGGGAAAGCACCTCCAAAGTCAGCCTAGTGGGGACCCCCAGCAGCTGGTCAGGCTAAGTGACCAGGGCACCCCCCACCCCAGGGAGCAGAGGCAAAAATGCACCCTCAGAAGGGAGAGTATACAGTTGAAAGAGGAGACTAGCGTGTGAGGGACAGACACACTTCCTTGCAGAAAACAAGTCCTCAGAAGCATGTCTTTCGCTTGAATAACATCTGCTATTTTTTTAATTTTCCATTTTTTTTTTTAAGATTTGTACTTATCCATTGGATGGAGAGCACAAATAGGCAGAGCTGGAAGCAGAGGGAGATGGAGAAGCAGGCTCTCCGCAGAGTGGGGCTCGATCCCAGGACCCCGGGATCATGACCCGAGCCTAAGGCAGACACTTAACTGACCGAGTGAGCCACCCAGGGTCCCCAACATCTGCCATTTTTTAACAAGTCTGCTGCGGTTGCTAGGAGCAGGTGGCTCCTTGAAGGCCATTTTTCTTGGCTGAGAATCGAGCTAGAGTAGGGGCTCTCAAATGTGAGTGTGAACGAGAAGGTGCTGGGAGGCTCACAGAAATGCAGATTCCTGGCCCTACCCTTAGTGGGAGGTATAGGGAGGGGCCAGAGAGCCTCCATGTTCAATGAGTTCTGACATGACTTGGAGAAACCCTGTCTTAGAAGGTAGGAAAAAGATTATCTTGGATAGAGAAGTCTTCCAACATTGCCACTTTGATCTGGACTATTGAGCACCCTTCCCCCGAATCTCACCCTGACTCCACATTTCCACTCCACTGAGTGGGGAGAGAAGCATTTCCATAGAACAAATGAAAAGCTCATGACTTCATCTATATGTTAAAAGTTCCTTAAAAACAGCCTACTCTTCACTAACAAAGAGATGACCACTTCCTCGGAACAGCATGACTTAAAAAATATGGTACCACTGTAAGAAGACATTTAAATGGATCCACGGAACAAGGAAGGAGATGCTGTTTGTGGAGAGAGGCCCAGCCTTGGCTGCAGGAGGCCACACGACTCCCACAGCCTCTGGTTGTCCACAGGTCAAGAGGTGTGCACTTTAGGGGGACCCCACGGAGGAACGAGGAGGCGATGCTTCTCAGAAGTTTGAGAACTTGGGGCTAGAGCAAGAATTCCCAATCTCTTGGGATTTTCTGCTCTATTGCAACATCTGTGTTGGCTGATCAAGTAAGAGGTGAGCAATTGTTTGAACAATTTAATGCATTTCTAAAAGAAGAAAGCCATTTAAACCCCTCGTCATTAGGTCCTAGAACTTGTATGCTCCCCTCATCCCCATTTCAGGTAACTTAGAATTTTTAGGGTTATATGTAGCTCAGAAAAAGGTACCTCAAAATAGGGGCGCCTGGGTGGCTCAATGGGTTAAGCCTCTGCCTTCAGCTCAGGTTGTGATCTTAGGGTCCTGGGATCAAGCCCCACGTCGGGCAGGGAGCCTGCTTCCCCCACTCTCTCTGCCTGCCTCTCTGACTACTTGTGATCTCTCTCTCTCTGACAAATAAATAAATAAAATTTTTAAAAAGAAAAAGATACCCAAAATAGTCGTTGGCAAGAGTTAACGTGCTTTGCTGAGACCACAGTAAAGCAGAAAAGGATTACTTTGTGCTGGATTCCTGTCGAATTGTTGTTTTGTCATGGATTGTTTTTTTTTTTAAAGATTTATTGATTGATTGATTTGACAGAGAGAGAGAGAGAGCACAAGCAAGGGGAGCGGCAGACAGAGAGAGAGGGAGAAGTAACAAGCCCGATGCGGGGCTCGATCCCAGGACCTTGGGATCACAACCTGAGCTGAAGGCAGACTCTCAACGGACTGAGCCACCCAGTGGCTCCCCTGTCATGGACTGATGGTTAAAACACATATCAGGAATCCTGTTGTGTAAAACAAAATCCAGCTAAGGCAATTTAACCGTATCAATCAATTGATCGGTCAATTGATAAGTCTATTGATTGACACTGATCTATCCATCTAGAACTAGAATATATAATCTAGGATACATAGTAATGAAAAAAAGTGCAGATTGTGTGGAATGCCCAGAATGCCTCACTGTTCGATATCTAGGGTTTGGCTTTCGATAGTCCCCCTGCCCGGAAGTCACAAAGCTGCTCCCACCCTGGTCCAGGCCCATTGTCTCTGTCTGGATCACCACAGCAGCCTTGGGCTCCCTCATTCCAGCCTTACCCTCCTTCAGTCTATTTCCCACTCAGCAGCCAGAGCTGGTAATGCAGGTCATGTCCCTCTCTGCTCCAGACGCTCCAATGGCTCCCCATTTCTCTTGGAGTAACAGTTGAAGTCCACACTGGCCTAAGGCCCTACCTGGCCTAGCCATCCCTTTCTCCTCCAGCCTTTGTCACCTCTGACCTTCTCTTCTACTTCTCTTTTCCCTTACTGCCTCTCTTCCAGTTTTCCAGGCCTCCTTGCTGCTTCTCACACACAGGGTTTCTCATCCTTAGCCCTACTGACATTTTGGGCAGGCTGCTGCTTTGCCGTGGGAGGCTGTGCTCCCACATTGCAGGATGGTGAGTGGTATCCCTGGCCTCTAGCCAGGAGATGCCAGTAGTCTCCCCGCACCCTTCCCTAGACATTGCCAAGTGTCCCTGGGGGTAAAAGCACCCTGAGCTGAGAACCACAGATCAGACACAAACAGGAGCTCGAGGCCGTTGTGCTGTTTCTTCTCTGCAGTAACACTGTTCCTGCACAGCACCCAGTGGCTCACTCCCCCATTCTTTCAAGTCTATGCCCAAATGTCACCACCACCAAGCCCTCCCCTGACCTCCCTGTTTAAAATACAATCTGTCCCCAAGCCCGAATCCAGAACCCCCTCCCTTGCTTCCCCACCCTCCACCATAATACTATGTTCCAGTGCACTGTAGAACTGATTTCTTAAGTTTTTTATTTGTTGTCTGTCTTCTCTGATAGAAAGTCAACCCCGGAGGCAGGGATCTTAGCTTGGCTTGTTCAGCCATGGATCCCAAGTGCTTAAAATAGGATCTGGTCCCAGGAAGCCTACCATAATTTTTGAATGAAACAGGGCACTTTATAAGGGGAGAAGAAGGAGTTCTTAACTTTTCAAGGGGACGCTTGGACTTCGGGTGAGAACCACACCATCATGAAATAAACAGCTCACGACGTCACACGGGAATCAGCCATGCCCTGAGTGTTGCTGTCCTTTTCCACCTGAGAGTGAAATATCCACCTGGCCAGCTTCCTGCAGCATGCAAGTCTGTGTCTCAAGGTTCGCCTCCCTCAGGGTCTTGGAAGGGGCTTCCTCCGGGAGCCCTGGTGTGGGAATAGCTCTGACTTAGTCATTTACTCGGAACCATTTTCTAACTGGACTTCCTTAAGAAGTTTTCTTCTTAAAACACAAAAACCTTTAAATCCCTCTGTGTAAAGAAGTGAATGGCTTATTTTGAGGAATGAGCTCCTTATGCTATTTGTGATTTTTTTCCAATAATCAGCTCTGAAGAGGAAATTAGGTATGCTCAGCTTAAAAAAACTGTGCTTGTATATAAATTTGAACTTCTAAAATTGATATATTAGGGGTGATTAATCAAAATACCACAATGCATACTCTGGTTTCTCTTCAGATCACATAAATCTTTCACCTTTTACAAAATACCACAAAAGTCTTCATGTTACCCAAAAAGACCTTTTGTGTAACAAAAGGACTCACATGAAGGGATCCCCCCCAACTCTATTCAAGAATTCCTGAATAGATCAGTAACTTAAGAACCTGAGGACACAGAAAGTTAAAATTGATTAAGAATCAGTTGAAGATTAATCAGAAATGAGGATGAAACATTACTAAAATTTTAACATAAACGCACGGGAAAACATTCAAGTTGTAAAGGTGCAACTTACACTAGTTTAGAGACTCATTAATTTATGCAGCGATAAATTATATACTTTTATATTACTGAAGTTATAACAATAACTTGAATCAGTATATGTTCTTATTTATTGCCTGATCCTTTCAAAGTTCCTCAAAAATGTTTTCTCGCCTTTATATGACATTTTGACTGCATGGCTCTGTCCATTGGTTTTGCTTGCCAGGTAAAATATAGAGCACCTTGTTAAATTTGAATTTCAGATAAATTGCAAATACATTTTTCGTATTTGCATTTTCGTATATAAGCAGTCCTAAATGATGTTTGCGACATACTTATACTTTGCTCTGAGAACATTTAGTTCCTTTATTTTAAATTCCAGTTGGCTTTTTCAGGGTGATGAGTGTAGCAGTGAGAATGAACCAGGCACTTGTGCTTCGGGATGAGGTGGTAAACGGATTATTAATTCTGAATCAAAGGCTTCCAGGAACCTGGGAAGCAGTCAATAAATGCTTGATGTAAAAGCGAAGGATATAGCTGGTAAGAACTTTTCCTTTTGGTGGGAAAATCTCCCTTGTGCCGGATGGCTAATGTGGAAATATTTATCAAAGCCCCAGTTTTAGGCTCCAGGCGATTCTCATTGAGCCCAGAGTTTTTTTGTTTTTTTCTTCTTCCCTTTTTCCTTTCTTCTCCTTCTTGAAAAATAGAGCAAAAATAAATAAATAAATAAACAAACAAACAAACAAACAAATAAATATTTTGCAAGTTTTACATGGATATGAATTTTGGAAACCAGAACAGGGTAACATTATATTTTCTAAACCACAGAGCCTGTCTCTTCCAACATAGATTCCCAATTCCAGGCCTCTTGATGCTGACTGAGTTCCCTTATAGAGAGGTGCCTTAATTTATCAACATGAGGCATTTCAGGGGCATGAGGAGCCATTTGCTTCACTGTGCCTGTTCTTAGAAATTTTGCAGAGGCCTTGAACCCCAGGCTCTGGCCAACCCATAGCTGCCTCTGTCTTCCAAGAATTCACGGAGCTGAGGGGACAGAAGGGGATTAGGGTTTGGATTAGTTCCCTAAATTAAAACTTAATAGCATATCACTTTCTTTTTCATCCTATAAAGGGCTTGGCAAAATGTCAGCCATACAAACAGCCCCTGTGAGTAGTAACTTTGATAGTAAAATATTTGCAAACCACAAAAGAAGAGCATCATTTTTAAAAAATAGGTCAAACACTTGCTCATTTCCCAGACCTGCTTGGAGGATATGTCTTGGAAAAACATGTCTAAAAGCTAAAGTTTTTGAAAAAAATCAAAATGCTCAAATGCGTTTAAAGTGACCCTTCAGTATGCAACCAGATATTTTGGCATTATTCTCTTTAAAATATTTTAACTTTGATGTGTCCTTTGTATAAACAGTGCTATTTAAACAAATGAAACCTTGTACTGGGGGAATATTTCTGGGAACAAACGGTTCACAGTAGAGACCTTGCCTCCCTTGATTATGGGGAAAGACTGTAAAGTCACCTCAGGAACAAAGGACTGGGGTATTGACCATTCTGTAAAGGTAATTGAGTTTTTATAGGAACAATGGTAAGGACACAGAGTATTTCTTGTAATAGCCTAAACAAAAAGTACATAATTCAAAACATTATCTTAGTTAAGCAGGCATGCCATGGACAAAACAAAATAGTAGATTTCCCTTAAGAACAGTACAGTTTAAGTCTATTTTAATCAAAGGGGTCTGAGGCCCCTGGGTGGCTCAGTGTGTTAAAGCCTCTGTCTTCTGCTCAGGTTGTGATCTCGGGGTCCTCGGATCGAGCCCTGCATTTGGCTCTCTGCTCAGCGGGGAGCCTGCTTCCTCCTCTCTCTCTGCCTGCCTCTGCCTACTTGTGATCTCTCTCTCTCTCTGTCAAATAAATTATTAATTAATTAAAAAAAATAAAAGGGGTCCTTTTATATTTGTATCAGGCTGTCCCCCTCTTTGCCCCAGAGGCGGGGGGGGCGGGGGGGCCAAGCCAGCCTTTAGCCTTTTTTCAACCCATGGGCCCCGAAGGGAGGCGGCACAAGGAGAGGACTTCTCCCCCCAGAGTGCAAGTGGGCTCTGGGGACAGAGGGAAGGTCTCTGAGGCTCTGAGAGTTCCAGAAAAAAAGAGGGGAGGGCTGGATCCTAATACCCACAGTAGCCCCTCTTAAAGGAACTGCCTTCCAAGCCAGAGTCAGCCTCAAGGATGCAGGGGCCCCGGAGAAAAGGCTCAATTTCTTGCTCTGGGGAGGCCCAGCCTCTGGATTCCGCCATAAAGCAGCCGGCCGCTATGTACCAGAAGGGCAAGGGTTCACACACGGAGGCCCATGGGGTGAGCTACTGCGTAAGCCAAGGCTACACAGGTCTTTCTCCAGGTAGTGTTGCGCACCAGAATGGGAACACCCTGGTGGGGCGGAGGTCAGGTCACGGAAGGCTGTGCCCGGGTGCCGAGGTGCTGGGCAGCCTGTCCTCACAGGGAGAGCCTCCCCGAAAAGGCTGTTCAGAGACAGGAGGCAAGGGGAAAACCTCCCAGGTTGGGAATATTTAATCTGACCTCTTTACCTGCCTGCACCCCAGATGAAGTCCGGACTGCTCTGTAGAGCGGGTACGCATATGCAGAACACAAGCTCTATCTATCCCCACACATGTACCCGTACATGCACGTGTGCGTACATGGGCACACTTGCATGTTTATATGAAAAGAGTCGGTCTGATAGAGCCTCTCAAGAAAACTCCCAGCTCACGTCATTCTTTGGAATACATTATTTTTCCTTTTCAATAAGATACAAACATGATCTTTCTTCACTAATACTGAAATACTGAAATATTATAAATATTAAAAAAAACTTAAAAATTCCTCACATTGCAAAATTTCATCATTCTAAAATAACAGCTTCCTTGATGCACATAAAATATAACCGATATAAAGGGGGGATGGAGGCCTCCTTTCCTACAACATCAACTTTAAGCCCCACAACATCCCTGCAAGCCTAACTAGGGACTGTGTATTATCTTGACTTCACAGATGGGGAAACTGAGGCTCAGAGAAGATGAAAAGAAAGGCCACGTGACTCATACATACGGACTCTGTTGGTTTAAAGTTCGAACTTATTCTAAGGCTCCAGGCCACACCTGTTTTTAAGTACAAAAAAAAAAGCTTACTACTATACAGCTTTTTAAGTCTCGGGAGTGTGGTAATATACTCGGGAACAAGTTCAAGATATGCTGATTTCACCTGCACACATTTACCAAACCCAGTGAGAAAGATACTTTCTGTTGGAAAATTCCGCATGAACTGAGTTACATGAAGTAGATTCTAAACTTGGGCTGCTGCGGGCCCCAGAATACAGTAAGTCGTCTCGGGGAAGGGAAAAGCCACGCTGTTCAGGGCCACCTCCCGTGCCCTGGGTCTTGCATATCCCTCTAAGGCAGAGCTGGCGATTTCCCAGTTAAAACCGGAAAACCAGCAGCCAAGGGCGGCGGCGGCGGATTCCGACAGAGAGGCCCTATCTCCGGAAGCTCCTCCAACCCACTCTGGCACCAAACGATGAGGCTCTCGCCACAGAGCTAGAGAGAACACAGCCTCCAATTCCAGCCTGGGGTCAGTCCCTGATCGTCTCAGGCCCCTGAGCTAGTCACTGAGTCCTCCTGGGCTCCACCGGACCTTCTCTGGGGCCCTCCCCAGTGCAATGCCCTGAGATGCAGACAGCTTGTGTCCTGGGGTGGGGTGGGGGTGCTGAAAATATTCGTTTCCGTGACTTCCGTCAGGGAGAGGCCGCCTCTGGCTGTTGCCCAGCAGCATTCTGCCCAGGGCCCCAAGAAACCTCATGGGAGGTATTTTAGGGTCTAGCAGTTCTCGACCTTTTCAGTTGACCTCTTGGCTCAGTGCTTTGGTTACATCTGAAATAATCACCATGGGGTGTCTCTCAACTCAACATTTTCCTCTGCCCCATGCAGGAGAGGTGAAAAGATATGTAGATCGGGCGCTGAGTCTCAAAACACCCTAGGTTCTAGGGGGTTCTAGGGGGAGGCATCCTTATACCTCAGTCTCCATCTGTGAAGGAAGGGATGGAGCTGATGGCCTCGGAGAGGGCATACTCCACCCAACACACTGTCGCCTTCCATCTCCATCAATGGGAAGTCGAACGCCAAACTTGCCATTTTCTTAAAAATCTCTATTTTATCCATTTCTGGTTTCGCTGCTTCAAGCATGTTTGGGTCATACCCGCCTTATGATTGCAAGGCTAGAATCCCCCACTGCGACTGCTCCCAAATGGATCACGGGTCCAGCCCGCCTTGCAAGCTGTTGACTCTTGTTCTATTTGACCTTCAGCGACCTCTGAAATGTGTGGTGTTATTCCACGAGCATGTTCCAGTTCTCCGAAAAATTCTACAGAGTTTTGTCATCGGCTACTACTTAAGTGTTAATTTTGACACTTATTTGAATTAAAAAAAAAGGCTCTGGGTCACTAAGCGCCAGAATGCGGATACGTGTCACATTATGTAATGATCATCCTCGCTTTCCTATTTTAGACAGAGTCTAAAATAACCCAGGGTTAGACAGACCGGCCTACTCCTTGGGTTCTCTTGGGTTAACTTCAAGCGGGGTCTATGGCATTGAGTTCCCTAAGAGTAATTCACCAGTTGAGGTGATTTACTAAGTCCCTGTGACCATTGCCAGAGCCACCAGCGCATTCTCTTCATGACCAGTGGTTTGCTGACAGGAAAGCATGACATGCATGGGTTTATTAGAAAACTATTTGTGTTGTAAAAACACCAGTGTTTCGTTGTTTTAAAAAAGCATTTCTGGATCCTCTCAAGGCAGAAGGAAAAGACCAACTAGAATGCAAACCATTTCAGAATATAGAAAAAGGAGCCTTGGGTATACTTTTAAAAGCCACCTTGCTCATCAAAATGCCATTTTATTTACCATCTCCACCTACTTTGACCAACATCGCACATGAGTATTGGTTATACTATCTTGAATTTTTATCCCACAACTTAACTAAGGAAACCTGTCACGAGGGTAATGGAAATTATTCCAGGAAGACAAATAGCCCCGAAACCTTACTGAGGAAGAGACAGACAGCGTATTCATTTTGCCATCAGATTCTGATTGCCCGGCTCTGATTTCCACCTATGTGGTCTATGCTTTCATTATAGTTATGTTAATAATTTTACAGTAATACGGCATGGCTCCCCTGGAGGGAAAATGTCCACCCTCGGGCTTTTAAGTCACAAACACACCCCATAGGGTGTCCATTTGTTAACTAATCCGTGAACACCTGGCGTGAGCTAAAAGCACTCCACAGTCAGCAGTAAAGACCCCCCATGCTAACGAGCGCACCCCGTGAGCTCTGTGATTGCATTTAGGAAAACCTTACGGGAAGGGTGAGAAAGTTACCCAGTAAAATTAAGCACACAGAAAGCCACTTGGGAAAAGAATCCCTCGCAGTGTTGAGGCAGGTGGGTTTTGAGGGGAAATTCCAAAGGACCCTGGAAGCAAAGGAACTTTGCTTCTTCCCTCCCACAAAGCCCTGCATCAGGCTGGGGGCCCCACAACGCTCCGGGCTTCTGCGTTCTCACTCCCCCAGCCCTTCCCAGGGGCCCACTGAGCAGTGGCTAAGAGGACGCGGGACTGAGGGACTTGGGCAAGAAGAGGACCCGCAAAGAGAAGATGAAAGGCAAATAAAAGGGGTAAAAGCAAATTGTTCCCTATCATTTGAACCAGCTTCCTGTGGCCAAATGTGAGGAGGGATTTGCTACGCAAGTCCCCCCCTCCACACCCTGTGAATGAATTTACTGGCATCTCAAAGACGCTTCATGGAATCAGCTATACAGATCATTCAAAAATGATTGCATTTACAAAATCAGCCTTCCACCTCAGTGAGGGAGGGGTGCTTCTTGCCCATCTCACTCATTTGGCTGTGAGGCACTATTCTGGGGGCACGTTGGGATCTGTGCAAGTGCCACGCTGGGACAATGCAGGCATGCGTGGCTCCGGGGAAAAACCGGTTTTGGTGGCTCCTGGCGTTAAGGACACATCATCAGGAACTCGGTATTCTGAAGATGTTTACCTGAATCTCGTAACATGGAAACAGACACACAAATCAAATCATCCAAACTGAAGGGCGGTCTACAAAAGAGCAGGCAAGACATCCTGAACTCTTCAGAATGACCAATGTCATGGGAAGAAAAGGGTTGGGAGCTATTCTCAAGGAAAATAAAGAAACATGATCAATGGGGTGCCTGAGTGCCTCAGTCGGGTAGGGGTCTGCCTTTGGCTCAGGTCCTGATCCTATGGTTCTGGGATCAAGTCCCAGGTCAGGCTCCCTGCTCATCCGGGATCCTGCTTCTCCCTCTCCTCCCTGCTTGTGCTCTCTCTCACTATCCGTCATTATCTCTGTCTCTCTCTCTCAAATAAATAAACTCTTTCAAGAAAAAAAGAAACATGATCATCAAATGCAATTTGTGATTCTTGATTAAGGGGAAAAAATAGGATCTTATTGTCATAGGCGGGGAAATCTGAATATGGATTATCTATTGGATAACAGTACTGTTAAACTTCCCAAGACTGATAACTAAATTGTTGTTGTGTAAGGTCACATCCTCGTTCTTAGACGGTACATGCGGAAGCATTTGATGTTATGTTTGCAACTAATTCTCAAGTGATTCAGGGGACAAAAATGAAGCAGAATGCTAACAAGAGGTCAGTCTTGGTGACAGATCCATGGTGTTTGTTGTACTCTGAACCCTGTACTCTGAAGTCCCATATGAACAAACCGAGATATACAGAGGTGGGTGGTTCCGTTTTTGATTCTGGCCAGACACTCATGGCCAGGCTCTGTGCTTTGCCTGGGTGCCTGTCCATCTACCCGTCCATCTGGTCATCATGTAATCAGGATCCACAAGTGTGACGGTTGTCACGGATGTATGTTAACATGTGTCTTCCAACTGGAAATGAAGTCATATCTTTTCTGACAAAAAAGTCAATTTATCTGGGCAGATTAGCTTGCCAGTTTCCCATGAACTGACGATAAATTGGCAGCTCCAAGATTTCACTAAAAATACATGTGAACCGGGGCGCCTGGGCGGCTCAGTCGTTAAGCGTCTGCCTTCGGCTCAGGTCATGATCCCAGGGTCCTGGGATCGAGCCCCACATCAGGCTCCCTGCTCAGCAGGAAGCCTGCTTCTCCCGCTTCCATTCCCTCTGTTTGTGTTCCCTCTCTCACTGTGTTTCTCTCTGTCCAATAAATAAAATCTTTAAAAAAAAAAAAAA
>CM053607.1:23637165-23648671 GCA_028646535.1 Procyon lotor
AAAAAAAAAAAAAATACATGTGAACCACACATACAGTTCCCTAATGGGCTGGAAATTACATCAGGTATGACTATTAAACTTCTGATTCAAAAATTTTAGGTATCGTCTTAGAAGCATGCAATAATTTTTCAACATTCTTTCGGCAGCTTTACAGGCAAAAAAGTTTGAAGACTTTTAAAACCATGCCTTTCCACCTCCATGACCTTATTAAAGTCATGCGAAAAAGTGGGTTTGCCTCTGCTGAGCTAACTGGTAGATTCCCCGTAATGACCCCAGCTCTGCCTATGCAAACCCACTCCTGTTCCCAACGTGGGGGTCATGCTGGCCCTTGTGCAGTGACCCTGGATTTCCCGTGTCAGTGTCTCCTTTCCCAGGGCTGAACTGGAGTGGTCTGAGCACAAGTCCCTCCCAGCAGGCCTCCCGAATTCTGTCAGCCTACCAAACATACGAGCAGAACTCACTTGCCCCCAGATGTTAGGAAGCCTCCTCTCACAGCAACAGGCACCGGAGGTGTCGGCGTGTGTACAGAAATTCACATTTGCCTCCTTAAAAGCTGCTGATCTGGACTTCAAAGTAGCCACTAATAATAGGAGCCTAGGCCCGCTGCCACCCAAATGGAGATGAAAAAGGCCTGAGGGCGCCTGGGTGGCTCAATGGGTTAATAGTCCGATTCTTGAGTTTGGCTCAGGTCATAATCTCAGAGCCTTGAGATTGAGCATGCTTTAGGCCCTGTGCTCAGCAGAGTCTGTTTGATCTCCCTCTGCCCCTCTAGCTCTTGGTCTCTCTTCCTAAAATTAATAAATAAATCTTTTCTTTCTTTCTTTTTTTTTTAAAGGGCCTGGGGCGCCTGGGTGGCTCAGTCAGCAAAACTTCCACCTTCGGTTCCGGTCATGATCCCTGGGTCCTGGGACCGAGTCCCAGGTGGGGTTCCCAGCTCAGCGGGGAGCCTGCTTCTCCCACCTGCTGCTCTCTCTGCTTGTGCTCTCTCTCTCTCTCTCTGTGTCAAATTAATAAATAAAATATATTTTTTAAAGGCTTAAAAAATTTAATATTCCCTACTTTGATTAGTTGGCTCTTTCGACTTTCTTGAAAATCAGTGTTTCAGGGTTAGTGAATGTATTTTTAGCAAGCCAATGTTTGCGTTTTCTTAATCTGCTAATATGGGAGCAGTCTGTGTAAAGCCAAGAAATACTGGCTTTGAGGCCAGAAGTCTGAGGTCTGAACTCTAGTTTCACCACTTACTAGATTGGTGACCTTGAACAATGCTCTAGATCCCATTTCTTCATCTATAAAGTGGGGCTACAAGTATCTCCTCCTGTCCAGCAGAGCTCACACTTATTCAATTTTTGGACAAGAAAACAAAACTTTTTTGTTTAAAATGGAGTCAACCATCTGGGTAGACAAGAGGTGCTACGACAGTAATTTTAATATTCAGTTTTTATTTGTAGTTATTCACTGCCTTGAGTATTAATACATTGATTCAAGGGTGCCTGTGCCTAGAACGGGCCCTTTATTGTGCCCTTTTAAAAAATGAGGGCCCAATACCTCAAAATGAAAAATGTGCCTAATGCTACAGACTCGACTCCCAAGCAGCCCGTGTACCTGAGTAACTTTAGCGGCAAGATGACTTTGCAGCCGGATCCCACACCCACAGCCACCTGCCGGCTCGAGGTGCTCCCGTGGCCCTCCACTGCCATCAAAACAGCAAACCCCTCCTTGTCCCAGATTTATAGCATCTCATCATCTAGGGATCACCTGTGGAGATCCCCTAAGTTTCACGCCACTTCCTGCCACCTGTCCTCAGCTCTTGGTGACGGGTCTGGCCTCCTCCTTGGAGTCACCACCTGCCCCTTCCCCATATCATGGTCATAAATTTGCCCATGCTTCTCCCTAGTCTGGAATGTGCCTTTTCCCCTTTCCCTTCCCTTCCCTTCCTAATACCCATCTTTCAAGTACCAGCTCAAATCCTCACTCTTCCCTTGAATCCTTTCTGCTGTGATCTCCAAATCCCAGTGACCTCATTGCTAGGAATTCTTACCATGACCTCAGCTAATGTAAGCCCCTCAGTAGACATATCTGTCTGTCTGACAATCCGCCCACCCACCCATCTGCCTCTCCATAGTTTACAACTAGACCGCAAGCTGTTTAAGTTCACCATTTTGTCTTTTTGATGCCACATAGCACCTAGCACATGAAAGATATTTAATACTTGCTTCTTGATTGACCTCAAGTGATTAATTAAAGAATAAGTGTTTTAATTGAATGAAGGTGCTATGGACTATTAAAGTGCTAAACGAACAAAGATGAAAGGGATGTTGGCGGGGGACGCCAGGTTGCTTTTATTTTTTATAACAGAGAAAGTAGAATCTTTTAAGCATAAGTCTTAGGCTGTCAGATCAGCCAAAGGTCCTAAAACCGGCCAATCCAAATTAAGCCTGAAACAGAGTTCTCTAAAGAGCAACAGTTTAATATCGGTCTCCAGACTGGGGCCTGAGTGAGATGTTGGTCTCAGACCTCAAGTGAGGAATCCATGCCTCCTGAAAGGGTTGGACATGAAATTTCTTGATTTCAAGAGCCGCATCCCAAAGGGCAGAGCCCCCTTCCAACTTAAGTAGTTAACTTTATTATAATACTGCTCATTCACAGAGTCGGTAAAACAAGAAGAAGCAATAGGTAGATGGTGCTTATTTATTCCAAATTCTATATCCCATAACATTAGATTGGAAAGCTTAATATTGAACTAGCTTCTAGAAGCTTCCTTTGCTGGATAACAACAGGCTGAACATTTACTAAAGTTCAACAAAAGGGTTTTGCTGGTTTCTGAAACGTCTTAAATTAAGCATCTTAAATTAAATATCCAACAGGGATCACGTAAAGCAGAAATACTTGATACAGGTGGCCTCCAACCCACACTCCCCTGTCACTTAGACGTATGGGTCTACCTGCCTCGGCTCCCTCCTCCCCAGTGGGGGAAGAGGGTCTCCCTAATGTGCCCATGGGAAGCTGGTGGGAAAAATTCCACAGGAACTCCATCGGCTCAAGAAAAAGGGGAAGGGAAGGAGCCGTGAAACCTAGGAAGAGCCAGGGGGCCTGACCTGGGGAGCAGAATCCCAGGCAAGGCTGGCCTGACCCAGTGCTGCCCAAATGACAGACTTTGGGACCCCAAATTGCCTCCCTGTAAGGCTTGCACTTCTCTCCCTGTCCATACTATGTTGTGCTGCTGGAAATCCCACCATTTAGAGCAATGTCTTGGCAGAGGCTGAAGGGAAAGCACGAGATGGGAAAAAGGCTTTCATCGTGCTGTTGGAAGGAGGAAGTTGGTCCCTAATTACTGCAGTACTTACTTATCAGGCACAGGCTTTACAAAGCATTTTCTCATTTAACACTCAGAGCAACCCCAGGAGACAGCTGTAATAGTGTCCCTATTTCCCAGGTGAGGAAACTGAGGTTTGAGGATTAAGTAACAGCTGGTTATGTGCCAAGGCTGGGATCCAAACCCTAGTCTGATCCAACAGTGGGAACTGGAACTCTTGCTTGTTGGGACTCCCTGATTTCTTGCTCTGTGCCCTCTTTCTGCGACTTATGGGACCTGGCACCCCGGGAAGAGGCTCTAGCCTAATAATACTGTGAATTATATTTCAGTTATATTAAGGTTTACACCTAGATTTGTGTGGGCTGGCCTGGGAACTAGAGAACTTGATTTATAAAATTGTTTCCATAGTAAATTGCATAATTTGCTAACAAACTAGGGGGAACATTGTCCCATCATATTACAGTAAGTTTTGTATTACCTGTAATTATAATTTAACAACATTTCATCTTTCTTCTAGTTGGCCTCTGGTCACATAAGAAGTCCGCCTTCCTAGTCCAAGGAATGTTCATGTTTAGTTCTGGTTTATAGTGCTACCTGATTGTATCACACCGTATGCTGAACATACTTCCACTAGATAGTATGTTCCATGCAGGCAGAGACTTTTGCCTGTTATGTGCACCAAGGATTTCCCAGCACCTAGGACAGTGCCTGGCCCATGTAGGCACATGTAACTATTTGTTGGATGAATACATGCTTTCAGATTGCAAATCTTAAAACCACATGCACTTTATGCTTTTGCTTGTGAAACACATTTAGAGCTATCACCCACGGCCGAGATCTGACATATGACTAAGATGAACTAACCTTTAATAAATTCAGACAACCTTGTGCAACAGGATTTTAGTTGCTAGTTGAAGACCTTCCTCCCACCTAAAGTGCTTTCCCCTAAGTAGCAAAACTGAATGCTCTGCTCTGAGTCTCAGTGGTTTGGGGAAACTCTGGTCCCAGTTTCAGCCGACCTGCCTCCCACCTTCACAGAGCTCCTGCGCTCTGGACAAGCTGCTTTGACATGAGCAGCAGAAGGGGTTACCTGGCAGCTCTACAATGCTATGAGGTCTGCAAATTTCACCTTCTAGGTTCCTCCTGCCTGCTCTAGTCACCCTTTGGAGAAGATGCTGACAAAAAGCAAAATACAAAATGGGGCGCCTGGATGACTCATTGGTTTAAAGCCTCTGCCTTCAGCTCAGGTCATGATCTCAGGATCCTGGGATCGAGCCCTGCATTAGGCTTTCTGCTCAGCAGGGAGCCTGCTTCCCCCTCTCTCTCTCTGCCTACCTGTGATCTCTCTGCCAAATAAGTTTTAAAAATCTTAAAAAAAAAAAAGCAAAATACAAGAAAAAGATTACTGAAGGGAAAAAGATGCCCTTGGATGACCCAAGGGGAAAACCACAAGTCCTTGAGTTTAGACAAGTTCACGGTTGCCACAGGAGGCAGCCACATTTACTTTATAGCCAACCTGTAGGCAAGCAAGAGAGCCAGTTATGCCATTTTATTTGCCTGTGAAGATGCCAGGAACAGAATTCTGGCTGTTTCATTTACATTGGAAGTAGCAGGACACATGCAACGTCAAGGGTGAGGGTGTGCAGGCTAGCCCCCTTCGAATAGGAAGGGGTTAAGGTGGCACGAAAGCACCTTTGCTCAATCATTAAGTCACAAGCATTTGAAAAGTGGAGGGATAATTTTCCCAATGCAAGTCGTGACTTAATGTTTCTGTCCATAAGCTTTAGCCAGTCTCATGGTGTACAGTGTGCAAGAAAGAAATGTCAGCACCGTGATAGGAGCCTGCTGACCCTGGCTGGGCGTTCGAAGTCTGCACACTGTCATTATTCTGCCTTCCCTGCACTAACAGCTTGCTACCGAACTGAACATACCTGGAAAGAAGTCAACTTGGCTCAGAATGCAGCTCAGTTTCTCTTTGGGAACATTTCTGTTTCAAGTGTCCTCTAGGATCTATTGGGTCTTCCCGTAGATAAAACAGAATTGGGTGTGTTCTGCTGGTTCAAATGTAAATAGAGTAGTAGGAATCTTGGCCATTGATGACTTAGCATCAGTTCTGGAAAAGGGAAGTAATCTCCCTTCTCCCACCTGTCCTTTGCACACCCCCACCCTGCCCGCATCCGTAATACTACCTTGCTTGCTTGGTCGCTGGTTGTTTCTTACACGGGGCACAGATTTTCTCAGGGCACTATCAATCCTGACTACACATTAGAGTTACCTGGGGACATCTAAATCTCACAACGCCCAAGACACTGGAAACCAACCGGATCAGAAGCCCAGCATCGGTATTCCCATTAAGGATCCCTGGGTGATTCCAGTAAGCACACGGTCTCTCCTTCTGAGTCTTTTCCCAGAGGACAGTGAGGGCACGACCATGAAGGCCAGGGGACAAAGTTTCACAGCCACTGGTATTTTGGAGTGGAAAGGCCTCCCCTCACTGCAAGACTGTAAACTGTTCACTGAGTTTTAAAGTAAGTACGTAAGTTGGCCAAAGTCAGAATTAATTGAAAGCAGAGCCAGAACTAGGAGCGCCTGGGTGGCGCAGCGGGTTAAGCATCTGCCTCAAGCTCAGGTCATGATCCTGGGATTGAGCCCCAGGTCGGGCTCCTCCATGAGTGGGGAGTCTGCTTCTCCCTCTGCCCCTCCCCTGCTCATTCTCTCTCTCTCTCTCTCATAAATAAAATCTTTAAAAAAAGGGAAAGTGCACCCAGAACCAAGAGCCAGTATTAAATAAGCCTAGGTAGACAGGATACTAATATGCTAATTAAATTTCCATGAATTAATCAGCTTGATAATCAGGCACAGTCGTATTTCTCCTGAACCTCCTGATTAGAGGAAGTATTGTCTAATACTGTGTTCCTGTTCCTCTGGCCTGGGCTGTTTGAATGAATGCAAAGCCACTTACTCAGCTCTCATGGGTACTATTGTGAAGACAATGACACAAAGGGACATTTTAAATTTAGGTTTCTATCGGAGAAACATTTATGTCCACTAAGGTGGAAATTCATGGCTGAAACCGAAGCCTTTAAAAATAAATTTATGTAACTAATCGACAGAAACTCTTAAAACAGTTACTTTAATTTCAAGGCATTGACCATGTTCTTTTGCTAACCTTAAGTCACTCTTGAAGTCTTAATTTGCCTTAAAGAATGCACTTTTTCCTCTTTCTTAGAACTTCTGGAAGAAGAGACTTTTATTGTTGTAATTAAGCGTAAAATAAACACATCACATTTCCTGCACTGTTTTCAGCTCAAGGCCACTTAGTTGGGGGGCGGGGGTACTCAAAGCCGACTTTCAGGGTTGCTTCTGCTGTGCATATGACTTCAGTTTGTTTTAAGTGCAAAACAGCTAGAGGGATAATGTAAAGCCATGGTAGCTACAGTGACATCCTGGCTACAGCTCACTACTGCTTTTTTGGGGGGGTGTCACCCCACAAATTTTCTAGTGCTACCTCTGTTACCTACATACTTCCCCAATAACCTCTAGCTTGTAATGTATGCACATACCCTGCTTTAAGCAACAGATAAACTTCTGAAGAGCCTAGGGCAAATTCTATCAAATCATAGTTGACATGCCCTAACAGAGGGCTATCTAAAACATTTTCGAGAGGTAAATCACACATTTTTATTTATTTTATGGTCTTTTCTTAAAAGTCAGTATTGTCATGTGTGGAGTCAACTACAACTTTTCCTCCTAGTCCTCGCTAGCACTATTTACCCTTAAGTCTTTTCTACAACCGGAACTTTTCTGAACAGATTTGACGCTGCCCAGATGCTTGTTCTGGAAATCAAGGCCCTTCTGTGTTTTCTCTGACCCGGGACTGGGTTTGGAAAACCTCAGCCCCTTCCCTTGCAAGGCAGTTCACGATGGAAATGCAGCTGTTTTCAGAATTCAGCACAGCCAGGCATATCCAAACAGATAAAGAAAAAACGGAAGTGTGTGTATATGATAGGGAAGCGGAGAAAAGGGGACAACCGTGTCTTTTCCTACGGTGTTGGTAGTGGCGGGGAAAATGTTCATCGGAACGCTAAACGGACAGCAAAAAAAATGTGATACCCTCTGGGCTAGGCAAAGCAGCACGCGTCCGATACGGACCCGGCGTCGGGGCCTTTGGGCGGCAGGCGGCAGCCACACCCTGGGAGGGGGGCTTCTGCGCGGGCGTGGGAGGCAGTCCCGCCGTCGGGGCTGGCTTGGGGTGCGCGCGGGCGGCGGGTGGGGGTGCGTGGGGGTCCGCCGGCGGCCCCCCCACGCGGAGAGGGAACGGTTCTTACAGTCACGGCTCAGCGCGAAGGGCGCGCGGCGGCGGCCGAGGGAGCGGTCTTCGGCGGGCGCCTCGGGAGGCCTCTTACCGGCGGGCAACGGGAAAGCGGACGCGGTGTGGAGCAGCACCAGGCAGACAGCCACGACATCCCATAACTTCATCTTAGAGTCCCGTCCGGCGGCGGCACCTGCACGGGCGGGGGAGAGGACCGGCGGAGGCGCGTTAGGCCGGGACGCCCAGGGCGCAGCATCCACGCGGGTCCCGGCGCCCCCCTCCAAACTCGTCACCGCCCTCCTCTGGGACCGGGGCGGCCCCGCGCTTCCCTGGGCATCCCGCGCCCTCCTTCCAAGTCCCCAGCTCACTCCCGGGTCCCGGGGGCGTCCCGGGCGCGGCTGGCTCTCCCCCTCCAACCTACAACTGCCCTTCACTCCTGCTACCGGATCCCAGGGGTTGGAGTTTCCAGCGGGGCCGCTGCCCCGGCAGGTACTAACACGACGACACCAGGATACCTAGCCAACACGACGAAACCGGCACTGGCGCCCCCACCGCCCCATTCCCCGGGGGGACGAGGGGACAGCCGTCACCCTGCACCCTCAGCCCGGATCAGAGAACTTTCCACCTTCCGGCAGCTCCCAGCGGTCCTGGGAACCAGCCTTTGAGCCAAGCAAGTGGTCAGCTTTTCATTTTACGAAAAAAATCAAGGACCCTTGATCCAGGGTCCAGATCCCGCGGTCAGCTGGCTGGGGCAGGCTTTGTGGCACCCCTCACCCCGCCCGCGCGCTTCATTCCTCCCACTTATTTATAGAAGTATTTTGTCGCTGAAGAAGTTAGTGGGGACTTGGGGACTTTTGGCCTCTGTGGGAATACCTGCGTTATGTTACTTCCCAAAGCATCAACTCGGTTTAAAATATTTCTTCCACCTCTTAGGTTAGGAACATTAAATAACGTATGAAAGACCAGGGGGAGCATAAAGTAAGCGCTCGGTAACTGCTCTAGCATTGCTGTTAGACAGGGTTTGCATTCATCTTGAAAATCTTAATGCTTCGTGGTATACCCGAACACCCTCTATTTTACTTTTGTAGTTTTGCGAGATTCTGGCCCCAAATCCTTTCTCTCCCCTCAGAGGAGTCTCGAGCTCCCCACGCCAGGTATCCGGGAGGATGGTACCCCGCAGCGTGGGCAGGGGGAAGGCCTGGATCATCAAAGGGTGCGGAGTTCGGGCTCAGTTCCCTCAGCGAGGGGTTCTGTTTAGCGTCTCGGTCCCCAAAACCCCCAGAAAGGCGGCCTACACCAGCGCAGTCGGGGGCGGGCGAGAAAAAGGCACTGTCAACTCAGGGCCAAGCCCCACCCAATTAGGGGGTGGAAGAGACCCAGGCACTTCGGGGTGTGGTGTTTCCCAGTGTCCTCCCAATGCCCGTGATCCAGTTTTCAAGGAAATTAAGTGAAACCTACGGGATTCATGTAATCATCACCCCTCCCCCCCAGATACGATTCTAAGGAAAATCTCCTTGAACTTTCTCCATGGGAGAGAGTAAGACAGTGTGCAGGTAAACGCAAAAACTTGGGGCTCGGCATCTCTCGGTGAGCTCCCAGGCTTACCCTCCTCCCGTCCAGCAGCCCTACCCCCATCTCCACCCAGAACTCCCGCCCAGATTCCCTTGCAGGCCACCCGGGGAAGCGTTTAATTCGGCCGCCACCTCCCATCGCCGCGGAAACGAATGCATTTTCCATCCCTCGGGCGTCTGTTCGCTACGCAGCTGTGGGCCTCGGGGTGTTTGTAGGGACTGGGAACTCCGGGCAACCGGCAGCTAGCTCCCGGCCCCTCGTGCCGCGCCGGCTGCTTTACAAACCCGGGAAAAAGCAAAGGCTCCGGGTTCTGGCGCCTGAGCCCAGGCAACACCCCACCCGAGTCGTGCAAAAGGAGCGCACAGGAGAGGACTGTGGGGACGCGAGGCCTCCCGCCCCCCTCGCCAGCTCCAGGGTGCGTGCGAAATGGCTGGCGGCCCCGGGAGGCAGGAGCCGCGGGGTTAATGAGCCATTCCACTCCGCGGTGCCCGCCAGCAGGAAGCGACGGAGGCACCAGATTTCCCTTCCGCATTAAGAGGGTTTTTTCTTTTTCTTTTTTTTCCTGTTTGGCCGACGGAGAGCTTTTTAAATTGGACGTGGGGATCCTCAATTAGGAGTATGGGGAAGCTGGCAAAAGAGGAAACAGTGGAAAAGTGGCCGCTTCGCCAGAGGAGGTTCCCGGCTCCCGTTCCCGCCCGCGGCCGAGTGCAGCGCAGGCCCGGAAAGCGCTCTCCCACCTCCCCCGCGGCAGGGAGGGAGCATTCCTCCCTCGCAGCAGCGCCGGGGCCGGCCCCACTCGGAGCGGCTCTTCATTTCCCGGTATTTGCTGGGCGGAGGAAGAGGAGGGGGTTTGGGAGCTGAGCACACACAGTGGTCTGTCTACTGGAAAGCTTTTCTCAGGGCCCATCTGGGCGTCCCCCCTCCCCAACCCCGCGGCTTCCCGGTTTGTCTTTTTGTCGCTTTCTCAAAGCACAGCTGCGGGACGTGTTTCTCCTGCAACCCGCCGCCTTTGCTACGCGCGCGAATTGCTTAGCGCGCTGCCACGTGCGGTAACCACGCTCTCCTCCCGAAGTCGGCTCCGCCAGGTGCCCCGTACCCGTTCTTGTACCCCACCGCCTGCTCCACCACTGCGCCCGGGACCAGCGCGCCCCGCAGGGCAAAAGGGGCGCATCGCGGGCGCCCGCGCCCAGCTGTCCCCAGGCCCGCGGGGTACAGGTCGCCCCGAAGGGCCCCAGTGCCCGCGGAAGCCGCCGCTCGAAGTGGGGCGCTTCTGGGTTCCCAGCACCAGGGGGCACCAGAAACCGTCCGAGTCCCGTAGCGCCCACGCGAACGACAGGCTGCGTCATTTTAAGTATGAAATCCGTGAACAAGCACTCCCGGCCCCCCCACAATCCTCCCCAAATCCAAATTACCCCCCGGAACTTCCGGATGTGCTCACCAGCTTGCCTGCTTTTCAGGTTCCTACTCTCCATCCTCTCTCCCCAGTTTTTCCCTTCCCACCTCACCTGATCTGGTTTCTCGGTAACCTGCTTTTAGACGTCCTCCCTCCCCCAATTCCCGCGTCACCGTGACAGCTTCCCCCGGGGTGAGCGCCCCCGCCGCCAGTGCCCCCGCACCTTCCTCTGTCTGGCAGGCTGGGAGGTTTGTTTGGGCTTTGCCTTCAAGATCCAGGTCTCAGGGAGAGAAAGGAGAGGGCGGGGGGGGGGGCGTGCTGTAACTCAGGGGTTCTCTTTTGGGATAGGGACAGAAGTTGCTGAAAGATGTATTGCTTTTCTTAAGTGTGCCTCGTGTCCTAGCCTGGGGAAGGACTTATTTCCCCCTAACTGTTGAGCCCAAGACGAGGGGAAATAAAAAGAATGAGGGACGTTTTCTGCATGCAGTTCTGGGGCCAAAGACCAGGTTCCAGGTCCGGGGGCACCAGAATCCCTTGCGAGAGTGGGCTGGGGACGCTGCGGGCCCCCTAGACACCTGACACTTGTTGAAAAGGCGATACTGCCCCCCTACCCCCAAAAACGAATGTGTGGCTAAGCAGTGAGATTGAGAGTTGGTCCAGGCAGGGCAGAAGCCCAGCCGCTCCCACTTCGAAGGCTTTGCAGGAAGAAGTGCGTGCGTGAAGTTAGAAGCTGCATTTCTTCCTCGGAATACTTAAATGCATTTTCAAAATACTGTGGAAGAGTCGAGCACGCTCTAGCACACCGGCGAGCAGGGGCTGGAAGAGTTGTGTTTGTCCCCGCCAATGAGCAAAAATATTGGGAGCACGGGGTTGGGCAGCCCCCCTGCCCCCCCTGCTCCGCCCCCCCCCCCCCCCC
>CM053607.1:23648771-23729002 GCA_028646535.1 Procyon lotor
GGCGCAGAGTAACAGGACAAAAGAGGTCATTAAAATGATCACTTCGATGGCCTAGCGGAGACTGAGGAGTTTCAAGAACCTGCTCGAGGCGGAGACCCAAGTCCTGGACTGTCCAGGCAGTTCCTCTCCTAACCTCGACGGGCATGATTAGCTGAGGTTGCGGGCATTAGGAAAGTGCAAGCAACCGGGTTCCCAAAAGGGCGAGGAATGTGTCTTTGCAAGACGGCGCCCAGAGGAGGTGAATCCACTATTTTTAGGCTCTCAGCACCTTTGCAGAAGTCCCTCCCAGGGTGTGTGCCTTCCCTCGGGACAGACCATAACAAACTCAATAGTAAGTTACACGCCCGGCAATGATCTCTCTGCAGTTGCACGTTCGGAGAGGGCACTTTCTGGTCGCGGTAGGTTCAAAGATGACCCCAAACCTGCCCGGTCCCGGGACTTGACAGAAGAGCGCCCGGCCGAGCCGGGGAGGGAAACTGAACCTCTCGGACATTCTAGGGTCCACAGGCGTCGGGGCACCAGGTATCTTTGCCCACGTGGAGAAGGCAACCGGCGTCTCTGCAAGGCCAGTCCCTCTCGCGTCCAACTTCTCTTTCTCCTCTACCCTCCCGATGCCACGGTTCCATCTAGTATTTCCTCTTTCCGATCTCACCGCCTGCTCTGGGGTCCAGCCGCACCGCCTCTGTCTCCCGCGCCCTACAGGCCGCCGCGGCCGCCGGCGACTCAGGCGCAACCCGCCCGTTCCACCCCGGCCCGCTCTCCCACTTACCTCGGATCCAGTCTCCGCAGACCCCCAGTTGGACATTAACTCCAGGATCCCCGAGTCCCGGCCAGGAGCCCCATCCGGGCGGAGGGCAGGAGCGCAGAGCCCCGCCCAACAGGTCAGGGGCACGAATTCGCAATCCAGGGGCAGCGAGAGTGCGCAGGAGGCGGTGGACAAGACTCCCGCCGCCGCCTCGAGAAAGGCGAGGGATGCCGACAGCTCCCCCCGCCGATGCCCTGCACCCCCAGAAACCGAGGTCCGAGCAGCCGCCGCTGCCTTGGGTGGGGGGGTGACACGGCTGCGCGCGCCGCGCTCTTGGCCGGGGCTGCGCGGGCCCGGGGCGCGGCGGGCGGCTCAGCTGAGGCTGCCGTGCTCTGCGCCTTCTCGGGGCGCAGCGCCTGGCAGTACGAGATGGGCCGGGCTGATGCTGCCGCCGGAGCTGAGGTCTGGCCTGGAAATCCGATCGAGACACCACGTCAACCGGCGCGGGGAGTCCCGTGAAGACATGAGGGCGCCAGGAGCGCAGGCTGGTCCTTGAGAGCCCGGGCCGGGGGGCCGGGGTGGGGGAGGGGAGGCTCGGGGCCCCGAGAGGGGAGGGGTCGGGAGGCGGTTGTGAAGGAGGGAAAGGAGAGCAGCGAGGAGGCGCCCGCGCTCCCGAGGAGGGGGCTCGGGGTGCGAGTGGGTGACGCGAGGCGCTCCTCCCCGGGGTGCAGGGAGAGCGCTCAGCGCGTGGAGACGCTCGTCCTCGCCGGGTAGATCCGGAGGAATGTGTGGAGCTCCGCGCAGACCAACCGAAGGGGGCAATCCGAACTTGACGGCGGTGCCCGCGCCAGGCTTTGCCCCTGCGCCCCGCGCTGTGAGGGAGGGCGCTCCGTCGGGTGGAGGGCTACACTGGGCTTTCCTCGCGCCTGTCGAAGGCTTCCCTTCCTTCCCGGGTGTCTAGCCCTCTCGCGTTTCTGCAGGGCAGAAGGCAGTGGGGGAGGAGAGGAGCTGCTTGCCGGAGTCCTCCTACCACTACTAAGGAGAGATGTGCAGCGGCCCAGCCAGGGAGGCAGAGTGTTTGCCAGGGGACGCTGAGAGTGGGGATGAATTTATAGGACTCTCACTCTGTGACGTGCCCTCCAGTGGCTTTTCTGATTCGCTTTCTGACCTAAACACACATTAGTTTAGTCCCCATGCAAGGGCCAACACAGTCTCCAAATACCTGCTGGCTGAAGTCAGAGGCTTTGCATATCATGTATTACATGGCAGGCAATGAAGAAGGCTTCTGAGGCTGGCCGGCTCCTCAGTCCTAGGCTCCATTTTCATGCTGTTGTAATATAATATCAGACGTGGGGTAGGCACATACATTCAAAATCCCAATTCCAGAAGGGTAAGATCATTTTATCAGGAGCAGGTCAAGGGAGGTTGGGCGAAACCTGCTTTTCTCCCTAATTTGCAAAAGGCGGATGCGAGACCTAAGCAAGCCCTCCCTTGGGTGCTGAGTTTCCAGGGAGCAGGGACCCAGCTCCCGCTCCTGATCTCTGTGAGACCTTTGGAGCATTCAGCCAGAGCCTTCTTTTGTAGAGGACATGAGGAGGACAAGTCCTTACACACCCCCTGCGCCTGACTCTCCCCATAAATACATTTCATTCACGAGAGCATGAAATCAGCTCTACCTTCAAAACAATGTACTAAATAAGGTATGTCTGCTGAGCTGAAGCCTGCTTTCCGAAAGCCACTGAGACCTGAATTCAGTGGGACCTCTTTTATTTTATGAGCTGGGGCCAGGGAAAGGTAAACAGGCTCTATTTACATCCATGTACCTCTAATTGTATGACTCATCTGGTTGTTGGGGAGTATGTGTTCTTCAAGGAGCTGATACAGACAATAGACAGGGGAAATGTGTGTGGCAGTGTGGGGAGAAGATCATGTATTATTAAACTTCTTGAAAGTCAAAGATCAGCTACCTTTGGAGGTTTGTCAGTAGAGTGAGTGTGGGAGGAAAATTGTTCTTACTAATGCTACTGATTTAAAATGAAGCGTGAGGAAAATCAAGTCATCCAGACATACCTTAGCTGAAGTTAGGATGCTCACTGTAGTTCTGCGGAAGGCGACATTTCTTCTTTGCTGGATTTATGGTAGAAATGTAGATGGATTTGGAAATGGGAGGGCAGAATGAGCTTAACATATTTATTGTAGTTTAGCATTGTTTTGGGAATTCGAAGGCAATCCTAGTCAGTGTTCCTCCCATGAATGATTTCTTCATTTTCAGAAGGTTTTTCACTGGGGATCGTCATGCTGTCCAAGCAGCTGCAATGGTTTAGCACTTGTTAGGCGCTAGACCCTGGAATTGCGCTGACTGGGCTTTTTGGGGTTGCAAAGAACAGAGACCTCTGAGTTTACCCCAAGTAATGGGAGTTCACTGTGGAAGGAAGGCTGACCGGAATCTCCACCACTCAGCCACGTGTCTCCGAAAAGCCTTCCGGAAAGGCCACCCAGCCAGGCCTCACGAAAACTGGATTGAAGTTCAGGAACTGGAAGGTCATTCAGGATACGGCTCTGTGGCTGGGTTATCTTGCTGCCCCCTAAGCAGCAGGCATCTGCGATCCCTACTAGCAGGCTTAGCCGCCAAGGTGATTCAGCTCCTCTTTCTCGCTCTCTCTCTCTCTCTCTGTTTTTCTTTGATTGTCTCTTGGCTTCTGATCCTGCTACCAACTGCTCAGCTCCCTGTTGATCTCACATTTTAACTCCTTTAGTGAAAGAATCTAATTGGCCGTACTGGGCACTAAACAGATGCTAGAGTTGGACACAGTGTTTGTACCAGGCCTCCTTTTGGTTGCTGGACACCCTGTAGATCAGCAGACCTTGGTCAGGTACTTCCGCTAGTCACCTATGGCCATACTGTTGGGGTCATATGGTACAAAGCCTGGTTACCTTTGTTTAAGAATCTTCCCAGGGTTCATCGTTGCTTTCTTTCCAAAAGGATTTGTGCCCCCAGAAGGAACTGTATTAATGGTAGCCTCTTGGAAATTAACAGAGCTCTGTCTACTACAAGACTCAAAGGTGAATGAGATACAACTCTTGGTCTCCATGCACTTACCATCTATAAGAGAGGGAGACATGCACACAAGTCATCACAGTGTAGAGTGACAATTGCTTATATATACATAGAGGTATGTATGAGGTGATCATGTCTGATTTTCCCATGCATGGCCAGTCAAACCCTGGGAAGATTATGAAAACATACTCATGCCTTAGACCTATTCTTGAGCAATTCAATGAGACTCTCTTGGGCAGTGGACCCCAGAAGTTAGTATTTTTTTTAAATGTGTCCTAAGTTGTTCTAAGTACACCTGGGGTTGAGATATCAATTAACTTTATTTTTTCCCATGATTATAATCATGTTATGATTCTTTCTGAGAGCAAAACCAAGAGATTTACCTATTTTGAGAGTCCTAGAACCTCCTAGGACTGAGACACTTCCAAAATATTAAATTTCTTTTGGAATACTACTGATTATCTCGAAATTGTGACATAAAGGAAAATGTAAAATTGAATTTAGAGTTAAAGCAAATACTTCTAGTTTGGGAATAATATTTATTTGCATGATGACAACATTCAGATGGCTGCAGAAAAGGGGAAAAGGTCCGATGTTGTCAGTATCTCCTAGTACAAAGCCCAACATTTAAATGTACTGTAATTAGTATTGACAAAAATCTCTCCAGACTCAGAACTTGACAGGTAATAATAAAAAAAAAATTCTTCTAAAGTGACTGCCATGAAGAAGGCATTTGATGTCTTATTGACAAGAAGATGGCCTGATGTCACAATCTCAAAACCCCCAGCTGCTGAAAGTAGGGACCCCTCCCTAGCTCTGTCTTCTCCCTTTTCTTTTTAAAAAATATTTATTTATTTGTTTGTTTGTTTGTTTGTTTGAGTGAGAGAGAGAGAGAGAGCATGAGCAGGGGGAGGAGCAGAGGGAGGAGACAAGCAGACTCCCTGATGAGCAGGGAGCCTCATATGCGGCTAGATCCCAGGAACCTGAGATCACGACCAGAGCCAAAATCAAGAGTTGGATGCTTAACAGACTGATCCACTCAGGTGCCGCCCACCCCCCAATCTTCTCCTTTTTTCTAGGAAACAAAGCTAAGTTTGATATGAAGCTGTTCCTCAGCAAAGCCCAGAAGAGAACAATCTGCAGCCCCACTTTGGTCTGAGTAGGTCGACTGTCCCCTGATAAATTAAAAAGCAACACACTGCGAAGAATCCTTACACTGGCCCTAGATCTCAGCCTTTCATCTGGAAAAACCCGCCTGAGAATCAGAAAGAGAGAAGCGAGTATTGTTCAAGCATCTCATCTCCTTTGAGAAGAAAGGTCCAAAACCCTCCTAATTTCCCACTGCAGTATCATCATCTTCATTGGAATCTGGTGTAGATCTCTGACTGAAAGATTTTCACTGATGGATGCTCTCTGTACTGCAGGATCTTACAGTCCCGGGGAAGAGAAAACACAAACCAAATGATAAAAAGTAATATAGGGTATCATGAGGCTGTGGGCCACGACTATTACCATATTTGGAACTCAAACTAGACCTTTCATGGGGAAAGGAAGTGTCTGGGGGGGGAGGGGTTGGCGGTAGCGGCGAGGGGAGCACTCCAGGCTAGGTGGAAGGGGTCTCTGGAGACTGTGCTCAGCCCTGGAGCCCTTCAGGGCAGTGGAGCAGCGGGTCAGCCTTTGGCCATTCACAGAACATCCGAGGGAGCTCCCCGTGGAGCTGTGCAGCTGCTTTGCCTGTAAGGGCCAGGCCCCGGGTCCCAGGACTCCCTCGTAACATGGGTCATGACGGCTGAAACGGAATCCATCACTTCTAGCAGGGTAATTTCCTTTTCAAAGTCACCACTTTATTGGGGAGGGATTTGTTTCATGTGAGATTGCCCTTTTGCAGTCATTTTCACCAAGGATACTATTACTCATAAAGGAAAGACAAATTTGCTATACTTCGACCACTTACAAGAAGAGAAAAGAAAAGGGGAAAAATGGACGGTAATGGCCTCTTTGCCAAGTAGTAGTAAGAGACAAAATCTTTGGAGTAAATTGTTTGTCATAAGAAATCAACTCTGACATTGACATGGTAGATTTATGAACGATTTCTAGAGGAGTCTTTTATAAGTATCTGATTGCCTAATTATCCATTGATTTTATTCTTGTTTCTTGAGATTACTTTCTGACACTCCTGTTTTCCAGAACTAAACCTTGAATCAGGTAAGAGGGTCATGGCAGACTTTGTTACTATGCAGTTGGTGTAATGGCTTAGATCTGGGATTGGCAAACTTTTTGGGTAAAGAGCAAGCATTTTCTGTAAAGATAGGAAATATTTTTGGCTTTGTAGCCCCCAACAGTTTCTGTTGCCATCACTCAACTCTACCCTTATATTACAAAAGCAGACCCTTATAATATGTAAGTGACTGTGCAGAGTTATGTGTGCCCATAAACATAGACACTGAAATTTGAATTTTTGTATGATTTCACCTGTCATGAAATATTACTCTTTTGGTTCATTCCTCCCAAGCGTTTAAGAATGTAAAAGTCATTCTTAGCTCATAGATCATCCAGGCGGTAGGCAGGATTTCACCTAAAGGCTCTAATTGGCTGGTTCCAGCTTTGGCTAAAGTTGTAACTTGCACAGGATCAGCTCTAGAGTTATGAAACACTGAAGCTGAAAGGGCCCTGAGGCTTCTAGTCTGATCTCATTTGAGCAGAAGACTGAGGCAGAGAGTGAGTAAGTGACGTAGCCACTCTTGGAGTGAGTGACAGACCCCTACCCTCTGAAAAAGTGTGGGATCAAATTATTTCATGTTTGTGTGTGTGTGTGTGTGTGTGTGTTCTTAGGTGTGCAATGGTGGGGGGGGTGGTCGCCGGGGGTATGTTGTATCATCTTTCTTTCGAACTGTGATTTAGTATATTTCATCAAGGCAAGAAATGAGTCAAAACATGGAGAAATCAGTTGGAGTCTTTATTGGCGGCAGAGGTTGATGTCAGGTTGAATGGGGACAGAACTTTGAAAAGAGGTCGATTGCTGCCTTTTAGAGCATAGCAGAGTTCCCAGTTAAAGCGAAACACTAAATAGATTTTTTTTCCCCTCCTTAAAAGGCCATTTTATTCCTGTGATTGGCTTTCAGACAGCAGCTATGCAGGATCTCATCACAATGGCACAGAGATATGTTGTGTGTGTGTGAGAGAGAGAGAGAGAGAAACTTTGGGAGGGGAATAGAGATACCTGCATCCTAATTCTTTTGTAGGGCCACCTAGTGCCTGCTGCAGAGCTTCCGGAGTCTTCTAAAGAGTAGAAAGCATGGGTGATGGTTAAAGATACTGCCATAAAAGAGTTGACTCTGGGGCAAAAACTCTGTATTTGGACCTTCAAGCCAAAATATTCGAAGGGACGTCATTGCCATGTATTAATTACATCATACGGACCTTAATCCAGATTGAATTCAATCTTTTCTCCTACCGAAAATAGATGAACTCTTGGCCATTTCCAATTGTTTCTGGCAACGAAACAACATGGACAGCCTCTCTTCCCCACTGTTATTGACTCCCACATTTTCTCAGCGTGGGAAAATGAAGTAATTAACTAATGAATCCTCACCAGTGTTTATGGGTTTATGAGAAGCAAGTAGTAAATGCAAGTGTGAATTCTGTGGTCTTTAGATGTTTCAAGCAACTACCCACATATCCTTCATGGGTCAGTAGCAGGACTGAGACTAGGGAGAGGCGACTGGGGCTTCTCAGTCTGTGTGGTGGGCAGCACACTTACCTCACTCGGGTATCCACCCCCAATTAGCAGAAATGTCAAGGTGAGAGCCCCCAAATCCTGAAGCTCCTAATTAGGAGGAAGTTATGCCAACGATCAGGCAATTCAAGTTGGACCTCTGCCCCGAATGAGCTGTGGGAAACTTCTAGCATCCCTAGCCCTGCCTGTTTTTCTCTTCTTACTCCTTCTCTCCCTCACTGGACGCTATGTGAATAGATGAGATAATAAGCTAGATTTTCTGAGTTCATAAATTACTCCCTGGGAACAATTTATATTGCATGTATACTTTCTGGCCACCGGGATACTATTTGATAAATTACTGCCCTCCTGCTGTGCTCTAAGTGGAACCCTGGTGACCTGAAAGAGTTAATGCCTCCCTCCAAGTAATTCGATTACTCCTGGGGCATAATTTACACTCCAAGAGGATCTGGCTTGCAGTTCCTTGAGAGAAAGTCAGCTCTAGAAATGTAAAGAATTAATATTACAAAAAGCACATTTACAGACCCCTCTTCAAGGAATCCATCATGAGGCTTCCCAGAACAATCCTGTAGGGTAAGTCGTGGTTATCCTATCCAGAGTCATTCTCTAGCCAATGAAAGATCAGCCCATAATACACCCGGCATGAGGTTAGGGAATAGCATATTTATAGAGTGACTTCACTATTTGAAAAATAATGGGTGAAAGATTGGGAAGTGCATTTTAGAAAGATGAGTAAAAACAAAAGGTAAAAGTAAGGTAAATGTAATAAAATATCTGCTTTACAATGTCGAATGGTAGGAATATAACCTAAATACAGTGGATTAATGTTTTATGCAAACATAGGAACACTAGTTTATCAGAATGTGTCCTCTGTCTTAAAATGGCCACCTGAAGAGACTATCTGCATATTCTAATATGCAGCTGTTGCCTAAAAACACTTTAAGGATAGGAGAATGTGTTTGTTCATTCATCTAACAAAGAGCTGTGCAGGCACCTTGCTTCATAAGGACTTGCGTGGACAGTTGTCAAGGAACATAAAAAGGCATGAGATAACACCTCTATATTCAGTGGTGGCAATTATCTGGATTTTGAGGATGGGTTTAATTCTGGGCAAAGGCCAAGCTGTCTGAAATAAATTCTTGTGAAGGAGGTGGGTTAAAATTGAGAGAAGGTAATTTGGAGACTGAAATTTTATATGGCTTGGGGGTACATTGCAGCGAGGGCCTCAATTCTTCACCTTCATTGTCTGTGCCCATGCTCTTTGTCGTGGGACTTTGAAAATGCTCTTACTAACCAGGCAGTGCCCATCCCCACATCCCCTGAATCTGAACTGACACTGTGACTTACTCTGGCCAGCAGAATGCGACGACAGTGAGCATCTCCCACTTTTGAGCTTAGGGGCCCAAAGGCCGACATGTTCTCACTTACTCTTTCAGATTGTGCCGTCACCACGAGAACATGCGTGGGCTAGACTGATGAAGGATGAGAGACACGTGGAACAGAGAAGTGCTGCTCCATTCATCACAGCCAAGGTCAGCTCCGATCTGTTGAGAGTTAGCTCACACCTCCACCCCTAGACGTGTAAGTGAGCCTAGTAAAGATCAGCAGAGCTGCCTCACTGACCACTCCAGATAGAGGAGCAATAAATTCTCGTTTTATGCTCCTGGGATTTTGTGGTTGTTACACAGCATGGTTATGGTGATCGATAACTAATACAGCTTGTAAACTGATTCCAAAGGAGGAACTCCCAATGCTGAACAACAGTAGAATTCCTGGAACAAGTGAATGGTGTCTCCAGAGAACTGCTAGGAGGCAGTAACATCCATGTGGGGGTATCCGTGCCTGTGTTTATTGGGTTTCCTTCCTCTGTTCCTAGTGCACCTTGTACCACCCACAAATGCTTGTGTGCAATTCATCCTTTGTTAGATCAAATGTTCTGCAAGGGCAGGAATCACCTCTTTTATTTTTGGATCCTTAGTACCTAACACATAAGTGGTATTAAATGCTGGGAAAATAGGAAGAATGCCATTAGAAGTCATAACTTGCGTTGTATGCTTTTAGTAACTTGGGTCTCTTCACATGTGTTTGGTGTGTAATGTGTAATCTTAAAAATTAATTAATGCAGTAACTTGATGAAACGATACACACACATGTTATATCTTTCAAAAGGGGCAAAGGTAATTTCAATGATAAGCGATTCTTTTCTCCCATGTCATCTTCAAGCCTTCCGCTCCCCTGGTAATGCAATTACTGGATTCTTAGCAATTCTTCCAGAGAGCATGCCCTTATTAAAATAAAGCTTTTGTCCAGGAAAGAAAGAGGATTTTTCAACCACTGTATTTTTAAAATTCTGCGCATTTTATGGTCTCCTTTCTTTTGGATGGTTGGGCCTACTGGACGTAGCCCTTCGGTTCTTGGCTCGAATGCTGGGAGAGAACCATCTCCACTGGAGTTTGTTCCTTTTTGATTCAGCAACTTTCCCTCGGCCTTAAGGTTTGAACACTGCTGGAATTAACACAGCTGTTTGTGTTGACTTCTTAGCTCGTAGACTTCTTCTATCACATGAGACGTCAGCCCAGCTCCAAGAGCCTGGTAATTACTTCGGAACCAGGCAGCAGGGGAAGCAGATAAACTCAAAACATTGAGTTCCCTGGGTGACAGAGAGCCAGGAGCTCTGAAGCCCTAAAAAACAAAAAACTTTTAATAGTGAGTGGGTACAATTTTAATAAAAACTTTTATTTATTTATTTTTTTAAGATTTTCTTTATTTGACAGAGAGAAACACAGTGAGAGAGGGAACACAAGCAGAGGGAGCGGGGAGAAGCAGGCTTCCTGCTGAGCAGGGAGCCCGATGCAGGGCTCGATCCCAGGACCCTAGGATCATAACCTGAGCCAAAGGCAGACACTAAACGACTGAGCCACCCAGGCGCCCCAATAAAAAACTTTTAAAGGAAGGAACTTTACAGACCAGTGTGCTGATTCTGCCTTAGAACAATGCAAAGATTTGTAAACTCTGGCAAAACCATGTTGGCATAAGCACATTGACTGGAATAAAACTGGCATTGTATCTTTCAAGGCATATTTGGGGGATTCTGCGAAGTGGTTTAAACCAAAGCCACAAAAATGAGAAAAAATTTATTTTCAGATGAATTTTAGGAGACTGCCAATTTCTAGCATTTACATGCTAAAGATGCATACTTTAAAAAAAATCTTGAAAAAAAAATCTTGACAATTAAGTGGTTTAAAAATATTATTCCCCATGATTTATGGAATTTCAGATTCAACTAATTTTAACAAGTATAAAATATATGCTAGGTACCCTAATTCTATGTTTGTATGTGTATTTTCTCATCCAGTGGAATGAATTGTTCATTAAGTATTATGTTACCATGATCAAAACAAAAAAACAATTAAGTAAAATGATGTATTTGTTTTAGATCCGCCTTTTCTGCTTTGGGTAATCTTGGTTTGCATAACACGGTTGCCCCTAATCTCTCTGAGGAGGAAGCCTTTTGTATGTTTTACACCAGATTTAGCGTGATTCATTTACATTCATGCGATGGCCACTCTCGGAGTAGAGAAATTACTGCAATGTGGCATGCCTGGGATGTTAGTTTTCGCTTTATGATGGACGGGCTGTTTCATCAAAACATCGTTTCAAACAGATGTGTTCTGGTGTTTACTGAGGGGAGAATTTAAGCCAGACTGATTAATTAGCAGTTAGGCAAGACGTTTCCCTGCTCCTATCTGGGTAGTCTGGGGATTATGAAGCTGTCAGTAGGTTATACTCAGATGATGAAAAAAATGACAAACAGCAAACAAAACCTCAGATCACAATGCGAGCGTATAAAATATGATATCCTGACCACCCGATGTGGTTTTTATTGGGACCTAAGTTTTCTGGAGTGGGCTTCATAGGGCTAGCATGGGGGTCAGCAGACCTTTTCTGTAAAGGGCCAGGTAGTAAATATTTTACGCTTTGGGGCCCATATAGCCCATCACAACGATGCAGTTCTGCATTAAACATTAAGCATTAAGACAATCATGGATAGCATGTAAACGAATGAGCACGGCTATGTTTCAATAAAACTTTGCTGGGGACATAGGAATTCGAATTTCACAAAAATTTTCCCATGTCAGGAAATATTATTTTTTTTTCAGTTTTTCCCCCAGCCACTTAAAAATGCAAAAAACCCCTTTTTGTTTGCCCACTATTTATTTGGCCCGTGGCCCATAGTTTGCTATCCCTTGGACTAAAGCAAAATGTCTCAAGTCAGTCTTAGTCCTGTTTGTTCATTTGTCCTTCCTTCTTTCCTTCCATCCTTCCCTCCACAAGACTAATTCTTTTTAAATCTTCATTTCTATATATTTGTAAGATGAGGGATAATAGTAGCTCCACTAACTCTTCACCAACTCACTCCACAGGCTTTTGTCATGGCTGTGCAAATCAAGAACAAGGATCTCGGATCGTCTAACGCCCCATTCAGTTTGAGGGACTTTGGACTCTGACTGCCTGCACTCAATCTCAGGAATGTTGGCAGGATTAAATGAGGTAACGGATTTGAAAGTATTTTGAAGAATAGGAAGTGCCATGCTGATATAAGATATTGACTACATTATTATTTGTATCAGGAATGCATTTGGTGGGGTTCCTGGGTGGCTCAGTCAGTTAAGCATCTGCCTTCAGCTCAGGTCGTAATTCCAGGGTCCTGGGATCGAGTACCGAGTAGGGCTCCCTGCTCAGCGGGGAGCTTGCTTCCCTCCCAGCTTGTGTTCTCTCTCTCTGTCTCTGTCTATCTCTCTCTCTCTCTCTTTCAAATAAATGAATAAAATCTTAAAAAAGGAAATGCATTTAGTTACAAGTAGCTGAGAACTGAAGGAACAATGGCTTAAACTATAAAGAAATTTATTGTTCGCTTACCTTATGTACGAGGTCCCAAGATTTTTCCAGTGGCTCCATGATGTCATTCAAGACCTAATGTTTACTCTCTGCATTCTGCTGTTGTCACGTATTGGCGATACCTCTTTTCACAGTGCAAGATGGATGTCACAACTCCAAAAGTCATGTCCTCACGTGGTGGTGTCCCAAATGAGAAGAAAGGGGTGGGGGAAAGGGCTCTTCTTGCAGCCCTCTCTCATTTTATCAGGGAGGAAACTCTCTCCTAGCACACCCCCAGCAACCTCTCTTCACATCTCCTTGAGTTGAACTGGTTCACATGACCATCCTCGCCACATCATTGCCAAAGTGCAAGAGGACCGATGTGCCTGGCGTGCAAGCGAACCATGAATCAGCTTTTGCAACTGGATATAATGCTGCCTAAAGAGTGAGGATTCTGCTAGCAAAGAAGATGAGAGAGAGCAACTGCTGGGGTCTGCCACATGATTTTCCTTTCCTCTCACCCATGAGTGGCTGGCGTCAGGTTGGGGAGTAGCTGATGAGCTAATACCCTAAGGACATATAGGGATGAATCCTCCAGATGCCAGGCAAGATGTCCGCATAGGCACAGACAAAGACCATGGTAGTTAGTGGGCGGGGTCAGGCCATGAGTTGAGACTGCATGAGAACAGAATCTCTACATCTACCTGCACCAACCTGGGAAGGAAGCAGAAGAAGGGAGGAACCCGATGGTCATCTCATGTGGCTCCTGAAATATAATAGAGGGAACCAGCTTAATGCCCATATATTATTCTATTTTATGAGAAAATGCTCCACAGTCATTTTTCTGAGGAATCATTTCTCGGTAAAATCTGGTACTGGAGGTATCCTTGTATGTGGGTCTCATTTTCAGGAAACAGGTTAAAAATCTGGACTCACAAAACAACAATTAGGGGTTAAAACTTTTCAAGTTTAAAATATTCTTCATCAAATAGAAGAAAATACTTTGTGTCCTTTAAATGATTTCACTGATGGAAGTATGACTTCCATATAATGTGTGTGTGTGTGTGTGTATGCACATGGACACACACACACATATATATAGATTGCATTTCATTGAGCTAGGTAGATCTAGAAATTGATTAATTGAAAACGTATGAGTAAAACAGCCCTTTAGAATGAAAGGTACACTAATGTGAGCTAAATTAAGCATCTCAGGGTTTCAGGGTACCAAGTAAATGATGTTTTCTAAGAAATTAAAAATACCTACAGCATGGGGTGCCTGGGTGGCTCAATGGGTTAAAGCCTCTGCCTTTGGTCATGATCTCAGGGTCCTGGGATTGAGCCCCGCATCAGGCTCTCTGCTCAGCAGGGTGCCTGCTTTCCCCTCTCTCTCTGCCTGCCTCTCTGCCTACTTGAGATCTCTCTCTCCTCTCTGTCAAATAAATAAATAAAATATTTAAAAAAATAAAAAAAAATACAGCAAAAAGAAAACCTCACTGAAAGTACACACTCTCTTCAGAGGTCAAATCTCATTGCTGTGGAGGTTCCCACATTAAGTGGGAGGTTGAACCACAGGTGCCTCAGAACTCTAAGATTCTTTCATTGTGTGAGTACCATTTAACCTTGAAGGTTTCTGCTTTGCTTAAGTACTACAATTCTGTGGTTACCGTAGAAATGTCTTTATAATCAAGTTCCAAGCTCATAGCCCACTATCCACATATTCACCTCTCCGTTCATCTATTTGTTCATATATATGTGTCTATCTATCATCTATCTATCTATCTATCTATCTATCTATCTATCTATCTATCTATCATGTATCTATCTGTAATCTATCTATCATAGCTCACACATAGTTCCTGCTCTCATGGAACTTACAGCCTTGATGGGGAGATCAGCATTAAACATCTGTTTACACTGATGAACGTATAAATACACCCAGATTAGTGCTCTGAAGAGAGGAACATGGTGCTGTGAGAGGACCTTGCAGGAAGACGCCACCCTTGACTGGGGCTCAGGAAAGCTCTTGGGGAAGCGCTGCTTGATCTGAGAACCAACCTGTGATTAGGAGTTAATTAGGAAACAGGGGTAAAATGGGATGGAAAGAGCATTTCTAACAGAGGTACAGTGTGTGTTCACTTGTCCATCCGTCCGTCTATCCATCCATCCATCCATCCATCCATCCATCCATCCATCCTTCCTGTTTGATGGCAGAACTGTCCTAGGCAATCATGGAGGTGCAAACCAGAAGAAGCTCTGTTTTCTGAGTCTGTGAGTCCATTTAGGGAGACCAGAAAAGTATGTTTAAAAAAAATCCTCAGAAAATGTTAGGAGGCTATTTTAAGAAACAATAGATATGAGGCAATTTTAATGCTTACTGTTGCTCTTACTTGGATGGGATTTGCCCAAGTGAACACCCAGACGCAGCCTTCCTGGGTATCAACCCCAATCCGGTTTTTTTTGCTCATGGAGAGGGGCCAAAGGACAAGACCCACTGCCAGCAGCCCAGCTACACCTCCATGGAAACTGAAGTAAATCACTAACAAAGGAATTTATCTAATTTTACAATAAATTCCTTTTTTTTCCTAGTGCTTTTATAATCAACCAAAACCCAAAATTCAATATTTTAAAAAATGAGAATTAAATTGGTATCTGTTCTACATAAAGAGATTTCACCATTTCACTGTGACCTCCTAGAATACGGTTGCTCATACCACAATCTAGTAGTATGCGAGCTCGCTTTGAGTGATTAACAAATTAGCCATTTACAGCTGTTGTAAATGTTCCACTGGGTTCACAGAATCTTGGTGTTAAATTTATACCTGGAATGAGCTTAGAGATTCAATATAATTCTCATTTTATGGGAGAAGAAATTGAAAACCAGATAGGTTAAGTGATTTTTTTTTCCAAGGCACTTAAAAATTTATGCCCCAACTCACCCCAAAGGCTTTTGTGATGGCTGTGTAAGTCGAGAACAATCCACATCTAGGATCTGCTAACTTAGTTCACAGGGTGAGGGGCACTGGAGTCTGTGCCCTCGACTCCTTGCTATTTGTTAGCATTGTAACCTTGGAAAGCTTGTTTAACTTCCCAAAGTATCCCTTTCTTCATCCATAAAAGGGATGAATACTTGTGCCCACCTTATTGCATTGTTGAAAAGGTTCAAATACACAAGAAGAGTCAGACCTGCAATAAATGCTTAGTAAATGCTTTGCCACATGTCTTGCTTTGGCCAACAGGAAGGAAGGAAGGACAGAGGTGCCCATGTGTCAGTTCTAGGTGGAACTTCAAGAGGCATGGGAAGTGTCCTCTGCTTTCTTGTGACCCTGAGCGTGACCATGAGAAAACCCTGTCTTGGGCAGTCCATCATCCCACAGAAAGGAGATGGATGGAACAAATGTGAAATATGATGATGAAGGTCACCATGAACATTCTTGTGCAGGTCTTTCTGTGGGTATATGTATGTATTTGTTTTAAGTATATATACCCAGGAGTGAAATTAACGAAAAGCAGCCAAACCATTTTCCAGAGTGGCTGTACCATTTTACACTGGCAGTGATCGAGAGTTCCCATTCATCTACATCCTCACCAATACTTGCTGCTGTCAGTCTCAAATCAAATCCATTTTGCTGGTGTGTGATTGTTGGTAGCCTACTGAGTTGCAAAAAAGTTTTGTGCTTGTTTGAGAACTTCTAATACTAACTTTTAAGTCCTCTGTTTTGTCCTCAAGGATGGAGCACAAGAAATTAGATGAAGCCCAGACCCAGACTTGCCACTCAGCCTTGCTTATCAACGCTACCAACTGGGGACTGGCCAAACGAAGTACCATGTACTCCATCAACACCCAGCCAATGAGGTAGTTGGAGAACCTTCTAGGTGGCCACACTGCTTAGATGCCAAAGCTCCTTCTCCCTTGTGGGAAATGTCTATGAGTGTGATGTGGAGGTATTAGAGGTCTCTTCTACATGTTCTGTGTATTTAATGAGTAGCAAGCATACTTCAGGGGGACCAAAATCACCCTGTACTTGTGCAGCTCACAGAGGAGTGACCTTAGGACTTTGCCAGGGATGGAGCCCAGGATGTGACCCTCCTCTGTCCTCCTCTCCCTCTGTGCTCCTTCTACTTCCGCTTTCTGTTTCCTTGTTCTGCCTTTCTTCCCTTTTTCTCTCCTTTCTCCCCTCTTTACTCTCCCTTTTCTCCTTGCCCTGCTTGCTTTTCTCCTTCATCAACTAAACAAGCACTGAACAAAACATCTGGGCACAAATTTGAAATCACCAGGAAAGCTCAAATTGCTAAAACATCATGTATATGCCCCCATTCCTTCAGAATTTAACATAGGCCTTATTTATTTCACATATAATTTTAATGTGTGTATTATCAAGTTCTATGTTGTCCTGTTATCATTCCCTCATGTAGGTATTTTCATATTTCTAGACCATGCCCATAATTGTGATTCTGAATGTCAGAAGGTCCATTGTGTGGACACCAGCTTGCTGAGCCATTTCTTCTAATGGCTATCCATTCTTGCAGCGTATGGATGCAGCAGATTTATTTGACTAATCCTCTTTTTAGAAAAATATTTATTTATTTATTTATTTTAGAGAGAGAGCACCTATATGTGTGTGAGCGGGGCGGGGGGGTAGGCAGGTGCAGAGGGGAAGGATCTCAAGCAGATTCTCCGCTGAGCACAGAACCCTACGTGGGGCTTGCTGAGATCATGACTGGAGTGGAAATAAAGAGTCAACGCCCAACTGAGCCACCCAGGCGCTTCTTGACCATTCCTCTTTTATTGGACATTTCTCCTCCTTGTAGTTTGGAACACTAATAATAATGCTATTAAGAAAATATCCTTTTACATAAATCTTTAGCTGCATTTCTACCTATTTCCTTAGGATTCATTTCTAGATATAGAATTATAGAGTCAAAGATAATGAAATTTTAAATGTTTTTTCTATACATAGCCACTGTTCCAGGAAGACCCGATTAACTTTGTTCATAAAAGTCATGTATGAGAATGCCAATTTCATGCATGGCAAATGAAAACATAAAAAACCTTGGGATTAAGCAAATCTTTTTTTTTTTTTATTACAAAACTTGCAGGATTTTATAGGCAGTGGGAGACCCTGCTGAGTTGGGATGAGGCTACAGTCAACAATAGTAGGTGAGATTTTTCAGCGTGTCTTCTCCAATAGCACTCAGTTGCTGGATTCTTCTCCCTTCCTTCCTCCCCTCTTGGCGGTCACTAGTGCCGTTCTCCAGATCCTTCTGATTCTTTGACTTCCAGGCACAGGGGAGGGTTTTACTTCATGGCCCCCTTGTTGTTGGGTGACTAGTGGTTGGGCCCACATGATTAGTTCTGGGCGAGAAGATGTGCATGGAGGTGACGTGTGTCACCACCAGACCCAGCGTGTAATTGCTGTTGTGAGACTGTGCTCTCTTTCCCTCTCCCACGTGCCTGGTTACACAGATCAAGATGTGCTAGAATGAGAAAGACACCTTTTGTTGGCCTTTGAGATTTGGGTAGTGTTTGCTGCCACAGCATAAACTAGCCTGCACGGAATGTGGTATCTTCTCTTCCCTCCTGACATTTATGAGAAGTCACTTGTATTCATCCTATAGGCACAAGGTCTTTTCCATGAGCCTCATGGTTGGCAGACAACAGAAATGATTTGAATGTTATGTAATTGTCATAATACAATATATGCTTACTACAATTACCATTTAATTTTTTAGACTATATTTGGTATCAAGTAAACAAAACATAAGTACCTCTGTCTATCCAGAGAGACTGACGGTTGCAGGGTGGGAAGGCAGCAGGAAGGCGAGAGATATTGGTGGCCACTGAGAGATGGAGGTCTGACCCATTGGTACTGGAGACACATCCATCTAGTGTGTTGTTCAGTGTCCCAAGGTAGTACAAAAAGGCTAAGCCCAAGAGCCTGTCAAAAAAGTTTTCTGCTCTGTGCACAGTGTGTGTGTGAAATCATGAAGAAACCGCATGCCCAGTGGAAAATAATGCCCCCTTTTAAACAAGCTGAGCAGATCTTAATACAAGGCAGTGTGGTCTCACTCGTGTGTTTATAGAGGATGACTTTCATGCAGGCATGATAAATAGAGGATTTAAATCACTGAGTTCCTTTACGCTAACAGGCCATTTGTCTCGAATTTTCCGGGTTTCTAGGCTGTCTTCAAGGAGTACCCCATTGACTCTGAAATTAGTTGTTGTGTAGACAGATACATTGTAAGTCTTTCAATTATCAGGCTGCAGGAACTTGTCATGCCGGTGCTTGACGGAAGTCCAGCTCTTGTCCAGCCATCCCTTCCGTCCTGAGAGATTGTCGCGTGGGCAGTTTCCAGATCTCTTCTGCGTCCAGAGGCCAGCACCTGTGCTCTTCCTCCTTGCTTTTCTTTAGCATGGGTATTCCCAACTACTGTTTTCTAGTTTTTGTTGTTGTTATTATTGTTGTTGTTGTTGTTATTTTGGTTTGTTTCTGTGATAGCAAGCCTCTAAATTTCCTTGAAGGGAAAAGTGGGTCTGAGAAGAACTGGATGGTTTCTCAAACTGTGCTCAAGGGGTCTTTCTTTAATTTTCAGCCTTTTCAGGAGCTAAAACTCTTGGGTTGATGAAATGTGTATGTGTGCGTGTGTGAGAGATCTACCAAAATAGTAAGGAAAGAAAGAATATGTGTTATGCCTTTCTCTTTTAAATTAAAGTAAGTTGTGGTCTTTTTAGAGAATGTTTGAGAATGTCCCTGAAGCGATGTCCCAGGATAGCATCAACCAACTGGACATGGAGTTATTTCCTGGAGGCGCTCGGGGATGGAACTTTTCTCCTTTCAGAATGCTTTCCTTCTAACCCATGTCCCTAACAGCTTATTATCAACGTCACAATTCCCGGAGAGGTCGTTACTATGCAGATCCCCAACTTACATCCCAGACCCACTATGAGTCAGAGTCATGGGGGCTAAGAGCCAGGAATCTGCATTTTTGTGGGCAGCCCAGCTGTAGAACCTATCCTCCTAAGCAGACCTCCCACCACCTCCCGTCTGCCTCACCTGGAACAAAGCCACAGACCCGTCCGTCTCCAAGACAGGACTGGAAGGAAGGAGGATGTCTCCCTGCCCCTTCTTCCAAAGCTCTCTTGTGTGGCTGGGCCCAGTGTCTGCGAATGAGAAGGTCATGCAGGAAGGTCAGTGAACAAGACTCAGGAAATACACAAGGAGCGAGGCACTTGGATGTCAGGCCTCTTCTGCTCAGGGACCGTGGAACCAAGCACCATTTACTTTGTTCACTCACTAGTCCTCAAATACTTCTTAAGTGCTTACTTAATAAATAAGCCAGGCATGGTTCCTCAGCTCTATGTCAGATGTGAAAAATGAAACTTGAGATTTTTAAAAATATTTTGTTTTTAAGTAATCTCTCCTCCCAGTGTGGGGCTTGAACTCACACCCCCGAGATCAAGCGTTGTAAGCTCTACTGACTAAGCCTGCCAGGTGCCCCATGAAGCTGAGATTTATGTCCCAAATTATCCCCAAATAAGCAATACCAGCAAAATAATTAGGAGAATTAAGACAATTCTCTCCCTTTCTCAGGGTGTGTGTGGTGCCTTTGTGTCACACACATGCGGGTTAGGGACTTTTGCTTGTGTTTTCCAAACATATGTACATAATTAACTCACTTTACTATTTCATTCATGCATTTGTTTATTCACTCAGTAAACATCCACCCCTGCCTTCATTCAGCTAATATCTACCGTAGGCCTGCTGTGCATCGGTCTAGGTGCTAGGGATATGGTGATGACCGAGACAAAGTTCTTGCCGTCATGAGCTTTTATTTCAGGGTAGATGAGGTTCTTATGCACTTATTACATAAATAAATATTTTGCAATTTATGTTTCTAGTAGAGGTTGGCAGTTCAACAGAATGCAACTGGGAACACGGGAGCCCTGTCCTTGCTTTCCTCTCTCTTCTTGGCTTTAAAATGTTCTTTTCAGCAAAGAAGCCTTTCCAGACATTTTGGTACATGTTTGAAATATTTCTATGCATAACTGGGGAAAATGAACTCTAAAACTGAACTCCGCAAGGGACTGAAGTCAGATGGGAAGTTGAGTTGTTTAGCTGTGGGCTTTGACTGGTTCCTGCTCAGAAACCCCTTTCAAGGAAAACCTTCACCAGCAATACACTTCAAAGAGGTTCCCGGCACTGCCATGTTTAAAATGTGTTAATTGGACCTAATTGCAAACAGCTGCCTTGTTTAGCCACTGTTTGGGTTGGCATTCACCCACTCCAGATCTAGGTTATCTTTTTTGTTATATTACATTCATATTGGGATCTTACTATATTTGATAGAATCTCAGAATGTGTCACCATCCAAGGGATTAGGAGATAATAAATAAAAACACCAAGACAGTGTATTTGTCAGACCCTGAGGTCACCGCCAAGTACACAAGTGCATAAGAGCAGATGCCCTATTTGATAGACTGTGTGGGGTCATGGTCCTCATTTAAACATATGGGAAAAATTCCAAAAAAAATAAAACCCGTGGTATTTGCTGACTTTTGGATGTGGGTGGAAGCATTGAGTGATCTTTTATCGCTGTTCTCTTCCACTCGGCTATTGGATTTTAATGTCGTGTTGTAGGAAGGAGGAAACAATACAAATCTATTAGTTTATCAGGTGAAAGTGCTGCTGGATCTAGTTTAAAGAATACTGATATTTCTCAAGAAGCACACGTGGGAGCAACTTATTGGTTAAATGGGAAGAGGTGGTCTTAAAAATATTTAACAAGGACTAAGGCATGAGCACCGACCAATGAGGAGGAACATTCACTCTAGAAACTGGCATGACCGCGCTCATGCATATTTGTGTAGCAACCAAAAGATTCCTTATCCAGCAAGTTACCACTGAGGGCAACTGTAATGTGATCCTACCTACTGGGATTCTGTGTAGACTGTGCACCCTGGAGTTACGTTGCCGCGGGAGTGAGAGAGGTGGGGTGTTTATACTCACTCCCATCCGACGTTGGTTTAAGTCTGCTTCCTGGACGTTAAAATTCTCTGGTACTTCTGTCTTGCCATTCAAGCGGCAAGGTAGGCCCTGGAGGACTGGGGATGCCTGTCTGCAAAGCAGTGCTGGTGCTGGCAGCTGGAAGTCAGGCTGGTGAGTGTTGGAAGGGTCCGTGCCCGGGGCTATGGGTGGGGCCCTGGCAGCGTCTGTCTTGGTGGTTGGGAAGCATTTGAGGCTGTTCGTGTTGAGGCTGAGATGGGGATCATGAAAGGCCTCCCCCTCCGTGTTGGGCACATCAGAGGCAGTAACCTTCCTGAGATTGTTCGGAACAAACTGGTGCTCAGAATATGACTTAAAAGTTAAATAGGATGAAGGAGATGAAGTATATAATAAAAATTGATGACGGTGAGAATAATGTAAGTAGTTAATATTTATCTGTTTTCTCTTTTTCATAGGCACGGCCTCCCCATTTTCCAGATGAGGAAATGAGACTTGGAGATGTCGAATAGCCTGCTACCCAAGCACATGCAAGTGGGAATGCTAGAGAACGGCTTTGATTTCCGCCCTTTCTGACTCCGTAAAACAAACTCCTGAAGTGTGGATGGTTTAACACCAGCCCATCGCTTTCCCTCTCCCTGCCTGATCCTTCTCTCCTTCCTTCTTTTCTCTTTCAGCACATATTTGAACGTGTGCTATGTGTCATCCTAAGCACCACACAGCAGAGAATCTATTTTGGTCTTTTTTGATGTAGAGAGTCGCCCGTCCCTCCCTTTCCCACATCCTCCCCTCACGTTCATGGGGCCCGGCATAGGTAAAAATGAAGGCTCACACAGTACATCTAAATATTTAAAAGTTGTGAATCAAGTTGTGTGCGCACTGGAGACGTGGCCATCCCTGGAGGGAACCTGCCCGGGAAGGCTCCGGAAGTGGGCTTGGGACCGCTCGGGCGGGAAAGGGGCACAGCCAGGGGAGAGCCAGAAGTGTGAGGTCCAGGGGACCCTCTTTCCTGGGAGAGGGGAGCGGTGCTGCTCCTCTGTGTCCTCTTCTCTCTTTAGAGTTCATTTTCACATGGGTTTTTCATTCCAGTTTTTTTTTGGCCCTCTGAGGATTTTTTTTTTTTTTTTTTTGAAAATGTTTTTTTTTTGAAAAGTGGAATTCAAACACTCCACTCATTGAACGGAGGGAGAGGGTCAGTTGAGGTGACAGATGGTAGATGTTCCGGGAAGAGGAAGAACAGGATTGTGGAGAAAGAGGTGAAGGGCCCCTCTTTGGCCTGGACAGGCTTCTCCACGTTTGGCGGCTCTAGTCTGCAGTAGGGGAGTCTCGTGGCCTGGTGCTCTGTCTGAAGCACATGGTGGGCTCATCCAGACTTCTGGACATGGATGAGATTTCAGTATCAGCTTTTTAGCCCTATCACTTCTCTAGCCACGACAGCCCAAAGTTGTGGACAAACTCCCCAAACACATGCAAACACACACACACACACACACAAACACATGTGCGTGCGTGCGTACATGCCATGCTTCCCTCTACTGGGCCAGGTTATCCTGGGGGAATCAGCCAGAAGACTATCTGACCTGAGCACACCTACGCATACTGCCTGTGTCCCCTTCTCTCCCTTGGGGAAGATCGGTGGCTTAATATTTACTAGAATTAGGGCTAATGCCCATGGTGACATGTTCAGTAGGTGATAAAGCTCTTTATTAATTCAGTCAGTGCTAATTGCATGTCGATCTAATGTTTGTGTTCCCCCTTCAGGTGATTACCATCTCCTGGGCACAGCTAATGGCCAACAGGTGTGACTCTTAGGGAATCAGCAGTAGATCAAAGATGGCACTGGCTTACTTAATATGCGGACTTCAACATAGTGGGTGGTGATAGAAGGACTCCACCGTCACACCCAGGCTCATTGAGCAAGAGTGCTTTGAGTGCCATGAGCAAACCCAGCTGATGAACTTAGCAGGGTATTGCCACACTGGGGACTCCCAGCATGAAGATCAAATGGAAACGATAGCTGGACCTCAGGGGGCCTGTGACCTAAGTGGAGGACCTGAGTAGAGGTTGCGCAGCAGAGCCCTGCCAAGAGAACACGGAGGAGACCCAACCAGCCACTGACTTCAGCATCCAGGTCTGCAGGGAGGACCCAGACGAAGGTACGGGGACCTGTGCATATGAATCATGGGGGCAAGAACCTCCCTCCCCTTTCATGCCACCACCAGGTAAAGTGAACTCTTCTTTGTTGGGCCACCTTGGAGAGAAATAGGAAAGTAGGGAAGGAAAACTGCAAGATCGAAATATCTAGGAGACTATGTAAATTATTGGATTGGATGGTGTTAAATTTTCCATCCCTGCATAGTATAGTGAAGGGCTCAGGAAAAAGATTAGAGCAATTATAGAAAATAATGAAGCTATATTTTCTTTGTGTCCTTAAATGTAGGGTAATTTTGAACTTGCTAAAATTGTCTTTGCCCTGCATCTGTTCACCGACGTTGGCACGCACGGGGCGCACACGTGTGTGCTTGTGCGTGCACACACACCTCCCCACGCAGCACTTCTACCAGTTTTGCCTGCCGCCACCTCCCCGCAAGAGTCTATACCCACAAGAGCACAGATGAGAAACGTAGACTTCAGTGTGGATTTCAAGGAGAGATGGAGAAGACCTGGTGGCGCACTCTCCAGCAAACAGGTTTGGGATCCCCCTTCAACACTCAGCTTTGGATCCGAGGTGCACCTTTTCCAAATGTGAATATTTGATATCCCTGAGCCAGGATCTGTCTTGCTGTGATGGTGTGTCACAGTATAAAATAAATAATAAATGCCCTAGCCATTCTCATAGCAATAATATGAAATAGTAGTGTGGCTTACACCGGCACCTTCTTATATTCGATGAGATCCCTGAAGCTTTCTGCTTTGTCATCCTTCCCCAACTGGGCCCAGAGGCTCACTCACCGGGGCAGTTGCACAGAGTGGCTCAAAGCAGATTCTAGCGTCAGACTGTTGCTCACTAGCTCCACCGTTCACTAGCCAAGTGATCTTGGGCAACTTACTGAACACTCTGGGCCTTTGTTTCCCCATCTGTGAAATGGGAATAATATTACTGATTCCTTCCTAGGGTTGTTGTACGAGTTAGATGAGTGACACCTATAGAGAGATTGGAATAGTGGCAGGTGGAAGTACACACTAGACAGTCTTACAGTTATCACTCTTAGTCCCCTCCCACACGGGCCCAGCCTCCTCTTAGCTGTTGCCTTTTTTTCCTAAATTATTTTATGAATAGTAGTTCAGCGACCACTGTTTGCTCTCTGAACAACCTTAAAGATCTCGCCTGTCCTCCCCAGCTGGCTTACTTAAATATTTCCTCCAAACAGATCTGTTTTCTTTTTCAAGGAATTCTGAGAGATAAAAAATGCTATATTTTAATCACAATTTCTGAAGCATCTATGGTAGATGCAATAGATGGTGGGATATGAGCCTGACTGGAGTGGAGTATGCTCACTGGGGAGCATTAGGGGATATGAGGGGAAGATAAGTTGGAGCCCGCTGGCCATTTACAGGATCGGTAGGCTGTTTCTTCAGCGCATCTCCCCACAGCTGTTGTGTTTGACACCAGCCTCCACGCTGTGGACACCTAGTCACACTGACCAGCCCAAATAGGGGGGAGTGGGCTTCCACACTCTTTTCAAAGCACTCCATAGGAATGGCAGCTGTTTCTTGCCACCTATAAAGCCCGATCTAGAGGGCAAGTTGGTGGATGTGAACTGAGAGATTAATTGGGCTTAGGTCAAAAATGGAGATTCAGAAACAAAATTTTATTTTATTGGGGTGCCTGGGTGGCTCAGTGGCTTAAAGCCTCTGCCTTTGGCTCAGGTCATGATCTCAGGGTCCTGGGATCAAGTCCCCGCATCGGGCTCTCTGCTCAGCAGGAAGCCTGCTTCCCCTCCCCACCACCTGCCTCTCTGCCTACTTATGATCTCTCTCTCTGTCAAATAAATAAATAAAATCTTTAAAAAAATTTTTTTAATTTTATTTTTTAAGAGATTTTATTTATTTATTTGAGAGAGAGAGAGAGAAGAGCACAAGTACACAGAGCAGCAGGCAGAGAGAGAGGGAGCAGACTCCCCGCTAAGCAAGGAGCCCAATGCAGGGCTCGATCCCAGGACCCCTGGATCATGACCTGAGCCGAAGGCAGATACTTAATCTCACTGAGCCACCCAGGCACCCCCAGAAACAAAATTTTAGATATAGAAGCCTTCTGTAAATATAGACGAAGACAAAGAGACACCCAGCACATCCGGGTCCAAGGCGTGCCGTTGGCCTGAAGGCTTTCATAAGATCTCCCAGACCCCCCGGGGGCAGATTTGGAATGGCGGCAGCCCTGGTTTCAGTGAAGCGGGACAAGATAATCAGCTCTAGCAAATGGGAAGTTTCCATTGTGTGGTGTTAACACTGTCAGCTCCAGAAATCAAACAGACTAAAAGCAGAATATGTCTCGGCACAGGATGACCAACCAAGCTCCCCTGGTACCTTCTCTACCCCGTTGTTCCATCTTGCTGGTGACCTTGTCTAGAACAAATAGCTTCTAGCTGGTCATCTCTGGAGCAAAAGGATGTTGAATGGGGATTAAAAAATATCTGGGGGGGGGGTTTCCTTCAATGGGGAGTTAATGAGTCAATGCCTTATCTTACCATGAATGTTTATAAGCAAACCTAAGTGTGCGTAGGGTCTTGAATCTCCTCCTACAACTATTTCCTCTTTGTTCCCAGAAAAATTCCAATGCCAGATTTTGTCATAGCAACCGGAGGCAAATATCAAGACAGCAAGAAGGAGCAAACTCAGGAAAGGATTTCTCTCCAATGTGGCTTGAGTCTCTGTAGGACACCCAGTATCTGCACGAAGCCCTTTGAGAACCGCAGTGCCGGCCCCACGGTTCTTCGGGGAGGGAATCTAGTGGAGCCCTGCTTTGCTGACTTCCAGGACCCACCAGGAAAAGCACGTCTCCGTTTGCCGGGCCAGGTACGGAAAAACTGACTTGCTAGCTTCTCAGACTCTGTACCTGTTGTGTGTCGATCTTTATTTTTGTATGTCAAGTTTTTGAGATTAAATGTCTTGGATTATTATTATTCCATCACACATTTCCTGTGAGGATTTTAATTAACAAGCATATTGTTTATTTCCTAAATGTCCCCACAAATGCTTTCTGGATGAAGGCAGGGTGTGTATGAATAAGCAAACAGAATAAGACAGGAGAGGCTCCTAATACCTGCTCCCAGCATTCCCCTCGGGCTGCTCCTTCCTTCTTTGTTGCTGCCATGGCCGTGCTCTGAGATCAGATTCCTTGCGCGTAGGTAAAATCAGCTCTGGTTTTGCCACAACACAGCCTTCTTGCTGAAAGCACCTTTGAGTTTTGAATACGTTGCATCGGGTGTCAGTTCTGAGTGGTGGTGTGTGGGCAGCAGCTTAACAGGGGGCTCTCCGAAATAGAATCACCTCGCTTTGTAGAGTGTGCGGATGTCTGCGGTGTAAATACACCCCCCATGGCCGATTTCAAGCTGCTCAAGTTCTCATACGAACGGGGAACTGGAAAGAGATGCCCACAGTTGACTCTGGGGAGCTGGTTGCCCCGTGGTGCTGATTCTCTGGGCCGCACCAGGGGTTGTCAAGCTTGGGGTGACCACGCTTTGGGCTGGGTATGTGTTGGTTGTCGGGGGCTGTCCTGTGCATTGCAGGATGTTCAGCAGCATCTTGGGCTTCTACCTACTAGAGGATAAAAGGAGCCCCTTCCTGCCCCCAGTTAGGACAAAAATATCTCCAGACATTGCCAAATGTACCCTGAGGGGCAAAATTGACTCCCAGCTCTGGGCCAGTCTGTGTAGACGGTGTTCAGAAGGTCCATTCAGCAGATCGTAGGCTCTTACCAACTGTCCTCCATGGACCATCCTTACCATGCTCCTGAAGAGGTTCTCTCCCGGCATTTTGGAGGTGGCATTTTAAGAAATCAGAGTAGACTTCCTTGAGGAGTCTGAAGATAGGATATCATGAAGAATTAAGGCACCAAGACAAAGCGTGGCCACTGGGGGAGAATCGAGATGATTCCATGGACTGGATTCCAGAATAGAATAGATATTTATAATGGACAGCCGAGGTCTCCTAGTCCACTCTCTACCTGGTAGGGATGAGAAATGAGAGTCAGGTGAGTGACTTGTCCAAGGGCACAAAGCAAGCCCAAAGTAGATGTGCTCGGGAGAATCCCTGGGTGATGTGGTAAATGCCTCAGTGACATACTGGGAATTGGGACTAAGGCCAGATTGCAGCTGTGAGTGTTGTGTAGGCCTAACAGTGTTAGGTTTTCATGGCCATTCTGACATTCCCCTGTCCCAGACCTCCCCCTGCCCCGAAATGTCTGCACAGGAAAACCACATTCTAATGAGGGACTTCTGTTTCAGGCAGAATGATTCCCATCAGCTTCAGAAGTGAGTAGTTGATTCAGCTGTTCTATTTGGGAGGGTCAGGCTGCTTGTTATTAGAGAACAAACTGAGGATTGTCACTGATTTCTCTCTCCTTCCTTCCACATCTGCACTGGGCCTTCTCATTGATGAAGTACCTTCACACCATTCTCAAAGGGATTTAAGGAAAGGACTTATGGAAGAAATGGACTTCCAGTAAAACAGTTAAGACCGCAAGATTAACACGATAAAAACTAAGAAAGTCCCTCCTAGTTAGCATTGACAATGTGTTTTCAATGCAGAGGTGCCCAGTCTGAAAGGGAGTATTAGGGAGGGATGATTTTCATCAGCGGGGTTCCTTGGCTTTGGAACTTACAGTGAAATTAGGGCAATCATAGACTAGTAAGTCAATATGCTCCAAGTGCCAATAAACTGAGCTTAATGAGAACAGCAAGTCTGCTTTTATTAGGAGATTGAATAAAAGTGAAAGGAGTGCTTTGAATCACAGATCTCTAAAAACACATCGACATTTGAAAAGAATTAAGATTTGGTGATTTTGTGTGGAATAATTCATCACTTCACTCCAGATTAGTTTTTTACAATATGATGGACTAGCTCTCGAGAAAATTTCCCATAACCAACATTTACTGTCATCACCCCATGCATCTCACACTGGCCTTTGTTACACCCCCAATAGGTCCACGGTGATCATGCAAACCAACCCCATGGGGTTACCTGACACCGGTGCTCCAAGACTCTCTGGGCAACATGATCCATTGGGAGTTTTGCTTTCTCTTCCCAGAGGACAGTTCAGCCTCAGTATCTGAATCTAAAGGGGTCAATGATACAGGAGTGCTGCTGGTGGATAAGGGTAAGTAGGGGAGGGGTTTTGGGTTGCAGGCAGCGTTTGATAGGACTCAGAACAACATTCCCTGCTCAGGTCTGTTTAGGCCACACATCTCCACCGGGAAAGGCCTTGTGGGTGATGGGAAATTTTTTTCTTTCTTTGGCTAGGATTGTGAATTGATCTAATTTTGTTATTTTTAAAGAAGCTATTCAGCTATGAATTATTTTTTTCAAGATTTTATTTATTTATTTATTTATTTGAGAGAGAGAGAGAGAGATCACAAGTAGGCAAAGAGGCAGGCAGAGAGAGAAGGGGAAGCAGGCTTCCTGCTGAGCAGAGAGCCCAATGCGGGGCTCCATCCCAGGACCCTGAGATCATGACCTGAGCTGAAGGCAGAGGCTTTAACTTACTGAGCCACCCAGGTGCCTCACGAATGATTTTTTTAAAGACTTTATTTATTTATTTATTTATTTATTTGAACGAGAGTGGGAGAGAGAGAGCTCACACAGAGGGAGAAGTGGGTTCCCCACAGAGCAGGGATCCTGGCATGAGGCTCGATCCCAGGACCCTGGGACCTGAGCCAAAGGCAGATGCTTAACTGACTGAGCCACCCAGAGACCCTTACTGATTTTTATTTTTAAAGCAATTAACACTTTACTGTATAGTCTTTTGGAAATACTTTATGCATACATTGTCAGGAACTTTTCAAAAGGCTCATTATACATCTTGCAAAATACACTCCTACCTACTGATTAGGAACACCTTGATTATTGTAAATAAAAAGTCAATACGGTGAGCCATAGTATCTCATTTTTTATTTAAATTAACATAACTCTAATGAGGTTGGTTACTATTTTGCATATTGATTTTTTTATTAGGACTTTATATTTTTAAATTAGTTTTAGGTTCACAAAAAAATTTGACAGGAAGGGTACAGAGATTTCGCATGTATCCTCATCCCAAAATGTGCATAGCCTCTCCCATTACCAACATCTACTGTTAGAGTGGTACATTTGTTACAATTGCTATATATACCGACACATTATCATCTCCCAGGATCTACAGTTTACAGCTCATTCTTGGTAGTTTGTAATCTATCGATTTGGACAAATGTATAATGACATGTAACCATCATTCTGGTATTATACAGAGTGAAAAAGGTAGTAGCAATAGCTTTCAGTTCTAAGGAAATGTCCCATTAACCTTCATAAGCCCTAGGAACCAGGGGGTGCAAAATCGAGAAGAAAATAGAGTAAAGAATTTGATCTATAGTATTTATCCTTGAGCCAACATCTAACAATTCCAGGGCTTAACATTGCACTTTTGCAACATTACCCCATGCTACAAGTCTATAACCAAGAGATGTCAAAGCATGTACAATCCTGGTCATTGGAAATAGCAGTTCCAAATAGCTGTCTTGCTAGACTATTCCTTCTAAAGATTCCTTGTGCCAACTTCTTGTATTTGTCATATGATTCTTCTTGGCTCTGCAACACAGATGTGAAAAGTGAAGAGAGCATGGCTTTGGATTTCATTTCTAAAAGTGGAAAATACACAATTAATTCTAGGATTTTTGAAGTATTAATACTATTCCCCATATGTATCCATAGCATATGTAGAAATAGATTTAAAGGATGGTTTGGACATGTACATGGCTTCTCACTATCAAGTGTTTAAAACTGATGGGCTTCAAGCTGGGTTCTGGGGGTTGACTGGATCTATGGGCAGGATCTGGTCCTCGGTTGTAGACTGAATGCTTTGTTTTAGTCCGTTTGTTGAGAACTAAATCAGGTGTTGGGGGGGACACTCAACCACATCTATATCCATAAACCTATTTTATTCATCAGAACAATTTACTGGACTGTGAGCCCCTTGGAGACAGAACTCATAGCTTATTTTGTAACTTCAGTGCCTAGCATGGTGTCAGGCATGTAATAGGTTATTTTTAAAAAATTATCATAGAGCTTTATTGAAGTATACGTGATGTACAATTAACTGCACATTTTTGAAGTTTTCCATTTAAAGAGTTTGGGTAAATGTATACACTCATGAAACCCATCACCACACTCAAAATAATGAACATGTCCATTGCTCCTGATGCTTCCTTTGCAACTAATTCTTCTTTCCTTCCTCCCACTGCTCCCAGACAACAAAAGTTTCACTTTCCATCACTCTAGATTAGTTTGCAATTTCTAGAATTTTATATACATGGAATCATATAACATGTACTCTATTTTTTGTCGTCTAGCTGTTTTCAGTCAGCATAATCATTTTGAGATTCGTTGATGTTGTTCCATATATCAGTAATTTGTTCCTTTTTATTGCTGAATAGTATTCCATTGTATGAATCATAATTGGTACTTAGCAAATGCTTGTAGCATTACATTGACTTGAAAATTTATTTGTAAAAATATAACTGGGGGAAGAGTGGATAATAGGTATACCACTATTTCTGTTGAATAGGTCTGCTTAGGAAGTCAAAATAGAAATCAGGAGATGAGGGGCGCCTAGGTGGCTCAGTGGTTAAAGCCTCTGCCTTCAGCTCAGGTCATGATCTCAGGGTCCTGGGATGAAACCCCACATCGGGCTTTCTGCTTGGCGGGAGCCTGCTTCCCCCTCTCTCTGCCTGCCTCTCTGCCTATTTGTGATCTCTCTCTCTGTCAAATAAATAAGATCTTAAAAAAAAAAAAAGAAATCAGGAGATGAGTTGCCTGGTAGAGACTTTTATTATCATCCAATATCTGTCCTCCCTTCTTTCATAGTGATGGAATGACAGATTTGGCTGGGCCCAGGATTGTCTGGAATAAAGACTACATTTCCCAGCCTACTGTGCAACTGAGTGTGGCCATATTACTAAGTTATGACCAAAATGATGTAAACAGAAGGGGTATGTGATACTTGAAAAAGTCTTCTGAACGGAAGGGGAATTTCCCTCTCCTCCTCTTCCTCCTTCCCGATGTCTGGAACACAGTCATGATGTCTAGAGCTCTAGCAGCCATTTTGGATCAGCAGGGGTCTTGAAAATGGAAGCCACGTAAGGCAGATCAATAGGTAGAAGAAGCTTGGATCCAAGAAATCGTAGAGTGCTGTGCCTGCCCTGGGCTAACTACCTCCAGACTGTGAGAGAGAAATACATTTTGATCTTATTTAAGCTTTTAAAAGTCCTTTTGTGTTTTACATTTTTTGCAGCCCAAACAGTCCTAACTGCTACGGTTAGCAAAGATAGAGTTTGAACAAGAGGGAGTTTGATGTTGCTGAAAGGTCATTTACGCCACGCTAATGTGCCCATCTTCACTCTAAGGATTTTTCTGGGTAGAAACATGGAATCAGCTATTGGAATCTCTTGGTGAGTTCTGGAAAAACACTGACAAACAATTGTGAACCATCCTCCTTTTCCTCACCATGCAACTCACTCCCATCAATATGTATCCATCGTTAACAGTTACGACTTCTCAAAATTATAACTCACTTTACATTTATTTACTTTTCACTTGGTAGATCTCTGGTGAGACATGAGGTTAGCCTAATCTCATCAAAATTTGTTTACAAATCATACGTATGGTGGCTTATTTGAGAATGCTTTCTATAGATGTCTAGTCTCATTTATCATGTATGAATTCTTGTGGTGTTTAATTCCTAGCGATGGTTTGGCTTATGACTCTCTCTCTCTCTCTCTCTCTTTTTTAATATTTGAGATATTTTAAACATACAGAAAAGAGCGTATGTCCAGATGTCATCTATCTGGCAAACATGACTCTGAAGAACAGTAGCTGTCACTCTATTTATTGACTTAGCAGTGGAAGCTTATCTTCAAATGGCTCTGTATGCAGAACTCCATTACATAAAACTTCTATCAGAGTTTCTCTGGTTGAAGTGGGAGTGGAGGGCTTGGAGCCCTACTGGGTAAATGTCCCTCTTGCTGGTCCCCTCCCTCCACCATGAGGGCCCGTGAGATGTGCTCACAGAGCAGGAAGGGGGCTGAAAACCACAGATTTAGAATATATTCGAGATCCAGGAAGCAAGCTCAATGCTGTTTGGATCTCTGTGCTCTTATTCTCCCCACAGTTACAGCACGCTTGGTAATCTGGTTTCCCAGTCATAGAAGCGCAGAAGAAAAACTCAGAGAGGGAGACAGTTAACCAGACATGACTGTGGCCAAAAATGAGACCAATGATAGGAGGCAAGGATGTTTTAAAAAGACAAACCACAGGGCATTAAAAACTACCTTCAGAGGTCATTTGGGATAAATATCATCTCCCTAATATGTTTCAGTGGGTCACAGAGGCATGTTTTTATATATTTATATATATGTGTGTGTGTGTGTTTCTATATATTTAGTGGCAGTGGGTGTAGAGTAGAATAGAGTATATCCTATGTACATATATATATACACAGTATTTTGTTTGGTCTTTATGAAAATGACCCTGAGAAAAATAGCCTTCCTTGTTTTTTTTATTTTACATTTGTTTTATGGTAAAGACAGTAGTAGTACTTATTGAGATAATTATTGTGTGCCCGGTACATGAATGTTTTATCTAGTCGCCTTACTTAACCCTTAGCACTATTTTATGATGTAGGGACAGTCCCCAGAGACACAGAGAAGTTAGTGCCCTTACCCAGTGTCACACGGTTAGCCTGTGATGGAGCTGGAATTCAAACCCAGGCAACTTGGCCCCAGGGCCCATGCTTTTAATATGTGCCCACATCTTAGGAAATTTTCCAGTATTTAAATAATAAAGCGTAAACATCTTGTAGCTAACAAGTTTTTCAGTTGTCTGGAAAACCCATCTATCCAATATCTGGAACACGTCCTCCAACAATCCCTGGTAAATGAAAGAGCAAATTAAATGGAACAGGAGCGCAGGCCTCCTCATGTCGTATCTCAAGTGCTCCCTCTGCCGTGGGGCTTCTCAGAGGCCCCCAGAGAGCCTGACCAACCCGAGCAGATCTGAGTCACCAGGAAATACCCCAGGGGTGGACTTGACAATGGAAATGAAATCCATGGACCCAACCACCTGCACTCTGGTTGCGTTTCGTTTACAGTATTGTCATCTTCCTAGTGGCTCAAGGGGTATTTTGAGGTTGACATGGAGACTGCTGTGTTTTTTAGAGGCGTTTCCTTTCTGGCCTGTGTTTATACATTGTGGCAGAAGAATCAGAAGCTTCCAGCTTCAAAAGTGAAGCCTGTTGCAAGTTATGAAAGTGCCAGGAGGTGGGGGGCAGTTCAGCACGTGTCACCGCAGGCGCTGGCATTGGCCTGACTTCGCATCCAGCCTCAGTTGCTGTTCTTTGTGCTCTGGGATGCAGGAATTGCCTTGGCTCTCCCTGTGGCTAAGTTTGTAGGGATGGACTTATCCTACCTTCCTGGGATGAAACACCCATTCAAGGAGCACTTCTGATAGTAAAAGTTCTATCCATTCCCAAGGAGACCCAGGAGTTAATTTCTCTTTGGGCTGCTACCTCAGTCAGTGCACGCTGCTGTAACAAGATGAGCCGGTGGCTTAAACAGTAAACCTTTGCTTCTCACAGTTCTGCAGGTTGCGAGTCAGGTCAGAGGGGCAGCACGGCGGGTTCTAGTAAGGGCCCTCTTCCTGGTTTATAGATGGCAGCCTTCTCACTGTAACCTTGCATGGCAGAGAGTTCATTCCTCTCCTGTTTCCTTTTATAAGGGCACTAATCCCACCATGAGGGCTCCACCCTTGTGATTTAATTCCCTCTCAAAGACCTCCCTCCAAGTACCGTCATGCTGACGATTAGGGCTTCAATATATGACTTTGGAGGGTATGCAAACATTCAGTCCATAACAGCTAGAGTGTTAATTTATGATACATTTCCTCCCTTGGTGTTATTTTCATGGTTACTGTAAACAGGTGAGTTATTTGCAGCATATCTCACACACACATACATGTGGCCCATCAGCCAGGCTTATGGCAATTCATTTTTGGGTGCCTGGGTGGCTCAGTCAGTTCAGTGTCAACCTCTGGCCCAGGTCATGATCTCAGGGTCCTGAGATTGAGCCCTGCATCAGGCTCCCTGCTCAGCAGGGCGTCTGCTTCTCTTTCTCTCTCTACCCCTTTCCCCTGCTTGTGCACGCTCTCGCTCTCTCTCTCTCTCAAATAAATACATAAATAAATAGAATCTTTAAGAAAATAAATAAAGCAATTCATTTTCTTTTTGTTTTGAGAAGATAAGTCAAATAAAGCAAATAAAAGTGGTTAGCACATTTACTTAACTGTTAGCAAAATCGGATTTCTGGTAATGTTACTCACACCATATTCTCTCAAGCCAATCCCACTTAACCGCCCCTTCCCCACACTTGCTGCCTATTATCTCACAAATCTATTTATCTCTCTTATCCCAGGTTCTGTGTGGCCACTTTTTTTTTTTTAATATTTTCTTTATTTATTTAACAGAGAGAGATAGATCATGAGTAGGCAGAGAGGCAGGCACAGAGAGAGGGGAAGCAGGCTCCCTGCTGAGCAGAGAGCCCGCTGTGTGGCCACTTTTGTGCTGTTTCTGAACACCGAACACACCTCTATTACAGAATATATCTCATGAAGTAGTTAATTACTTGTTGCATATCCACGGTGCTTGTCTTGAGTTTCATGAAGGTAGGGCTCATAACTTATGCAGCACCATACTCTTGTACAGGTGCGTAGAATTCAAGATTCCGCAGGCCCCTAAGCTTCTCACCTCCCCAGTATACACACCTCATGTAATTGTGAATGGGACCTATGAATCTGAAGGATGTCACTCCCCTGATTAGGTTACATTATATGGTTAAGGAAGAGGATTTTGCAGATATGATGAAGTTTCCAAATCAGTTGATTTTGGATTAACCCTAATAGAGAGTATACTGGTGGGCCTGCCTTAATCAGGTGAAAAAGGTCTTTAAACTGGCCTAGAGCTTCCCAAAGGAAAAGATTCCTCTGCTGGCTTTGAAGAAGCAAACATCCATGTTTTAAGAACATAGGCCCACCCACCAGAGGGTGGCCTCTAGGAATGGAGAGCAGTTCATGGCCAACAGTTATCAAGAAGGGAGCTCAGCCATAGAGCCATAAGGAAGTGAATTCTGCCAACAACTCAAATGGAAGTAGATTTTTCCTCAGTCAAGCCTCCGGATGGGAATGTAGCCCAGCTGACACCTTAATTGCAACCTTATGAGAGCCTGAGCAGAGACCCAGTTTAGCCATTCACAGACTCCTGACCCATGGAAACTATGAGATAGTAAATGTATGTTGTTTTAAGCCACTGAAGTTGTGGTAATTTGTTAAGCAACAATAGAAAACTAATAGAGTAGGCATTTCTTTCTTTTTTTTTTTTAAAGATTTTATTTATTTGACAGAGAGAAACACAGCGAGAGAGGGAGCACAAGCAGAGGGAATGGTAGCGGGAGAAGCAGGCTTCCTGCTGAGCAGGGAGCCCAATGCGGGGCTCGATCCCAGGATCCTGGGATCATGACCCGAGCTGAAGGCAGATGCTTAACCACTGAGCCACCCAGGCGCCCCTACAGTAGGCATTTCTTAAATGTTTGTTGGATTTAATTTAATCAGGGAATAAAGCATTTAAAACGAATCTCTGCTAAAGTTTTGGCTGATTTTAAGAATGGAGACGCCTTAAAGAATTGCTGTCTTCTTATGGGTCTTCTGCCCATCCAATCAACTTTACACACGTCCAGGGTTTTCATACATACCAACTTCTGATCGTCTGGAAATAGGACATGAGATTCTCTGCAGGCATCGTTCGGCATTCTCGGGAGATAGAATGGCTAAAAATTGATGTTGAAATGAGACCACCATCGTTTTTCAGTCTGCTCACTATGTACAGAGCTCAGGATGATTAGAAAATGTAAAACACATGTGAGTGGCTCAAAACCCCTTAGTTAAATCACATTTACATAGATCAGTTTTCCCAAAGGCCATAAGTGAGCCGAACTTAAGCAATTAAAAAAAAAACAAACCCCAAACTAGAACCTTTTGCTAAAGCCAAAAAACATGGATGAGTTAAACCATATCAGATATAACGGTTTGTTTTGAGAAGTGTTTGGTCTGTTGTCTATATGCGTGCATGTTTTTTTAAGGCAGACAGAAAAATAGACCTTGCAAGATCTTTGGCTGCCAAGGTAGAAACCCAGTATACAGGATTTAAGTTCCACCAAAGTCGTCGATACCTTCAGGATCACTGGTGACCTGGGTCAGGGATGTGCTGCTGGCCCTCCATTACATTCCAGAGACACTCTAGGGGCCGTGGCAACAGGGGGACCGTGACCATGGCTGAAAACAAAATCGGACCCAACCTTGGCCTCGGCGTTCCAACCAGAGCAAGTTCCTAGGACCTTGACATACCACCTCAGGGGAATTCTCCTTGCTCTTCTGCCGAGCGGAGAATAAGAAGAAACTTTCCGGTTGCGGAGGGTCTTCCCTCCTATTGCCAACATTTCCAATTCCATTTGCCATTAGCTTAATGCAGCTTCCTATTTCTAAGAAAAGAGGCTGAAAGAGCCTTTTGAAGGCCTCACAGACAGTCTCAGAAGACTTCATGGGCAGCAAACAACTCCTAGCAAACTACAATTTGATGAGTTAAGTGTAAACGGATCAGAGACATATGGATTACATTTTTGGGGAAATACACATGGGCTTACGATGTAAAGCGGGGCAGTGGGGGTGGGGCTGGGGTGGAGAAGAGAATGCTTGGAAAAATGTGGTTTGGGTCTTGCCAATTGCAAAACGTTTGCAACGAATAATCTAAGACGCTTTGCCCAACCTAGAGCGCGGCTGGATTCCCCCTTTCCTTCTGTTTATGTGCCATTTTCAGACACGGCATACATGCCAAGGCTGGTTTGGGTCTCGGGTAGATTTAAAAAACGATGCAGTTATTTTGAAAGATATTGCATGTGTAGCCTCTGAGCGTGACCTTCAGCACTCAGAGGTGGGTGCTGAGTTGGCGAAGAGTTGGGCATTTAGCTCCCTGCCTCGGGGTCAAACTATCCCTGAGCCCCTCTGGTGTATTTTACTTGCAGAGATACCAAGCCCAGGCTGAGCTAGTGGGGGGCCATGGCAGCTTGAGAAAGTTGCTTAACCTCAGTCTCCCCACCTGCAAAGTGGGGATGATATCACCTACCCCAGGGCCCATGGGGATGGAGATGCTGTGCAGTGTGGTGTTAGGAGTGCGGAGGCATATTCCTGGATACCATCACAGCTCTGATACTTGGGTGAACTTGGGCAAGTTCTCTGGCCTCTCTGTGCCGCGGTTTCTTCATCTGTCTGATGGGAGAAATGTTAACATCCACCACATAGGGTTGCCTTGACAATTAAAAGAGTTACTACATGTAAAGAACTTGGCACAGTGCCAGGCACATAATGAGTGTTGAGCAAATGTTAACAATTGCTATTGTTGATTTCTCTTGTTCGTTCAGCCTTTGGATGTTGTAGAGAATAAGGCAGCTTCACCTTGAGGCGAAGGACAAGGGCAGCACCTTACTCCAACTGCAGGGGTCTCCTCCAGCTCATGTTTCTTTTCTTACTGCTTCAATTTGTAGATGAATTCTCTACTATTTTCACTCACAGAGAAGAAGCAGGTGAAGTTTTCTGTCTAAAATTAGGCTCGTTTTTTTCCTCCATCCTGGGGAGGATCCTTTTGTCTTCTCTGCTTTACCACCATCTAGTCCCTAGAGTCACTTAATTCAAGAGCCCACCTAAGTCCCACTGGGGAGTGAGGGAATTCCGGGGCTGAAATGGAAGAAAATCAGGAGCCTAGTGCAGTACTGGTTGAATGCATTGCTTCTTCTTGCACTTGGAGGTGAATTAGGGGAACATTAAAAAGATAATAGAGGTTTTGAGTGTGGCGCTTGGGGATTAGTAAGCATAAAACTTTCCAGATACTTCTAATGCACGGCGACAGCCGAGAACCATTCTAGCTGGAGCATAGAGTGGGCTTTGCAGGTGCTTCCCATGGTCAGTTTGGACCGTCACCCCTTTGAGCCTACTGGCCCTTCCTTTGGAGGCCGGGTGGGATTTCTGTCCTCCTGATCACTGACCTTCATGCCATGAACAGGCTTTCGTCTGGGGCTCTGGCCTTGAGGTCTGCAGAAGCAGAGCCACTCTGTCTCTGAACCCCAGGCTGGCTTTGGGTCAGAACTGCCACCCCACGTGGTTGGTCCCCACCCCCCGACCCCAGCACTGCTCTGAGGGTCTTGTCAGAATCCATGCCCTCCTCCGCCACCCCCCTCTCGGTCAGCACAGTTTTGCTTCCTCTGTTTGCTTCACTGACCACCACCCTCTTTTGCTGTGTCACCTGTAGTTTCTGAGGCTGCAGAGTGCCCGTGAAGGAAGAAGGGATTTGGAGCTGGACCTGCAGTTTGAGCCTCTTCCTGGCTCCTGACGACTTACTAAATCTCTCGGGGCCTCAGTTCCTCGTTTGTCAAGTAGAATCATTGTACGTAGATGATTGAAAGTTACAGGAGATGGAAGAGGCGTGACGGTTCTGCCGGTGGTGGCAAGGCCCGGCCGTGGGGCGGGGGCTGGTGGTGGTGATGGGGACGGTGTGCTGGGGGTGGGGATGGCAGCGGCAGGGTCGGTCGTCTGGGGGCCGTAGAGGAGGTGGTGCTGAGCGTCTGGTGGTGACAGAAGTTCAGTCAAGAAAGCAGAAGCTTGGAGACAGTCCCGGTGTTCTGCTCAGAGGAACCGCACGGAAGCCCAGACAGAAGGGTCTCTGTGCGTTTGCCGAGGCCGTGGGAACAGCTGCTTGTATCACTTAGCATTTGGTGAGGAAAGCAGAGCTCCTCCGGGTGACGTGGAGTAAGGGGTTTGTTATAGAGATGAGGCTTCCCCAAGAGGAGACCTAGTGGAAGAGTCTCTGCGAGGCTGTTGCCTCTGTGTCTGATGTTGGGCCTCCCACAGGTCGGCAGGGCCTGCACGTGGGGCGCAAAGTTGGCTGTGACGTGGGGGAGAGCAAGAACCAACTGGAACTTGCATCTCACTCTCGCCACCTCTGGTCTTGCCAACACAGGTGGCCTGCAGGACAGGTGGACGCCCGTCATCACGGAGGCACGTGTGCCCCTGGCCCAGGACTCAGAGAAGCTGGAGGAGAGCCAGCGGGCAGTGGCGATGCTGTGGGCCCAGCGAGTGCCCACCCCACCGAGGTGAGCCAGGGGGTCTGAGCCAGCCCGTGCCAGCCACTGCTCGGCCCGCTGCCCTGATCCGACCTCCAGAGCACAGCGGTCGCTGCTTCCTGCTGCCTTCCAGAGGCCACACAGAATCTCTCGCTGTCCGCCTGAGTTGGGAGCTAGAGAGGGAAGGAGCACGGGGACATTGTTTGGTTCCTGTGACACAGGACACGATCACCACCACAGTGGGAGCTTCATGCAGCTTGGGTGGAGTAAAAGCTTCAGAACCCAGGGTGGCTGTGCGAGACATTCAGCTTTAACACTTCAGGCTCGGAGAGGCGAGGATAACGAGAGCCCCGCTGAGGGGGCTGCTGGACACTGGACCACGGAGCCCTTTACACTCTCAGGCCATGGAAGAGCCTGGCCATGTTGTCTCATCCCAAGAAGCGGGGCTCTTTTGACCCCCTAAGCACTGGGGCTTATGTCTCTTACATTGATCCTCGACTTTGCGATCAGGGTCTGCGTTAGGCTGGAAACACCTGTCCCTCTTTGGGATTCTGGTGTGCCTCTGCCTTCACCCCAGTGGAGAACGGCCCTTTAAATGGCTCTTTTCGGGGTGCGTGGGTGGCTCAGTGGGTTAAAGCCTCTGCCTTCGGCTCAGGTCATGATCTCGGGGTCCTGGGATTGAGCCCTGCATCGGCCTCTCTGCTCAGCGGGGAGCCTGCTTCTCCCTCTCCCTCTGCCTGCCTCTCTGCCTACCTGTGATCTCTTTCTCTCTCTCTGTCAAATAAATAAATAAAATCTTTAAAAAAAATAAAATAAATGGCTATTTTCATGGCATTCAGCCCACTCTCTGTTTCTGATACCTGCTAAAGCCTCTAGCCAGACCTATAGGTCCCTTTGGTGGCCAACCGGCACTCTTGAGTGCTTAGAGTTACAGTCTTGGGAAAGCCTCTAGCGTCTTCCTAACACTCTGGCTTCTGAAGGCTTCATTTACCAACAAATATAATTATGATATCACTTTTATTCTTTAATTTGAGAATTGTCTGCATCAAAGATGCCTTCAGAATTTAACTCAACCATGTCCTCTCTTATTTTGTCTGTCACTGCTCTAACCATGTCAAATCATGGATGGGCAGCAAGGAGTAGAAGGAGTTGGTTTTGAGTTCTGTAGTGTAAAATGAGTGGTTGGAGATTTGGTAGTCAGAACTGTATTCACCTCTCCCTCTTTTTCTTATTTACTAGGCTACCTGGTGTGTAAACACTTTCTCCACCTGCAAGCAATTTACACAAATTGTAAACTGTATAACTGTTGTAATCTCTGTACATATGACCAGAGACTAGAAAATGACCCGTTGTCATCAGATGTGAAGCCTCATAGAAGAGGCCCTCTCACGGGTGGCCTTCTGCCTGATACTTCTCAGATGGTAGACAAGTTGTTGTAAGTATTTGCACCTCGGTTTTCTTATCTGCAAAATAAGTGAGTTGCCTCAAAACGTATGCCATGCTCTTTGAGGCCCCTGGGGTTGCCGGAGGACTCATTGTGACTTTGGGGGGTGGGGAATAGCATGGGGTCTAGGCTCCTTTCATTCCTCATTCAACTAGCAAATAATCACCTATGTCTATTTTATATATTTGATTTCTGTGATAGATTGAATCAATTCCCTCCCCTGTCTTCCTCGGAACAGACCACACTCTCCTCTCCTACAGACTTTGGGCTTGACGATGTGATTTACTTTGACCAATGGAATGGGGGAGGATATGACATGAATAGGAGTTTTAAATGTGCTTGCCAAATTTGTTTTGCCTTTTGTGCTCTTCCATTTACTAGGAGAATGATCCCAGAGGTAGCAGCTGGTCTAGAAAGAATGAGAGATGTGTGTAGCAGACCCAAACCTGACCCATGGCCTGAGGTCCACCTAGACCAGCATATCTTCAACCTGCAGCTCTGTAGACTCAAGAATAAATGTTAAAAGCATTCTATTTTAGGGAGTGGCTTGTTACACTGGATTATTACAATCATAGCTAGTATAGCTTGCAAATAAGTTTTAATCAATAATAAAATCCTTTGGTTCCAAAGAAATTTGAAAAGCTTTGGCTTGGCTGATTTTTCAGCTCTCCCATCCGGTTCTAAGTTCCTAAGTTCCTAAACATCCTACGTTTCTTTTTCTGTGTGTATATCGGAGAGAGCGACAGAGAGGGAGAAAAAGGTTACAGAAACAAGTCTCATGGAAAGAAAGAAAGAGAAACTAAGTTTTTCTTTTTGGGGGAAGGGATGGTTATTAGGGAACAGGGAGCAGAGAAGGGCAGACCCACAGTTAAAGTGTGTTTTATTTCTTTGAATCTTCAAGTAAGCAGATTTCATCCCTGGTATTATTTGGCACTGTTTTGTCCATTTTTGTATTCCATTTGCACAACCTCTGAAATTCCAGGAAGAAGGTAAAAGAATAACATTGCACGTAGCCCTGGGTTGTGCTGTGTTTATTTCATGATGGACCATTCACTTGGGCTTAACCTCAAACTGACCTTTCTGACTCCAGACAAGACAGCAAAGCTTTGTTAACAGATTCAAAATCATACTTTAAAGGAACAGAAATAGCTTACTTCCTTGGGGAAAGATCTTTCCATTCTCATTATTTGTGTCTGTGGTCACAGGGAGATAATTTTTAGGAATTCTTAGACAACTTTACTACTGGGGTGCGTGCATCGAAACCCTGGGGTCTTAGACCATTGGCACCCCACCCCAAACTCTGGGTCTATGAGCTGCAGTGCAGGGTGGAGGGAGAAAGAAGGTCATAGGATATTTTCAAGCCTATTTTGCTTCAGCCCTTTGCAACATGGTTGCATTTTACAGTTTTGAGAACATATCAAATGTAAATATAAACCCATCCTCCAAAGCCAAGAATAAGGGATATGTGGCTGCCCTTGGTTCGAATATATAATTAAATGGTTACCATATCATGTTTGAGGGTAGGGAACCTCTACAAGGATGAACATTTTGGATCAGATCATTGGGAGATGGTTCTGGTCCCCAGAGAGAGTCTTCTGGGGTTTGTGAGGCCTGAATGAGGCAGGCTGGGCTTTGTCTGTGACAGGGGCTGGGTTTGAGGCCATCTTGGCCATCAGCCCATGCTCAGGTTGTGTCTTACACCAACGGCCATCAGATTTAGGGTATCGAATGAGTCGCCTGCTTGCTTGTACTGGGGTGAATGCCTTTGAGGACAACAAGAACTGCTTAATATTTTATAGCCAGAATTTGGCACTGCCTATACAGAGGGAATTCTGCTGTCTTGCTCTGGGGGAACTGAATCTATGACCTATAGTGCCGTAGGCAGAGAAGATGGCTCTGGGAGATGATTTAATGTAGGTTGTTTAATGAGTGTCGAGCAAAAAATGCGCCAATGGTTGTATTTATTGAGTGCCAGGAGATTTTATAATAAAGATCCTTTTCTGATAACCTCTAAAAAGAATAAAAGAATATATACCTACCCAGCTAATAGAAAGGGAAGATGGAATTTATTATTTTTTTAAAGATTTTTTTTTTTTAAAGATTTTATTTATTTGACAGAGAGAAACACAGCGAGAGAGGGAACATAAGCAGAGGGAATGGTAGCGGGAGAAGCAGGCTTCCCGTAGAGCAAGGAGCCCGATGCGGGGCTCGATCCCAGGACCCTGGGATCATGACCTGAGCCGAAGGCAGCCGCTTAACGACTGAGCCACCCAGGCACCCCTAAAGATTTTTTTTTTTTATTTGACAGAGAGAGACAGATCACAAGTAGGCAGAGAGGCAGGCAGAGAGAGAAGGGGAAGCAGACTCCCCGCTGAGCAAAAGGCCTGATGTAGAGCTCGATCCCAGGACCCTGAGATCATGACCTGAGCTGAAGGCAGAGGCTTTAACCCACTGAGCCACCCAGGTGCCCTGGAAGATGGAATTTAAAAAGACAAAACCAATCCGGATAAAGGTAAGGAAAAAAGAGGATAGGAACACGGAACAGTTTGTACAAATAGTAAGGTTGGTATTTAAATACAAATAAATCCACTACTACATTAAATGTTAGTGAGCTAAATATTACAACTGGAAGGTAAAAGTTGTCATACAGAATAAAAAATGAAACCCAAGTACATGCGACTTATAAGGTGATATACCTTAAAATAAGATATCTCTAAATGGCTACAGTCCTTTCTGAAAGCAGCATGGTGGTAAGTACCAAGAGTCATAAGTTCATTTATACCCTTTGATCGTTTAAGTCATAGTTAAGAACTGAGAGTGTGGAGTGGGATAGACCTTAGTTCAAATCCCATCTCTGCCCTGTACAAGCTATATGATCTTGGGAAAATAACAATCCTTTGCTTTTTCATCTGTAAAATGAGGGTAATTTGTACTTTTCTCATAGGGATGTAATGAGGAGTCAGTGATTTTTTGGATATAAAGTGCTTAGCACAGAGCCTGGCATATAGTAACTTCAGTAAACGTTAGCTATTATAATCCCTGCTGCTGCTGGTTTTATTAACTCTTAAAAGCAATTTTTTTTTTTAAAGATTTTATTTATTTGACAGAGAGAAACACAGCGAGAGAGGGAGCACAAGCAGAGGGAATGGTAGCGGGAGAAGCAGGCTTCCTGCCGAGCAGGGAGCCCGATGCGGGGCTCGATCCCAGGACCCTGGGATCATGACCTGAGCCGAAGGCAGCCACTTAACGACTGAGCCACCCAGGCGCCCCTTAAAAGCAATTTTTACTAAAACTGCTGCCACTGCAGTTTTTAATATCAGAGAAATAATTATATTAAGGAAATCATGAGCTAAAGAAAAACGTGGAATGCATGAAGATGTTTATTGCATTCTGTCTATAGCAATAAGAAATTAGAAACAATCTGTCTCTCTCATTCATTCATTCATTCATTCATTCCAACAGGTATTTATTGAGCTCCTATTACAAGCCAGGCACTATTTCCCACTGTTTGAGATACATCAGTGAACAAAACAAACAAAGGTCCCTGCTTTTGTGATGGGGAGAGTGTAGCTAAGCTGTGGGGTAATAACCCGATGGAATGTTCTGCGGTTATTAAAAAATAGCAATGAAGACAGGGAAAGTCATAGTACGTAAAATCAAAAAGCAGGCAAGGAACTCATAGATGTCTTAAAATATGCATGGGTGGAGAGAGACTAAAACAGAGCTTTTGAAAATGAAAATGCCTGGAAGAGTGTTGGGATCATGTTCTTTGTTTTCAATAACTTACGAAATGGTTTTACAGAATTATGAAAAAAATATATAAGTAATTGAAAAAACGGAATTGGCACAAAGAAAAGCTTCTTATGGTTTGGGAATCCAAGTGAGGCCTGTAGGCAGAAGAGGAAATTGCCTGTGTAACAGGGAAGGAAAAATTGCTCTTTCAGAAGAGCAATGACTGTTGCAGCTTCCCTGTGAGCGGGCAACAGGGTTTCATGCCAGGGGAGGGTGGGTCTTAGTTAAGGAAACCTTATTAGGCAGACGAGTAAAAGAGGCCCCAAGTCCCTAGAAAGGGGTGGTTCAGACTGAAACATGTCTATATAATACAGTAACAGAAATTTCTGTTTTCCCTTGGCAGCTTGAGTGTGGAGGGAAGAACGGAGATCTGGAGCCTGAAAAGTGGGGAGACAGGAGCAAAGAAAGACCCAGCTGGAGAGGGGGAGAGTGGCAGGGTTGGAACAGCGACTTTAAGAACGCTGGTGACTAATGATTCAATTAAAACTGTTTTCTGTTGTTTTTCCCACATTTCAGTGAAAGCATGATTATGTGAGACAGTGATTCTCCATCCTTTTGGGGAAAGGATTGGGGGAGGGGGTAGCGTCCAGGAGGAGAGCACATACAGGTGCGCAGAGGAGACCACAGATGCTGGAGGCAAGATGGTGAGCGCAGACCGAGAAGTCCCTTGAAGGCAGAATTTAAGTGCGGATGGCTAGGTGACCTCAAATCGCACCCCACCATGCCCTCCCTTGGGAATCTGAAGGAAGGCACTGTATCCCCATGGGATGGGGATTTAGGCCGTTTTGTTTGGGTATTAAAAGAAGGCTGGTGCCATAGGACATTCAGAATTCACATACACAGCGTGATAAGGGTCCTGGCCAGATGCTACCTTTTCTGTACCCTTCTTAAAGCCTCAAATTGCTTCGTTGCCACGATTACCAATATGACCTTTCACAAAGGGTCACCCCTCTTCCTAAGAGTACTGCTGCTTTCGGTGCAGCAAAGTCTGGGATCAGTTCTGCCTTTCCATGAAGGTCTTAGGGTGGATGAGTTTCGCAGATCATTTAGCCACATGGGCAGGAGGTTGGGCAGGCCTGGGGGGGGGGGCGGCTGAGGAGAGAAGGGAACAGCAAGCAGGCATGAAGAAGAGTGACTTTGGGGCACTGAGGCTGATGGGTAGTGGAGGTTGCTGGTGGAGGTGGCGGAAAGGGGAGGTAGCATGAAATTTGCTAGGACAACAAGGGGACTGGTATCTGCACCCTGACTCTTGCTCCAGAGAACACTGTGACAATGGTCCTTTTAAGTACGCTGCTCAACTTTAAAGGCTTCTAGAATAGCAACCTGGTGTGGCCTTGGAGTACCCAGGTGGGAGCAGGCGGGGCCATTTGTCCCAGGTGCAGACCGTAGGGGTCCAGGAGGGGAGTGCATTGTCTGCAGAGAATTTAAAAACGGTAACAAAACAAGCTGATTTTTATGATCATCACGTGCCAACAACTCACTCTGGTGATGAACTACCCCTCCCTGCCCGGACTGCTGGTTCAGCCCGGCCCTATCCTCCCGCCGAGGGATGGAGAACAACGGGGGAAGGGAATCCAGAAGCGGCACGTGCAAGAAAGAAACTCAAATTCCTCAAACTGGTAAATAGGAGGTTTCTCAGGACTGAACTTGAAAAACGCGAACCTGGCCAAGGGTGGGACAAGAAAATCCTCGGAAGGCGGCAGCTGAGCAGAGGCTAAGCAAACATCAGTGCCAAGTCGGTGGCGGGTTGGTAAATAGGCGGCTCACATCCTCCCCAGGCGCTCGAGATTTGTGTCTTTTCAAAGAAAAGACGTCATCTCAGCTGTGGCAGGGAGAGAGGGCTCGCGCTTCTTTTGTGAAAGACCACGTTTCCAGCAAGATCTTGAGAGGATGTCCTCAGAAACGCTGGAGGAGATGCCTCTGGCCATCCTGCGGACCCCAGGGCCTTCCCTAGGGGTGGGAGGAAGCCCAGATCCCTTCTTGGTCCTAGTGTACACGGACTCGTCCCAGAGGGTAGTCCCCACCAGCAGCAGCATCACCCGGAAACTTGTTCGAAATGCAAATACTCAGATCCCAACCGACCTACTGACGAGAGTCGGAGACGTGGGGGCCAGCCGTCTGTACTTTAATAAGCCCTCTTGGTGATTCTGATGCCCACCAAAGTTTGAGAACCGCCGGTTGGGAGCTGCCTCCGGTTTGGCTCCCTCGGGCCAGTGGTGGCAGCTCACCTCCCCGCCCTCTCCCCCATTCTGGGGAGAGCTGGGGGGGACAGACAGAGATCATTCATTTATTATTTTTTTTAAATTTTATTTATTCACTTGGCGGAGAGAGCACAAGCGGGGGAGAGGCAGAGGCAAAAGCAGACTCCCCGCTGAGCTGGGAGCCGGATCCGGGGACTCCCTCCCAGGACCCTGAGATCATGGTGAGAGCTGAAGGCAGCCGCTTAACCATCTCTATCAGCTGCTGATTGAAACCTTAACGAAGTTACAAATGGCTACATTTCCTAGGACTTTGGAGTGGTTGCAAACTGTGAGTTTATTTTATTTGTTTATTTTTTGAAAAGATTTTTATTTATTTACTTGACAGAGAGAGATCACACAGAGCCTGGGGCTGCAAGGGTGGGTGATAGGACAGCTCTGGTGAAGAAGACACAGATTATCTTTTTTGCTTTTTTTTAAATTTGTGAACAGCATTAGCTACTAGGTCTGTGTTATGAAAGCTTCCAAGGAAAGACAATTTAATCGTTCATGTCAGTGTCTCTTTTCATATCTGGGAAATTTAATCCAATGGTCTAACCCAATCCTTATTGTTTGGGCAAGTTCTTCAGATTGTCTAACCTAAATCTCTTCTACTGTCCATGCAAATCTAAATTTATGGTGCTTTGTATAGCAGCCATGGGAAATGAATAAATGAGGCTCTGGCCTTGCAGTCAGACTAGGGCTACCCAATTGTCCCCAACTCCAAGAAAGGTCCTGCGGTCTCTGGACCTGAGGAGTTAGGTTGGGATGTGGGGCTTTCTTTGAGACCCCGGCTGCCCTGCTGGCTCATGTGGGAACCAAGGTTAGTCAGAGATGTAGAGCTGCTGAGATGCACGGAAGCTGGGAATCCACTCCTTAGCCTCTTTGAAATAAGATGTACAGATGATTTATTCCTCTATTCCTAAAGGATGATTTATATCCTTTAGGGAAAGGATGTGAGAAGAGAAATTGCATAGTCCAAGGCATTGATGGGTTGGGTTCTTGGGACCTCAGTGATTGGGAAGGAGAGGGAAGAGGAGCGGAAGAGCTTGGGGTCCCTTGGCCATTGACTCCACAGGATAGGCATCTTTCCACCTCCTACCCGCCCCCTGCAACAGCCCTGCCTGGGCCTCTCCGTGCCTGGTCTGTTTTCCAGATATTAGCATCCTTCCATAGCCAATGTGCTTTTATGGGGTCTGGGAGGCTGAAGACCCGGTGTCCACCTTGACCCTGGGTGTCTCTTTTACACCTACCACTCTAGAGTGACTCACCATGATAGGAGCCTGCTCCCCCACCACGGCCCCGCACTGAGGCTAAATGAGAGCCCCTGCAAGGCACCTCTGGAAAGGCAGAATTGCCAAGTGAGCCTCTCTTTGGCTTCCAACTACTACCCCTCCCCCCACGGATGATACTCCAGTACTTTCTGACTCCCCAAATTTGAGAATAAAATCAGAGTAAGACAATGTACAAAGTCTTGATTTTCTCTGTATTCATATTTTCACGGAGAGTCAAATATTCCTGTGCTTGCCCTCACATTGGTCATTAACTAGAGTTAACCACCTTTCCAGATTTCTCCCCGGAAGTCTTATCTCTCACCTGATGGATGGCATTTTTCACATTTAAACAATGTTTTAAAAATCACTTGCCAGAGTCACTTTGTGTCTTCAGTGAGAAGAAGAGCAATGGAGCTGAGTGCAGCCGTGGTCTCTGGTCAGGTGTCTGGGGTCTTTCTATCAGCTGCTGATTGGAACCTTAACAAAGTTACAAATGGCTACATTTCCTAGGACTTTGGAGTTGCTGCAAACTGTGAGTTTATTTTATTTATTTTTTAAAAACGATTTTTATTTATTTATTTGACAGAGAGAGATCACAAGTAGGCAGAGAGGCAGGCAGAGAGAGAGAGGGGGAAGCAGGCTCCCTGTTGAGCAGAGAGCCCGATGCGGGGCTCGATCCCAGGACCCTGAGATCATAACCTAAGCCGAAAGCAGAGGCTTTAACCCACTGAGCCACCCAGGCGCCCCAAACTGTGAGTTTAAATGAAATAAAGCTGGGGGCACCTGGGTGGCTCAGATGGTTAAGCTGCTGCCCTCAGCTCTTACCATGATCTCAGGGTCCGGGGATGGAGCCCCCATATCCGGCTCCCAGCTCAGCGGGGACTCTGCTTCTGCTTCTGCCTCTGCCTCTCCCCTTGCTTGTGCTCTGTCAAATGAATAAATAAAATAAAAAAAATAATAAATGAAATGAAGCTGGTATTCTGAATTGCCAAGGCCCTAACCTCCCTCTGTACCCCGCATAACCACTTTGGTCTCCATGAGCTAGAGCTGGGCGCTAAAAGCTATTTGACTGCGCTAATACAAGCTAATCCAAATGTGTTTTATTTTGGTAAAGGATCAAATGTGAAAGGGTTTTTTTGTGTGTGTGTGTGTGTTTTTAATGTTATTTGGGGGGATTGTTTTTATCCCACATTTTGTGTACTTTGTATAGTCTACTGGCTATGATTTTTTTTAAGATTTATTTTTATTTTATTTATTTGAGACAGAGAGAGAGAGAAAGAGAGAGAGAGAGCATGAGAGGGGAGAGGTCACAGGGAGAAGCAGGCTCCCTGCAGAGCAAGGAGCCTGATGTGGGACTCGAACCTGGGACTCCAGGATCATGACTTGAGCCGAAGGCAGTCACTTAACCAACTGAGCCCCCCAGGCACCCTACTGACTATGATTTTTTAAATAAAAAAATATTTCATTGAGGTAGAGTCAACATGTAATATTAAGTTATTTTCAGGAATACATCAGAGTGATTCAACAATTACATACATTACAAAATGCTCACCACGATAAGTGTATTACAGTATTGTTGGCCACATTCCCAATGCTGTACTTTTCATTCTCATGATGTTTATTTTATAACTGGAAGTTTGTATCTTAACGCCCTTCACTCATTTTGCTCATCTTCCCACTTCTCTCCCCTTTGGTAACCTCTCAGTTTGGTCTCTATGAGTCTGTTTCTGTCTTTTTGTTCAGTTTGTTTTTTAGATTTCATATACAAGTGAAATCACACAGTACTCGTCTTTCTCTGTGTGGCTTACTTTACTTAGCATAATACTTCTAGGTCCATCCATGTTGTCACAAATGGCAAGATTTCATTCTTTTTTATGGTTGAATAATATTTCATTGTAAATATATGCCACATTTTCTTTATTCATCTATCAATGGACATTTGGTTTGCTTCCATAAATTAGTCATTGTAAATCACACTGTGGTACACATAGGGGTACATATATCTTTACCCATTACTATTTTTGTTTTCCTCGAGTAAATACCCAGCAATGGTGTTGTGTGGTACTTCTATTTTAAGTTTTTTGAGGACTATCCACACTGTTTCCCACCGTGGCTGCACCAGTTTACATTCCCACCAACAATGAATGAGGTTTCCCTTTTCTCTATATCCTCACCAACACTTTTTATTTTTTGTTTTTTTAATACTAGCCATTCTGACAGATGTGAGATGATGGCTCATTGTGGTTTTGATTTGCATTTCCCTGATGGTTGAACACCTTTTCATGTGTCTGTTGGCCATCTATATATCTTCTTTGGAAAAACATCTATTCAGGTCTGCTGCCCATTTTAATCAGGTTATTTTTCTAGAGTTGAATCCTGTGAGTTCTTTATAGGTTTCAGTCACTGCCCCCTTATCAGATGTGTCATTTGCAAATAGCTTCTCCCATTCCGGTTGCCTTTTTTGTCTTGCTGATGACTTCTTTTGCTATGCAAAACATTTGAGTTTGATGTAGATTTTTTTTAAAAGAACTGCAATGGCCAGTAGGAAAAGAATTCCAGCTGTACCCAAGGGGTAGGATAAATGAAAGAAAATTATTTTAATGTAAACTTGAAGCATTCAGAAGATATTCACTAATTAATAAGTTAACATTTATTAGTAACAATAAATGTCGATTATTAATTGTATTAATTTCTAAGAAGATGGAAGAGACTTTTTTGTGCCAGGTACAGCTGTAGGTACTGTATAACACAATGACGATATCAGGTCTTTTTCTTTAAATCTCTAGGTCTTTTTACCTTCCTCACCATTAATACATATATATTGTGCAGTTCAGTGATGCTTATAGAGCCTTGAACAGGTGTCATATTAATTTTACTTTAAATCAGTGGCTCCAGATTGGGGCGATTTAGCTCCCCAGAGGACATTTGGCAATGTCTGGAGAACCAAACTATAAGGCTACTGGCATCCATTGGGTAGAGGCCAGGTATAGCTCAAAATGGTTTATAATGTATACTCTCACCTCCACTCTAAGAAAGAATTATCCACACTAAAATGTCCGTGGTGCTGAGGTTGAGATCCCCCGCTGTAAATTACAGATTCTCCACCGTTGAGAGCTAATGTATAATGAAAATGTTATTGATATGAGTGTGTTGAATTTGGGCCCCAGGAGGCAGGAACATTCAAGATGTCGAACTTTGGCTTATGTGTAAGTACAACACCAAACGCTGTAATACCACCCTATCTTTGTAAATGGTACTCATGGTCATTTGCTGGAATTTTAAAAAGAGTAAAATAAGTCCATTTTCACTCTTCCACTGATTAAGTGTAGGACCTGGGCTTGTCACTTAAGCACCCTGGACCTCAGTTTCCTCCTATAAGATGGAAAGTTTACAATACTTGACCTCTAAGATACTGTTTGGTTTTTATACTCTGGGCCTATAAAAGTGAATGAAACACTCAAATGTTGCCCTTCCTGTCCTCTGGGCACTGATAACCCAGGACCCCTGGCCCGCCAATCCTTCCTATCCGGGCGACTTTTCTTTTCCCTCCTCTCATTACCTGATCAATTTCCGGGCCCATTTTTTATAAAAATGATACAATCCGAAGGCCCTGGGTTTCAAATAGCTCCCAGTAAGTTAGAACTCAATAAATATTTCATGGTTAAACCCAAAATAGCAACCTGGCTCCTCCCTACTATTAAACAGATTGAAAAAGTCTCCACAGTGGAAGTGGTGGGAAAAGAATATCTCAGCCATTGAAGACATATGTGGAGAGAGTGGTTTTATCCTGCTGGCTCTTTCAAAGAGACAGACTCCTAAAGTGTATTCAAGGGTGACCTGCCAAGATCAGCACTTTGTCCAGATAAATGCAAGGCCTGGAGTCAGAGGTAAGGCATATGCATATGTTTGCATTTTGGGAAGGAGAGGCCATAGTTTCCCAGCCCTTGTTATGGCTGTGTAGAAATAAGCCCATTAATAAATCAGAACTCGGTAATAAGCACTGTGTAAATAAGTTTAATAACCCTCTGTGACTTGAATCCAAGTTTTGGGACTACAAACAGTTGGTTGAAACTGGTCCCTTCTGTGAAAGATAAAATTGGTGGAATGGAAATATCTTACTGAGAAGTTAAAAGCCTTCTCATTGACAACTAGCCACTGGAGACATTCATCTAAAAACCAACAAAATCGCTATCCTTGCCCATAAGAATCTGTTCTTCTCCTGTGGATTTGCTAATACTTGGTTGGCACTGGCACTTAATAATGATCAAAGGTGGAAAGTGAAGTTCTGCGCCATTGACTAGAGGAAGAAGGGGATTTGGAAATTACTCGCTGGGGCCTGCTCCCATTGTTTCTTGGCCATCCGGGAGCCCATTCTCCCATTCCCCTGCCCATCAGATTGTTCTGGGCAGCTTTCCCCCAATCTGGCCCATTCTGCAGAACTTTAAGGCAAAGCTGGCACTTGGAAACCCCAGTTTTATGAATGTCTCAGTTACAGATTTCTGGTCTTAATTATGGGGTTGGAGAAGTGATGTGTGCTTTCTAAGATTAGCTTTTACACCAGCTACTGTAACTGGCTGGGCTCTTGCAGAAGCAGCCTGGCAGCTGGAGAGAAATGGCTTTACGTGATGGGGCAAAGAGTCATCCGCGTGCTTTGGGGGAAGCCTTTCACAGAAATCCTTTTTACTCTGTGGTTTATGTGTGCTGGCTGTGGATTTTGACTTGGAAAGGAAAAAGGTAAATTAATGATAGTATAGTAGTGGGTCAGTTATATTTTTTAAAAGTTTGGAGGTTAATGATTTCAGGACCATTCCGAAAAGGGTTACAGCATAGGATCTGTTTCAACCAGATGTTTCCTTCATGCAGCACACATAAGACTGAGTACCGGTGGCTATGGCCGGGCTGTGTAAAGGCGATACAATAGTGAACCACCCAGTGTAAGTCCCAGCCCGCAGGGGTCTTGCAGTCTAGTCTTAGCCCACTTGTTTTCACTTCACTGAAATGACTGCCATATGGCTTTTTGTTGGGCCCCTTGGATCATCTCTCCTTTGCCACAATAATGTCACAAACCACCCCGAGGCTCAGTGACGGAAAACAAGCGGTGCTGATTAAGCCTATGCGTTTGCAGGACAGCAGGTTAGTCTGGGCTTGTCCGGGGAAGTTCTTCTGGCTGATCCAGGACGGACTCAGCGGCTCTCCTGGTCTCTGTGGAGATGACGCACACGGCGAGTCTGACAGTTGATTGGCTGTTGGCTGCGTGCACTGGGTCATGTGCTTCTCCTCGCCCAATGGACGTGTTCTCCGGGCAACCACTGCTGTGCCCGCAGGGGAGGGCCTTCTCTTTAAACCTCGGCTCGTGTCAGACCGCCGGGTGATTGCTGCAAGTCAGGAGCTGGGCGTGAAGACACGGGGAAGTGTGTGCCACGTCTTGATCCTTGGAGCTGGGCCTTTTCTTTTACAGTGAGTAACGGGCAAATATTAAGACTATCTGAAAACGGGATGAAAGTTGAAAGTGACACTGAAGTTAAATAATGTAAAAGCCCCTTCAAAGAAAGACTCTTAGTGTCTAATTGCTTATTTTCTGCTTTTGTTGAAATACTAGGGTCAGTAGGTGGATGGAAATGCTCTCGTGTGGGGGTGAACCTCCCCGCCTCCCCCGTTCCGTTCAGGCCCTTGGTGGGCCCAGTGGCTTTGCTCTTTTCGGGACTTCTTGCATACCTAATGTCCTACAGCTACCCTGTAAATGTGTGTTTTCCTCTCTAAGGAAGACCCGGTGAGTAAGTGTGAATAAGATGAACTCGCGATTATCTCTTCCAAATACAGGAAAAACACTTTTTCAGTAGGCTCCACCCTCAAATGTGGGGCTTGAGAACTCAGGACCCTGACATGAAGACCTGAGATGAAATCAGAAGTCGGTGGTTTAACCCATGGAGCCACCAGGTTGCCCCAGGAAAAACTTTTATTTTTTAATTTTTAAAAATTCATTTATTTTTGTTATTATTTATTTCAATTATTGTTCTTTTAAAATTTTATTTATTTATTTGACAGAGAGCACAAGCAGGGGGAATAGGAGAGGGAGAAGCAGGCTTCCCATTGAACAGGGAACCGGATGGGGGACTATCCCAGGAGGACCCTGAGATCATGACCTGAACCGAAGGCAGACGCTTAACGGAGTGAGCAACCCAGGCGCCCAAATGTATTTATTTTGAAAGATTTTATTTGGGAGAGAGCCAGAGAGAGCACAGCCAGAGAGAAGGGCAGAAGGAGAGGCAGATCCCTCTGAGCAGTGAGCCTAACATGGGGCTCGTACCAGGACCCTGGGATCATGAACTGAGCTGAAGGCAGACAGTTAACCAATGGAGCCACTCGGGCGCCCTGGAGAAACACTTTTAAATACGTATTTTACCACTAGCACCACGAAGATAGATATATATCTGTCCATACTTGAACCTAGCAAATGAGCTGTGCCTAAAGGTTCATTAGTGTGTTTATACTTCAAGTTACTTTTCAGGGTTGAGGTTCATGCTCAGCCAAACCTTTCTGGAGTTGGTATTTGTAGTTGAGATAAAGCATTTTTTCCTTTTTTTTTTTTTTTTAACAGACTTCAGCAACAAGATCATTTGCTCTGATTCTCAACCTGTACGGCATGTTAGAATCACCTAGGGACCTTAAAAAAAAAAAAAGAATCCTAATGCTAGGATCTCTGAGGTTAGGACATTTTACAAAACTCCCAGGTGATTCTAATGTATAAGCAAGGCTAAGAATCACTGCAATGAGCTCGGTTTGTGACATCACCCATGTGGGCGTTTTCTTTGTTGGGCTTGTAGCTTTTACAGCATTTCTGCCTGTGCCTCTGCTGGAAGAACCACCCCATCCCTGATTGCTAATCTTCCCTGTGGCTGTGGTTTTCCCTGGAAGCCACTACAGCGCAAAACAAATTCCCTGCAACTGTTCTTTGCATTCTCTCCATTGGTTTCTGCTGCCCACTTCCTGGCTTTCGTGTTGGTCTCTGCTTACTCATCCCCCAGAGATGAAGTTGTACAGAGCGATGCCCTCGCTGTTCCTGGGAAGACGGCACACTGGTTGCCATGACTTGGTACTGGGGAGCCAGCATTCAGGTCCCTTTTAGGCACACTTTACAGCAAAGGCCCCATTTTCGGGCGCTGTGAGGAATACACAGGGTAACCCCTGTGGAACCTGCAGATTGCGTGAGCTGGGCTTAGTAGGGAGAAGTGGAAACTTTTATTACTCTTGTTCACCATTACTTTTCAAATGGGTTCTTTTGGCCTTTCCTTCCCCGTCATTGGAAGAGTCCATAGATGTTTGCTCGCTTTCTGGTACTTCAGCTTTGCTTTCTGGTATTATTTGCAAATTATGTCACAAATAACGATGCGAATCAAAATTTCAAGTTTTTGTCCAATCCCAGGTCTGATCCAGTCTTGGGAACTTGTGTGGGGGAAGGTGGAATGAGCTTTGTTCTGTGATTTCTCTTTCTTGTTGTTTATTGTTGTGTCTCTATTTTTGCTGCTGCTAGTCCTTTGTAGTTTTAGTCTGATACTAGTGCATTTGTGTTCTGGGGTTGATGTATGCTGGCTTTCTCTCTCTTGGGGTGCTTTGTTTTAGGACCCCTTTTCCTAAAAGGGTGTCAGGTACTGCCTACTGTGTTGCTCCCTGACTTGCGGGCTCACTTTCCTACTGACCATTGACTGTTCCCTTCCCTTGAGCTTCTTGCTGCTGGGATCACTTTGCCTTTGGAGTTGAATCTTTTTAAGGTGGTTCACATGGAGCTGTCCTCCAGATGTCCACAGCTCCTGGGAGATGGTTTCTATTTTCTGCTCACCCAACTCTGAAAGGGCAGGCTGTGCTCAAACCTTTTCATGCTCTGCTCTGGTTGCTGTGCTAAGAGCTCTGAGTTACTGCAGGTTCACGTGCATCATGCTGAAGGGCAAAATGTTAATCTCTTTCAGGCAGATACACCCACCCTCTATGGCCTCAGTGGGGGTGGAAATGGCTTTCTGCAACACCCAACTGAAATGAACAGGATTCTCTAAATACAGGGTCACAACTCTTTTTCCAGAAATCCTTGCTCCCTAATCTTGAATAGTTCACTTATTTTTAGTTCCTGATTGTGGCTACAGATAAGTGATGAACTGTACAGATCATAGAATCAGCTTTTTCCCCTCTGGTTAAATTGTGAAACAATCCCAAACTTTCAAAAAACCCTGGAAGGTCACTATAAAGAACTTCCCGAACCCTGAACCTTTGAGAGTAAATTTCCAACCTGTATCCTTTAATCCTAGAATATTTTAGAGGGCGTTTCCTACAAGGAAAAGGGACATTTTCCAATGTAACCACAATACAACCAACAGAATCAGGAAATTCACATTGATACCTTGTTATCATCTAACCTCACACCTTGTTCAGGGTTTGCCAGTTATCCTAATAATGTTCTTATAGCAACAGGATCTGGTTCAGAATCCTAAACTGGATTTAGTTGTTTCTCTTAGGCCTCCTTCAGTCTGGAACACACTTGAATTATTATCACCTTGACATTTTGAAATTTACAGACCAATTATTTTGTAGCACATCCCTCAATTTAGATTTGTCTGGCGTTTCCTTGTGATTAGATTCAGATTATGCAGTTTTTGACAGACATACCACAGCAGTTAGGTTATGTTCTTTTCATTGCCTCTTATCAAATGGTACAGATGCCGCTTTATGCTATTCCTGTCCTTACCTTTGATCACTTAATTAAGTTGGTGTCTTCTAGGCCCTCCCCCTATAAAGTTACTCTCTTCCTCTGTGTAACTGATACATATTTTGTGGGAAGGTATTTTGAAGCTGTCTAAATATCTCATTCATCATCACACATTCAATTGATTCATCTATTTACATCTATACAGACTCATTGTTTTGCATTACATTGAATGAATTTTGATTCTTATATATATTGATGCTCGGATTGTCCCTGGTTTGGCCATTGGGATCACACTCAGGCTGGATTCTGCATTTCTTTCCCAAAACCCTGTCATTCTCGGAGTGCTGGGCTTTCTGGCACGGTAAGATATTCTCGGGTCACCTCTACTTTCTGTGCTCCAGCCTGGGAGTCAGCTATTTCTCTGAGGAGCCCTGGGCTCTTTTGGTAGAAAATGTTATTTTAGAAGGCAAGGTCTGAGTGCTAAATATGCTCCTTGTTCTTGGGGGGATTGCTGCTCCCAGACCTTCTCAACAGCCAGAGCTCTGTATGTGCGCGTGCCTGCGTGTGTTGGTGTATACATACATTAACATCTCCCTCCTTTGAAAACCATGAGTTCACACAGATGTCTCCAATTGTAATCCAACACCAGCGCTCGGGCTTGCCTTCCCCCTTTCTGTATTTATAACTCTCCCAACAGTGCGGGGACCTCGCTTTCATTATATATGTATTTATTCATTTGATTAATTTATTTGTACCCAACCAGTCTCCCCTATTTGCTGCCATCCCCTCCCCAGCAGGGCTGCCCTCTTCACTCTGTTAAAACTCTGAAACCCTACTTTGAGCCACTGTGGCTTCTCCCACCCCCACCCCAAAATTGCTACCTTGCTTTCCCCCAGCTAATGGCTTTAGGACCGAATTGTTCAGGAGGGGAACAGGAGCTCAATGGCCACTGAACCAGTTTTGAGTCACCAGTTAGCAAGTCTCACTTAGAGCATCGGGGTTCTCTCTGGGATTCATAGATGCCCAGAGGGTGCGTGTAAAAAATTCAGGAGTCTGTCAATTTTGAGAAATCACATCTTTATTTTCTAACTTCTAACTGCATTTTACCGTTTCCCTCCAGTACGAAGGTAGGCAGCACACCACAGTAGTATCCGCAGTGACTGTGACTTGTCAACAAAAATTATACACATGTATGTTTCTTTAAGTAGGTTCCACATCCAGTGTGGAGCCCAACATGGGGTTTGAACTCATGACCCTGAGATCAACACCTGAGCTGAGCTCGAGTTGGATGTTTAACTGACTGAGCCCTCAGGTGCTCCTAGACGTATTTCCATATAACATTTGTTGCAGAAACTGTTAGTGCTCATCATTCATTTAAGATGATAGTAGTTATGAGCTGCTCCTTTAGCTCTTAATCTAAAATCAGTCTGCATTACCACAAAATTATTTTGATAACTGTCTTTCAGCATATTTAGTGTCCTTTATAATCCCTATAGATTTTATTTTGTGCCTAAGAATAATTATCCTGAGGAGTCCACCATCTTCACCAAATTGCCAAAGGAGTCCAGGGGAACAAAAATGTTAAAACTTCCCCTTTAGTTCTTCTCTTTTAAATATGAAATTGTGTTCCCCTATGGTAAAACTTGGGGTCTGAACTCGGTGGGAAAATCACCCTCTAAGAAGCTGTGGAATGCATCTGAAATTACTCTCCCTGGTAGGTTGAGGGTCACTTCTGGGGTAATAAGCCCATGGCGTGCCTGGCCGCTCTGCCCGTGGGCCGACCATGTGCTCCTAAAGCCAGAGGGCACCCCCAGGCAGGGACATGCAGAAAGTCATTGCCGGGTAAACCTGTCTGCTGGTGGCCTTTGGGGACGACTGAGGGGATATGGTCGGACCACCAATTTGTCTGCCAGCTGTGTTCCCTTCCCTCTGGGGCTCACTCCTTCGTCTGTGAAACAGGAAGGCACAGTCTCTACTATAATATGAAGAACATGCTTGGCCCTGGAGGCGGACGGCAGGAACCGCAGGAATGGAAGAGCCCTCTGCTTCGCATCTTCGCAGGTGGCGGGGTTGAGGGTATTGCCCTGAGCGCCCCCTCTCTCCTCACCCCCTCTTTCCTGAGGCACCAGAAGAAGGGGGAGAGGAGGAAGACCACAGAACTCTTAACAGCCTGGCTGGTGGTCAGTCCATTTGGGGGTGATTCTCTTCCTTCTCCCGCTCCCCTGCCTCTGGGCCCCAGAAAGTCTGTTCTGCAAATGAGCTGTCCCATCTCTGCCTGCTCTCCCCCAGATTGAGTTTCTAGACATTCACGACACTCGGGTTACGGCTTGGCCTGGTTCGGGGTATCAATTTCTGTGACATCCTCTCTATAAAGCCTCTTCGGCACTCTCTCCCCAGAGGTTCTTGACCCACATACTCAGAGCAGTTGGCTCTCTCTGGCAGAAAAGCAACATAAAGTGAGCCAGGGAAGCGGGAGGTATAGCAGAGGACCTGTAAGAGCTGCTATTTCTAGTTCTGTTTCTACTATTGGGACTCTGTGGCATTAGCAAATATGTCAGAACATGGGTAGCCAAGCGGGTGTTGCCTTTCCAAGTGGCCACATGGGGAGTACCGTTGCTTACAATGTGAATGTTGCTTTTTTGTCCCCCCAGAATTATTTTGCAGAGCTGGGTCATGAATCAGAAAAGAGAACTGTGCATATTGCATTATCTTCCCATCTTTTCAGCAGAGAGGTACTATTACTTTATTGACCATGCTTTAGTTCAAGTGGCTTTTGGTTATTTCCAAAAGTCTAATTCATCTACAGAGGCTGAAGACAATAGATATCATCCACAGAGTTCTTACTATGTTCTAAGCACTGTGCGACATGAATTTTCTCATGGAAAGTCTTATGAGATAGTTGCATTTATTGTTTTCTTCCATTTTTATGGATGGATAAATTGAGGTCTAAAAAAGTTAAAGCTTGAAAAAAAGAAAGTTAAAACTTGTTCAAAGTCACACAGCTTGTAGAAGTTGAATCTGAGATTTGAACTCAGCAGTAAGACCAGCATCTAGACTCTTTACTGTTGAACTTCTTTATTTTTTCTGAGAGAAAGGGAGATGGGGAGGAGCAGAGACAGGGAGAGAATCTCAAGCAGGCTCCACACCCAATGTGGATCCTGACATGGAGCTTACTCTCATGACTCTGGGATCATGACCTGAGCTGAAATCAAGAGTCAGATGCTTAACTGACTGAGCCACCCAGGCATCCTGATGAACTTATTAATTAATTACTTCATCCATTCCCTAATATGTGTCAGGCACTGTTCTAGGCACTGAGGTTTCATTGCTGGACAAGACAGACAAAAATTCCTGCCCTCTTGGAGCTTAGATTCTAGTAGAGGAGATAGAACTAAAGAATATCATACTAGATTAGTAGATTATATAGTATGTTAGAATTTGATTTAGGGGGGTGCCTGGGTGGCTCAGTCGTTAAGCCTCTGCCTTTGGCTCAGGTCATGATCCCGGAGTCCTAGGATCAAGCCCGGCATCGGGCTCCCTGCTCGGCAGGAAGCCTGCTTCTCCTGCTACCATTCCCTCTGCTTGTGCTCCCTCTCTCGCCGTGTTTCTCTCTGTCAAATAAATAAAATCTTAAAAAAAAAAAAAAAAAGAATTTGATTTAGGAAAACTGGGAAAGGGGGATAGGGGGATTGGATGGCTGGATGAAAGTTGAAATTATAAAGTGATTGGTCTGCATAAGCCATTTGAACAAAGATTTGAAGGAGTAGGGGTGAACAATGTTATTGGTGGAAACTATTTCAGACAGAGGAAAAGCCAGTGCAAAGGCCCTGAGGCAGGAGCATGCCTGGTGTATTGGAGAAACAATTGGGTACACCTCCAATTTTGAAGGGACTTCTAGACCATTGAGAAGACATTGGCTTTTACCCTGAGATGAGCAGGAGAAAAGTTGCAGGATTTTGAGCACAGGTATGACATGATCAGAATTCTACTTGAACAGGACCATCATTATGGGGAAGAACTATACAGCAGAGAGGGCAGTTATCTGTTGTTGCAGACAGACATAACCAGGCCCTGTCGCAGGTGAGATGGTGGTGGTTCAGACCAGACCCAGAGGGCGTCTGTGCATTCAGCAGTTACCTTAGAAGTTGCTACCAGGTATGTTAATTTTTCTTCAAATTGGGCACAGTAATTTGGAGGGCTTGGCCAAGTTTCTCTTTAACAACAGATTTAGAAGCAGCAGAGTAAATAAGAGAATGTGTTTGGCAGAGAAAACAGCCACTAGCATAGCTGTTCACCGTGCTTGCAGTGGAACCTTGGAACAGGAGTTCTGTGACAGGAGACTCTGGACTCAGATGAGCCTAAGAAAGGTCAAGCGAGGACAGGCTTCCAGTTTTGAATTGGGAAGGTGGAAAAAAATGCAAAATAGGGGGAGAAATATGCAAAAACTTGTAAAGGTTTGTGGCGGGGGAGTGGGTCTTTGACTCCAGAGGAAACTAGTGTTTCCTGTGGGCCCAGGTCAGGAGTGTGGCCAGATACTGGTGGCCAGAGGTCCGGTACAGTCACAGAGGTGGGACAGCAGAGGAGTCCCCCTGTTTGCACATGGGACGGGGCTGGGGGTCCCAGGTTTGGAGAGACAGAGGGGATCCACCAGTCGTACATCTGGAACGTGATGGTTGGACTCACTAGTCTGGCCTCTGGCCTGGTTTTCAGGAGGCTTCCTTTGGGCGTGGGCTAACCAACCATTGGCATGAAGCATGGCTATGTGGAGATAGAGCAGATAGTGTTGCAGCTCTATACCAACCCAGCTTACATGCAGAGGTTTTCGGACTTTCTCAGGATGAGTTCTGGTTCTTGTTAGCAGATCAGGAGGTTTTAATGAATAACATGGCGTTTTAGGTTATCTGTCAGTTGCCTTTATCCATGCTCTTTCCTGTTGGCATGGAGGGAGGAAAGGTCATCATAATTGTTGGGCTCTGTAAATGCCAAATGTAGAATTGCAGAGACTCCAAGATCACTTAGCTATTGGAAGAGCAACAGCCTTCACAGGGCTCAATCTGAAGTTCCTTCTTGGACATGGGGCTGGAAGGAGGAGAAAACATCATGCAATAAACTGTCAGAGGACGGCAGGTTTCATCTTTTCTCATGCAAAAGGATCTGACTCATTGCATGTAAACCACACATCAGACTTTGAATGATGGGAACAGACATGAAGAAGAAAAAGGGGACGCTGATGAGCAGAAGGGTAGGACCCCAACCTATGGTCCTGGGGAAATGGGCATTCTGTTACATGTGGGTGTTCATGCTGGTAATGAGGGTGGTGTGCTACACACGCTCTTCCTTACGGACCCAGGGGAGTGGGAACCCCCCCTACTCTACCTGTGATGTTGCTCTTTCCACTTACTGGTGGGAAGGCCTGGGCACTAGGGAGAACCTCCCTCCCGAGCTCTCCCTCGGTGTTTTCTTGGACAGCTGTGAATACCACTTTCTGGTTTTGCTGATTCTAGCTGATCTGGGAGCATCAAGAGACATAATCGTGGTCCTGGAATATTTGAGCTGGAGGAGAACTTGGTGAGCATCTCCTCCAAATCTGTAACGATGAGAGCATAGAGCCAGAGACCCAATGGCGTGTCTAAGGTTCTGCAGCTCTCTGGTTCCAGAACATGTCCTTGGGCTCAAGTGTAGTATTTTTAAAACTCCCCTTGGTTTTCCTTTCAGCAGATATCGAGCATGTATGAGATGCTAGGTGCTGCGCTAGGCATCTGGTGAACAAGGCAAAGTCTCTGCCCTCGTGGAACTAACAATCTGGTGGGGGAGACAAGTCATTAACCCAATAAATCCATAAATAAATTTACAGATGGTAATAAGAGCCATGAAGGAGGTAGAGAGGGGTAAGAGGGAATAGTTGAGGGTTTGGGGGTGATTCCTTTTTTTAGAGGGACATTCATAAAGGCCATGACCTCCCGTGTGTTCCCCAGGTAGATAAAGGACTTCACCAGCTGCCCAGCTGGTGGCTCAGCCTCTAACCCCGGCAGTCCTCCTTGATGCCTCTCTTCACTCACCTCCTGTGTCCACTGCATCGGCGACTCAACTTAGACCGATTATCCCCAAACTGTCCCTTCTTTCCACCTCATCTGCAACCACCACTCCTAGCTTGAGCCACTGTCTTCTCACTTGGACAACTGCAGTGGCCTGATGCTCCTCTTGCCCCCTACAATTCATTCTCCATACTGCAGCTGGATAGAGCTCTCTTAGAACCTAAATCAGATCTTGTCATTCACCCAGGTAACCCTCCCTCCCCCATGCCAGTGGCACCTCGTCACACCTCCAGTGAAGTCCAGGTTCCTGATTGCTCCTGCTTCATTTTCCCACTCTCTGCCTTCCTCTCTCTGCTCCAGCCATATTGGCCTTCTTGCTCTTTCTTGTGTACTCCAAGCCTGTCTAAATTACAGTTTTTGGAAAATAACAAAGGCAGTTCCTTTCTAATGCTTCATTCTTCCATATGTAACTGACTATTAAGTAGGATGGCTACCTGACTTGGGCCAGTACTAGTACCACCTGCTACTCTCAATGTTGTCCCAGTTTGGGCAATAAAATTATATGGTTATCTTGTCATTAAGGACTTGGGGGGTAGTCCTGTCCATGGCTTTCTCCCTTCCACCTTCTCTTTCCCTTTCTTAAACACATGTAGAATACAGTAGAGTAGCTACATGTAGAGTAGCTACTAGGTACCAGAAATGTACTAAGTACTGGATGGCGGAGGTACCTGAAGATTAGCCTTGGTAATGCCCTCAAGGAACTTTCAAACATTTGCACAAACAATGAAAAATAAAACAAAATCACGATGATGCTACCTAGGCATTTTCAGAGTCAATGTTTGTTATTCTGTAGAAAAAATGGCTGGCTGTTGGCTTAAACATTTTACAGTTTACCCAGATGTTTGGCACCACCTAGACACAGCCTGATTTCCTTCTCCCCACCAGTCCCTCTCAGCCCCCCTCTCTATCCTCCCTCGTTTGTTCCCATTACTCAAGATTTGGCAGGTTTCACGCATGCACCATGCCAGAACTTCACATGGAACATGATTAAGACCAAGGCCTTGGGTCTTTCCTGCCTTCTGACAATTCACTACATAATTTTCTTGTTCTTTCTCTGTTCCTTCCAGACCCAAGTCAGCCAGGCGGGATCTAAATTAGCTTCTTGCTGGCCCTTGTATTTCTGCCAAGAGTGTTTTTTGATTGCTTGGCCTCCCAGTTCCGTGGATTCCGGCTCTTCCATGGTGCCCTTGGGGAAGCACAGGGAACTTCCTGGCCTCTAGAGTGCTTTTTGTCTGCAGGGCGAAGAAGCCCACCCTCCATGTGGGAGCTGAGAGAGGCTCCATAGGTGGTTCTGAGAAAGGTCAGGGGTTAGGGGTTCGGGACTGGGAACAGTGAACCTATTCCTTTTGGAAAAGTATTCTCTGGTGGCCATCTGCCCCTCCTCCTGGCCTGGCTGGCTGTAGAGTTGGTGACTGTTTACATGGGGTGGCATAAGAGGACCCCGATCTTACTCCTCCCACAGTGGCTCCTCCTCTATCCACATTGGACTCTGAACCCCACCTCCAGTCTTACCTCCTATGGATCTTGATAAGAGAGAACCTAGCAACTGCTTATCAGGTGGTCAGCAAATGAACCTCGTAACCCCATCTTCCATCATCTTTAGAGATGTAGACCTCACGAGACCGATGTGTTTTTGATGAGCCCGAAGAAAGTTGAAAGTGAATTCAGGATTATTTGGCTCCCTTGGACGTGGAGAGTGTCTCTGGGCTGAGCCGGGGCAATTGAGGTTAGGAAAGAGGGTCCTGGAGGAGATGCTGTGGGAGTGGGGAGGGAGTGATGGAGGCGTTTTGAGGACCAACTGCCTAGGGCATGACAGTGGTGAACCCCGGGACCCTGCTGGCCTTTAAGGGGGTGGTGGTGCTGTGGGCAGGGAATTCATTCTTGCCTTTGTCTCTCAAGAGGCTAAGGAAGTGGGGCAGGGCGTTCTGTGCTCGGGAGAAGTCGCCCAGGCTGAAGAGGGATGGAGAAGCAGGATGTGGCAGAATGTGCATCTGGCATCAGGACAGTGGGCACACGGAGGGACGCAACCCCTTACCACATAGTGAATTTCCCATCTTTTCTCAAGGGCAGCAGGGCCATATTTATATAAAAGCCAGAGATTAAATCCATGCCCTCTTAAGAGAATTTGTAACCTAGGGAGACAGATGACTTTTACCATGACCAGAGGGGATGTGACTTGATCCCAGCTATAGGAGGTCCTTCATCATAAGGTGTTATTGGCCCCAGATGTTACATGCCTGATCAAGGCCGTCTGGGTGAGACTACCACCAAAGTCTGAGTTCTACTTGGGCAGGAAAAGGCCCTTGGAAGGAAGGAATTGGGGCTGATAGAGACAGTCCTCTCGGGCCAGGCTAGGGCTGGTTTGGGCTGTCCCAGAGAAGGATGGTCTGAGTTGTGGCCCTGCAAAAGTGGGAGGGACTTGGCTTTTCCCAATAAGGGCAGGTGATCTGTGGGGAGGAGAGAAGGAGCTATAGGTTCAGCGTTTCTTTGCTGGAAGAAGGAAACAACCAGGGAATAATAAACCATATAAATGGAAAACATGTTTCCTAAAACAAGGCTGTATGTCAGCTACAGACAGGGCTCCTGAGACAAATACTTTTGTATTTGTCTCAGGTGAAGAGGAACCTCCACAGAGATACACACGTATATCATCACACATATGAATTGTTCAATGCCTGTATATGTATATGTGTCCACACATACACATCCTTTTACATAGAAATGTATACACATCAACCTCACATTGTAGGTGAACATGAACCTATACTCAGATATACACATATAAACATACCCACATAATGGCATTGACTTGCTACGTATGTTTATACATACTCAGATCTCTAATACAGAGACACACGATAAGCCAACTCCCAATTATCTGTTATTATCTATTCTTTTATCCAGCATATTTTTGAAGTCTGAGAGTGACTTCTTTTATCAAGTATAGTTCTGTAGTCATCACTTGTTCGGGGGCTTATGGAATATAATTATATTGTAATTGCGGCTCCCCCCTCCCTCAACACAAATGCCGAAGATTACTTGCAAAAGAAAAGAACAACAAAATTCCTAACCTAAATGCCAACTTGTATTACTTATTCTAAAGTTAGATAAAAATGAAACGTGTAGAAATGTGTGTCATTTGAATTTATTTTCATCTTCTCGATTATTGGTACCTGCTATAGACTGTTTGTGCCCCTACCCAAAATTCATATGTCTTCTACATTTTCACATATCTGCAAATATCTTAATCCCCAATGCGATGGTAACAGGAGGTGGGGCATTTGGTAGGTGAAGAGGTCACGAGGATGGAGACTTCCTGAATGGTTTGAGTGCCTTTATGAAAGAGCCTTCAAAAGAAGTCCCTTGCCCCTGATGACACAGTGAGGAGATGGCTAATTATGAACCAGGAGTCTGCCAGGGCCTTGATCTTAGACTTCCTAGCCTAGAACTGTGAGAGAGAAATTTCTGTTGTTTGTAATCTACCCAGTCTATGGTATTCTATTAATAAGTTGGTTGGGTTTCATTGGTCCTTTAAAGTCTTTCTTTCCTTTTTATCCCCCTTCTTTCTGGCAAGATGAACTGACCTTTACAAGTTGGTAGCATCTTTGACGTGATAGGCAGAGCCAGGTGTGGGGCATGACTCATAATCCTCACACCTGCTCGTGTGTGTGTGTGTGTGTGTGTGTGTGCGCGCGCGTGCGCACTCATGTGCTCACACACACACACACACACACACACACACATGCACGCACTGTACACTTGTGTTTAAATGTTAGGTCTTTAGCCCTTGAAAATATATAATACAATTGAGGACAACTCTGTCCTGCCGAGTGTTTTCAAGACTCTGGTGACAGAGTGCTGTTCTCAATGATGGACTGTATTATTACAAAGTCCCTGAACTTGGAGTTGGTGCTTGATACTGGTACTTAATTTTTAATGCCAAAAAAAAGGCCTCCTCTGGGGTGTGTGTTCAATTACTGTAGACTGTTGGGGACATTAATAAGTGGAAACTCTCTGATGTAACTTCTAGAAAGAAATCTGTATTTAGGCAGTCTCTCAGGCCTCCTGAAACTAATAAACAATTCGAGCTTAGAACTAAGCTTTTAGGGTGTGGGGTTTTCCTGGTAATTGAATGTTCGGAAAAGGAACTTTTTTGGTCTCAACCATTTGGTTGAAAAGCTTGATCAAATGTGTTAAAACCCTTCTTATAAATTCCATGACCATAATTGAATTTTTTTTTTTCATGATTGAGGATTCGACAGGGAGACCAGTGCATTTGATAAATAAGAGAGGAAGCTATTGAAGAAAGTTCAGGAGATTATTCCTATACCTGGGACTTTTCCCTGTCTTCCTAAATTCCTGATGTTCTTTTGTTTTCTTGTTACTGTGATGACAGTTGGAACTCTGGTGACTTCTACCATCACTGCTGCATACCAGCACCTGAACCCTTTCTGTGGGCCAGGCCCTGTGCTGAGAGCACCCCAGAAAGCCTGGCCACAGCCTATTTCACAGCTAGAGGTGCTGGAGCTCAGGAAGTTTGAGTAACTTGCCCTAGGCCTTGCAGCTGGAAGGCTGGAGGGTGGGATTCCATTCAGGGCTGACATCTGAACGTGCTCTCAATCACTGGGGCTTTTGCCTCTTTCCCTAAAAGGGAGCAAATTGAGCATTTGGCAAATTAGGTTAATAGTGGCTTTACTGTGTGTGTGTGTTTGTATTTGTTTCTAGAGCCATTAAGAATAAGCCCAAAGTGGGGCGCCTGGGTGGCTCAGTCAGTTAAGCGGCTGCCTTCGGCACAGGTCGTGATCTCCAGGTCCTGGTATCAAGCCCCACATTGTGCTCTCATCTCAGTGGGGAGGCTGCTTCTCTCTCTGCGTCTGCCTCTCCCCCTGCTCATGCTTTCTCTCTCAAATGAATAAATAAAATCTTAAAAAAAGAATAAGCCCAAATGTTTTACTGAACTCTTTTTTTTTTTTCCCCATTACGCAGTGAACATACTTGGATAGACTGGTGATTTTCTACCCCCCACCTCTCCACTTTTTTGCTCTCTTAGAGACCCCTTCAGTTTTACTTGATTGCTTTTCTCTTTCCAGTAACCTGAAATTTGAGTCTGTGACTTCTGCAATGCCTGTAGTCTTTTTGCCTAAGGGTGAATTTTGGCGACTTAAGGGCTACCAAAAAGATAATTAAAGTTTCTGTCAATTTCTTTGGGACTATCAGGAGAATTTAAAAATTGGAATTTCCCTCTCTTAGTGGCTCCTTTCTGGAGGAAACCTAATCTCTGGGAATCCTTGCCAAGAATAAATGCAGAGGACATATTGCTTGCAGACCATTGTCCTTGGGTTCAGACAGCCTCCTCCTGTCTCCTGGCCCCAGGGTATAAATAGAGAGAGACACAAAGGAGACTGGCAGAGATCTTGCTGACAGCCCTTCCAAACTTCCGGAAAAGATGACTCGTTGCCTATAGAAAAGTCTATCTCTTGGTTGGCAGCTCTTCTGTCTCCTGTAGATGAAGATTCCTTTCTAGAGCAGGGGCCTCTCTGGATTCCCCTGGTATCTTTGTGTCTGTCTACCAGTCTGTTCTCTTGGTAAGCATTTGTTAGGAACTGGGGATGAGAAAATGAGCAAGGTCTAGCTCTTACCCCTGGGAGCTTACTTGGGGAGACACGCACATAGCTAGATGACGACATGACAACGTATCCATGGAGAGTATGGATGAAGGCCTTGGGAACACAGGGTAGGAGCCATCGGTTCTATCTGGGTGAGTCTAGGGGGACCTCCCAGAGGAGGTGACATTTGAGCTGGGTCCTGAGGGATCAGAAGGAGCTTCTCAGGAAGAAGGACCAGCATGAGCAAGAGATCCGATTTGTCAACCTGGCTATTGTTTTTGGAAAAGGGTGACCTGGTACATTTAACTGACTCATTCTGCCATCCATTTCCGTGAAATTCATCACTGTGTTCTGGGATGAGGAGAGAGGTGAGAAAACCAGGGGAATTCCCTCCCCTGTGTAGCTGGGCAGCATGGCCCTGTTCTCTTGCTGAGCACATTGGATTTACTTCTTCCATCTGGACCTTCCAGGCCGGAGTCTTGAACATTTGTGCTCCTCTTCTAGCTGCATGGCTTTTTTTTCTTTTCAAACTGTTGTGAGGGATGGAAAAGACAAAGCTTCCGTTCCATTTACTTCCCTTAATCAAAAGCCTCTGCAGCCACTGGCGGTTGAGTGTTTCTTCCCTTCCAGCCTCCCCCAGAGACGCCCGTGGAAGTGGGAGATGGGCCGGAAGTGTGCTGGAAGTGTGTGAAATGCAGCAGGCGGAGGCCAAGACTGCAGGCCCTGAGCCAGTTCTGACTCCCTCAGGGGCTCTGTCCCTCCAGGCACATTAGGCCCTATATCCTGTGGGGGCTTTGCCTCTGCTGGGGCTCTGCTTCCCAGTGAAGATGTTCCTCATCCTCCTTGGAAATGGCCATTTTCTGAGCCTTGGTCCTTCCAAGGTCCTTCCTTGGACCACCAGGCCTTGCCATGCCTCCTCCATCCACTCTGCGTTGTTTGCTGTCATGTTCTTTCTGTCCCTTGGGATCCCAGTTAGGCGTCTATGTGAGAGTGGGGGAGGCTGGGACTGTTCTGGATTGGGGTGACAGGACAGGAAAGAGAATAGGGAGACTTACACTATAATGAGTTGGGTTAACTGATAATTAGTTGCCAGTGTTCATGCAAAAGAAAATTAAATATTGCCTTATTTTGGAATGGCTTTTTTTTTTTAAAGATTTTATTTATTTATTTGACAGAGAGATCACAAGTAGGCAGAGAGAGAGGGGGAAGCAGGCTCCCTGCTGAGCAGAAAGCCCAATGCGGGGCTCGATCCCAGGACCCCAAGATCCCAGGACCCCTGAGCCAAAGGCAGAGGCTTCAACCCACTGAGCCACCCAGGCGCCCCTGGAATGGCTTTCTTAATTGAACTTTTATTGACTTACTGTTTGGTCAGGAATCCTGTGGTGAAATGTCAGGGTTTTGAAGAGTGCTGGGTTCCCATTCGTTCTGCCACATCCTGTGTGGCAGTAAAACCAGGACACGAAACTCCAGCGTGGGAGTTGGGAAGAGCTAGGAGTGTGCTTCAGCCCCTCGAGATCTCCATCCCAGACAAGGTGCTTTATTTTGGGCACATCTTTCCCAGCCTCGTTGTGCTCAGGCATTCTTTTTTTTTTCTTTATTTGACAGAAACACAGCAAGAGAGGGAACACAAACAGAGGGAATGGTAGCCAGAGAAGCAGGCTTCCTGCCGAGCAGGGAGCCCGATGTGGGGCTCGATCTCAGGACCCTGGAATCATGACCTGAGCTGAAGGCAGACGCTTAACCACTGAGCCACCCAGGCACCCCTCGGGCATTCTTTATCGAGCTGTCTTGCCAGCTCAGGGACAGTTGCACACAGCAACAGCCTGAGTGCCATTCTTGCACGGACATGACCTCGCGCCAAACAGGTGGTCTCCTCAGTGGGAGCCAATGAGGAGCTCCCTTGGGGCAGCTCCCAGTGGCAGCAAACCAGACCGTCGGGGAGGAGTGAACTTGGAGACCATCTGATCTGACCTTTAGGAGCTCACACTCTGCGGTAGCTTTTCCAATGGCAGAAATAGGACTAGACCCCTAGACTCAACCCGTTCCTAGACCGGTGGCCTTTCTGCCCCGCCTGAGCTGCTACCCTGTGTGCGAGTGCTCTCTGAACAACCGGTCAGATCAGGTGGATTCTAACCAGTCACTGCTCAGGCGGTGCTTCTTAGCCCTGCTTACACTTGGAACCAGCTGGGAGCATTTAAAAATACCCACACCCAGGTCTCACCCACCAACGGGATCTGAAGCTCTGAGTGTGCTCATCCCGCACATGAGTTCCCTTAACAACTTTCCTCAGCTGATTCTAAAAATGCAGAGGATTAAGAACGCCTGTTCTATGCAGAAGGAAAGCAAGTTTTGCCTAAGGATCTTTAATTTGCTGACTGGACAACAATTTGGTAACACAAACCTAATGTCTCTTATTGCCCTGAGAAAATTTCTCTCCAGGAGCAGGTTAAAGCCTAGAACAGCCACTTCCCCATCCCAGATTTGCAAGTGATCCAGATATGCCCCTGACTGATTCGAAAAGGGCTACTGGGCTTGGACACTGAAACAATTATTGAGGATGGAGCGTCCTTCCCTCTACCAGTGACTTGGAGGACCCTCAGCAGGGCCAAGGCCCCCTTTTCCCCTGTCTGCTCTACCCCGCCATAGAACTCTGAGTAAATTTGTTTTGCATTAGAGATAATTAATGTCAGATCTTGGATCAGTTTGTTACAGTAATAAGGCAGCTGGTTATAATACAAATGCCCCAGTATTTCTCAGAACCTGTTTTTTCAAAAGGCCGACAAAGGTATTTAAAGGATACTGCCTAAAGCCATCTAAATTGTCCCTGCTTCCCCTCTTTCTTCCTCTTCTGAAGAATGTGGGGGGCAAAAAAAAAGAATGTGGGGGGTTAGGGGATGAGGTCACTAATAGCATGCTGGGGCTGTTCCTTGTGCTGGTGTGGGAGCCAGTCATACTCATCTCTTCCCCTTGCCACATTCAGTGGCTTCACATTGGTAGCTCGAAGTTGGCCATGGTGGGAGTATTTACACCGTAGAATTAGGCAAATACAACAAATTAGGGAATCCCCCCACCCCCCACCGCTCCCAGGGCATTAACCAGCATGTATTCTCTGGAGAGTTCCCAAGTAGAGATGTGAGTATTGTTACTGGGGATTATATTTTTAATTATTCTCCAAAGAAGATTCTAGAAGCTGGTGGTATTGATACCAAGCTTTCATAATATATCTAAAAGACATCTCAGATTTCTCGTGCCTCAGATGAAACATCCAGATTTCTGTCTCCCACCACCCAAAATGTGTCCCTTTCAGAATCTCTCCCAGCTCAGGAAATGGGAACTCCATCACTGCACATCTTCTCTCTCAGCCACTGATTTCCTTCCAGTTCTTTGAATGTTGAATAGGTCAATAGGGTTGCCCCTCAGGGCCTTTGCACATGGTGTTGCTTCCATCTGGAACCTCCTTGCCACGAATATCCAATGGCTCATTCCCTCACCACGTATCTTTCAGAACGCTGCCCAAATGTCATTTTCAAAGGGGCCTTTCCTGATCACATCAGAACATCCTACCCACCACTGATGGTCTCTTTTTTTCTTTTTTTTAAAAAGATTTTATTTATTTGACACAGAGAGAGGGAACACAAGCAGGGGAAGCGGGAGAGGGAGAAGCAGGCTTCCTGTCAAACAGGCAGCCGGATGTGGGGCTCGATTGCAGGACTGTGGGATCATGACCTGAGCCAGAGGCAGACGCTTAACAACTGAGCCACCCAGGAGCCCCTGCATAGCATTGTTCTTGCCTGACCTGTATTTGTTGACTATTTTGTGTCTGGCCAGCCCTAACGAGTAATCTCCAAGCAAGCGGGGCTTTGCTGTGTTGTTTGGGGCTACATTCTCAGTACCTAGAAGAGTGTTTGGCATCCAGCAGGCAATCAATATTCATCAAATGAATGAGTAGATGTTTGTGAGGATACGTGCACAGTGAGGATGTGTGTGTGTAAAGTCTGTCAATGGTGGACCCTAGGAGATGGTCCGTCCTGGACCACTTCGGACAGCTGTTGTTACTAGATGGGATAGGAACTCAGCAGTCCCTTAATTCAATTCTTCGTTTTCTGGATGAGGTCCTTGAACTCATGCAAGGGCAGATGACTTGCTCCAGGGACCGTTAGTGATGGGAATGCATTTTTCTTTCATAAACAAAATATTTTCAAAAGCAGAATACCCTGATAATATCAGTCAGCAGTTTGGGGATATTGGTTCTTCCCATGTGTTATGGTTTTTTCCTTCATCTCTGAGCAGCCTAGGAGAAGAGTTTATGAAGAGACTTTCATTCCCTTTGGGTAGGATAATGCTTTCCAGAGCACTCGTAGAGAAGGCTCAGAGCTGCTCCCATACCACTGTCAACATGGGGTCCTTCCACATAAGCCGAGTCAGGGCCAGAAAGCACCTTGAGCTTATTGTTTTGGGCCTTTGGCAAGAAAGCCAATAGCTGGTGCTTTTAGGAGTTGGTGATGAAGACTGGATGTAACTCCAGGTCTTGAGCTAACAGCATGACTGGAGCCTCAGAGCTTTTTAATGCACAAGTCTCATTTCTGCAAGCTTTCACTTCTTATCTGTGCCAAGACCCCCTCCTGGGACTCATGCCCGAGGTGGGGTGGTAGTGCTGGTGTTGGTGGGGGGGATCTTTCTGGTCTTCCCTATGAAAAAAATGTTCAAGAGGAATGTGGATTTCTTTGGAGCATTCACTGTATAGAGAATTTGACTGGCGTCATCTGAAGTTTCCAAATGTATGTTTGTGAATTTATTGCTTAATCAAACTCACTAGAAGAAAATGGCGCTGGTGGGGAGACATTTGGATTGATTTTCAAACAATCAAGATTTGAGAAGAATTTGAAATGAGGTCTCTCATGCTGATGCTGAACAAACACCAGGAGTCCTTTTCAACAAAGCTTGCAGTTCTTTTTATGTGTATTATTTCTCTGAATGATCTAAAGATACATTTGGTTCACCAGGAAAGCTCTTTGCCCTTGGAGTAAAATTTAGCTACAGACTTGGATGTTCAGATTTGGGTACTTGTATGAAGAATTTTTCTTAAAAATGGATGCAGAGTCCCCTAAGGGACAGGCTCAGTTTGTTGGTATGTATGTTACAAATATTCTCCCTGAATGTTGTACCATTGGACTTTTCAAGGCTGCGATTTATGTCGGGATAAGTAAGCTCTCAGGGTGTTGGTACCAAAACCCCAGGGCTCTGCGGAAGTATGGAAAGGTTTTCTGGACTCCTTCTGTTCTCACAGCTGTGGTAAGGGTGAGACTTTCATAAGTCTTATTCGTAGCAGTGTCTATAATGGTATCCCTGCCTACAGAATTTCCTGTCAGGATTTTACCCTCCATAAAGCTGGGAACCTGTGTAGGGGTTCATTTCCTTAATAGGCTCCCATTTCTTCTGTTACAGGCGCTATAACTTACTTCTCACAGAGGCTGGACTGCTTTCCAGCCTGGAAATCCTTCAAGATCATGTGGTCTGTGCTCCTTATACTGCCGTTGAAGCTTTTCAGAGAATTTCTGGACCACTATTGCCTGGGTTCCAACCTCGGCACTGTTGGCTGTGAGACCTGGGTCAAGTTATGTATCTTTCCTTGCCTCAGTTTCTCCTCTGTAGAAGGGGAATAACAGTAATACTGACCTCACAGGGTTTTGTAGGGATTAAGTAAGCTAATGTAGCTAGTGTTTACAGCCCAACACATAGGAAGCACTCGATATATATCATTATTTTAATGATAACTTGTGTACGTTTAACCAGATTCTCCTGGTCATCAGTGGCTCTATCCATTCCATTGACTACTCCACGTTAACTACAAGTCTTGTCCAAATTCTCTGTGGGGTTGGACTAGCCACACGTGTCTTTGGAATGTCCTTCGCTTCATAAGTGCTATGTATGCTGTTTTCCTTGAGTGTCCTTCCTTTCTTTTCATACCTCCAGAACTTTCTGGCTCACTCATTTATCAGCCTGGAAGCACTGGCGTCGCTTCTCTCACCACCCTACTTCCTATGAAAGAATTGGTGATTTTTGTTTCCAATTAGACAATTAGCATACCTCTAAGCAAGCCTCGGCCATCTTATCTAGGTGGAAAGCAGTTTCATTGGAGAATGCTCCTTGACAAACTCTGTGAGTGTTATGTCAGGAAAGGTAAAGCTGCATCTGTTTCATAAACTGTTCTGTCGTGCTTCTGTCATGCATGGCTGTAGGTAGGAGCAGCATGCCTTATGGACGCTGGGAGCAGGTGGGGACACCTAGATGGGCAGCTGGTGAGTGTTAGAGCCTGTGCAAAAAGCAAAGGACAGAGTCTCAACAAGAAATAGGAATTTGAACATGTAAGTGGAAGCCACAGAGAGCCAGAGAAGGAGAGTCCCAGAACCCTTCCCTTGAAACAGGTGCCCGGGTTCACACCCTGTGGGGCAGGGAAGGGCAGGTGGTCAGAGAGGGTGTGGGGCTTGAACAGTTTCTGAGAGACTTTGTCGGCTCAAGCTCTTGAGCTCTTGCCTGGGGCCAGGTGTGTATTCACCTGCTCTGGTGGTGCTCTGACAAAACCTGTAGCCTCGTGCCTAATGATTCCAGAACCGCTGCAGGGTCTTGGCCGACCCAGGTAAAGCAGAGTGGTCCATGGTTAGAAGCAAGTGTATCCCTTGCCTTTGGAGATGTGCCTTTTTTTTTTTTTTTTGAGACGTGCCTTCAAAAGTTGCTGTGGCCAATGTTGAAGAGGTTACTGCCTCTAAGATTTTGATGGATTCCTGTCTCACATTGAGGTCATTCATCCATTTTGAGTTTATCTTTGTATATGGTATAAGAGAATGGCCAAGTTTTATTCTTCTATACATAACTGTCCAATTTTCCCAGCATCATTTATTGAAGAGACTGTCTTTTTTCTACTAGATATTTTTTCCTGCTTTGTTGAAGATTATTTGACTATGGACTTGAGGCCCCATATCTGGATACTATAGACAAAGGACTGATATCCAAGATCTGCAAAGAACTTAAACTCAACACCCAAAAAACAGATAATAAGGCAAAAAATGGGAAGAAGACATGAACAGACACTTCTCCAATGAAGATATACAAATGGCTAACAGACACATGAAAAAATGTTCATCTTCATTAGCCATCAGGGAAATTCAAATCAAAACCACATTGAGATACCACCTTACACCAGTTAGAATGGCAAAGATTAACAGGGCAGGAAACAACAAATGTTAGGATGCGGAGAAAGGGGACCTCTCTTACATTGTTGGTGGGAATGCAAGTTGGTGCAGCCACTTTGCAAAACAGTGTGGAGATTCCTCAAGAAATTAAAAATAGAGCTACCCTATGACCTAGAAATTTCATTACTGGATATTTACCCCAAAGATACAGATGTAGTGAAAAGAAGGGCTATATGTAGCCCAATGTTCATAGTAGCAGTGTTCACAATAGCCAAACTGTGGGAGAAAGAGCTAAGTTGTCCTTCAACAAATGAATGGATAAAGATGTGGTCCATATATACAATGAAATATTACTCAGCCATCAGAGAGGATGAATACCCAACTTTTGCATCAACATGGATAGGACTGGAAGAGATTATGCTGAGTGAAATAAGTCAAGCAGAGAAAGTCAATTATGGTTTCACTTACTTGTGGAACATAAGGAATAACGTGGAGGACATTAGGAGAAGGAAAGGAAGAGTGAAGGGGAAGGGGGGAAATCGGAGGGGGCGATGAACCATGAGAGACTGGACTCTGAGAAACAAACTGAGCATTTTAGAAGGAAGAGGGGTGGGAGATGGGTGAACGAGGTAGTGGGTATTAAGGAGGGTACATATTGCATAGAGCACTGGGTATTACATGTAAACAATGAATCTTGGAATACTACATCAAAAATTAACAATGTATTGTATGGTGACTAACATAACACTAAAAATTAAAGAAAAGAAAGCAAGTGTAGCTGCTCAGTAAAAGTCCTGCCCTGTATTGATAAGATAAGCAGATAAGAACTCTGGGTCGCTGCTTCTCATTTCTCTGGAGCTGTTTGTGGGGTTCTCTCGCTGGCCCTTTGGTGTTAGCCTCCTTGGTCTGTCATGGAGGCTCCGCCTTCTTTTCCTTTTATATGCTGATGTTCCTCAGAATTCTTAGGATCCTTCACTTCTCATTCATGTTCCTCTCCCTGAATAATCTTATTTATGTCTATATTTTCTCCTATTTCTTAGAAATTCTATTTAAAAATAGTTTTGAAAGGTTTAAGATGTACAAACCTGCCTCCTACACAGCTTTATCCTGTGTCCATTTTCACTTTGTGGTAGACAGTACTTTTTAATTCTTTTGGCAGTTTTTTTTTTTTTTGTAGTAGCCAGCCTGCCTGCCTGCCTGCCTGCCTGCCTGCCTTCCTTCCTTCCTTCCTTCCTTCCTTCCTTCCTTCCTTCCGTCCTTCCTTTTTAAATATTTTATTTATTTATTTGAGAGAGAGAGAGTGAGACAGAGCATAAGAAGAGGGGAGAAGGTCAGAGGGAGAGGCAGACTCCCTGCAGAGCTGGGAGTCTGATGCGGGACTCGATCCTGGGACTCCGGGATCATGACCGGAGCCGAAGACAGTCGCCTAACCAACTGAGCCACCCAGGTGCCCTGTCCCCTATTTCTATAACATTTTATATCATTCTTCATTTATCAATTTCAGACAGTGCTTGAAATTATCAAATTTCTTCCAGCGTTGATGAGGATTTAGCTTTCTTAAATCTCCCTATACTTCCCTCCCTCATCCTCCTAATAGGAACTCCTATAGTTCTTGTTAAACCAGTGATCAGCATTTATAATATTACTATATTAATATTCATTTTAGATCAAGGTAGAAGACTATTGATACTTACTTCCTAGCATCATTTTTATTTCTACTAGAGTCAATTACTTCTCCTAATTCTCACTTGTCGAGTTTTGAATATAGCTATTCATTTCTTCCTTTGTTCCTGAATGCCATATTCTGTCTGTCACAAACCTATCATTTTTTTTCTAAATGCTCACGTATATCTGGTTAATTTCAATTCTCCTTTCCTTTTTCCGGGACACCTTCCACCATAGCTCTCTCTCCTGCTACTCTGGTCACATTCCTTATTCTCTGGGTCCACTGGGTTCTCCCATGTTTGGCAGAGAAATCTTCTAAAACTTCCACAGAAAGAATGCTTGGGAATTAAAGTTTTTTTTGAGTGCTTGCTCATCATCATCTGAGATTGTTTCTAATTTACCCTCACACTTGATTGAAAGTTTGGATGGGTCTAGAATTCTAGATTTGAAGCCATTTTCTCTCAGAATTTTGAGGACATTTCTTCGTGATCTTTTAGATTCCTGTGTTGCAATTATAAGCCTAATGCCATTCTATTTTTTCTTTGTTGTTTTTCTTTTCTAAAAAATGGGCAAAATCTTATATGTCTAATGAAAATATAAATATTAAATGTATAGCTTGATAGATTTTTACAGATATATCTACCGGTGTAACACTATCTAGATCACCAACCGAGAAGGTTCCTTGGTACCCCTTTCCTGTCAATACCACCTAACCCCCACCCTAGAGATGACCACTTATCTGACTTCTCTCACACAGATTAGCTGTAGTAGTTCTTGAACTTTATATATGGACTCTTTTGTGTCTGGCTGCTTTTGCTCAATAAAATATCAGAGATACAGCCATGTGGTTGTGCATATTAACTATTGGTTTATTTTTAGAGTATGTGGTATTCCACAACTTCTATCCATTCCTCTGTTGTTGGACTTTTTGGTTGTTTTCAGAGTTCGGCTACTATGAATAAAGCTCTTAAGAACATTCTGTGCATGTCTTTTTGAGGACACACACTTTTATTTCTCTCGAGTAAATACCTAGAAATGGATTTGCTGGATATAGGGGTTATAGTTTCTATCAGCCAGTTCAACCTTGTTCCAAAATAGATGAACCACTTTTCCCAGTTATGAGACTGCCAGTTGCCCCATATCTTCCCTGACACGTGGAAATTGTCAGCCTTTTAAACTTTAGTCATCCTTGTGAGTGAGTAGTGCTAGCTCATTGAAGCTGTCTGTCATTTGCGTTTTCCTAATGAGTACTCACACACTAAATATTTTTTCATGCATTTACCAGCCAATTAGATACTTTTTTTTTGGAAAAGTGTCTATTCAATTCTTTTGCCCATTTAAAAAAATTAGCTTGTTTATCTTTATTGATTTGAAGGAGTTCTCTGTTTTCTGGATACAAGCATTTTTCAGATATAAGTATTCAGATTCTCTTCTCATAGGCTCTGACTTGCTTGTTTAGTTTGTTAATGGTTTCAGTTTTATAAAAGTCTAGTTTATTTTTTACAAAAGCCTAGTTTTGGTTTTATAAAAGTCTAGATTATTCATATTTCAATAGTTGGTATGTTTTTTGTCCTGTTTAGGAAATCTTTGCCTACCTCAATGACATAAAGATATTCTCCTTGTGATTCTTCTTTTATTTTTTTAAAGATTTTATTTATTTGGCAGAGAGAAACACAGCGAGAGAGGGAACACAAGCAGAGGGAATGGTAGTGGGAGAAGCAGATTTCCCGCTGAGCAAGGAGCCCGATGCAGGGCTTGATCCCAGGACTCTGGAGTTCTGCAAAGAACTTAAAGTCGATAAATTGTTTTAATTTCACATTTAGGTCTGTGATCTAGCTTCTGATATCACTACAATTCCTATTCCTTTGTATGTGGACTATGGTTATGTCCCTGGAAGATTTTCTTTTTATGTTTATAACCTAAGTGTTCTGAAATTTTACTGTTACATGCTTTGATGTAGGCCTATATTTGGTCCTTGTGTATGTATTTTGAGGGGCTTTTCAAACGGAATTTGTTCTTCAGTTCTGGGACATTTTCAGTGTATGATTTCCTTATAATTTCCTTTATCCTCTCATTTCATTCTCTTTCTAGAGTTTCTGTTAGTCAGCAAGTGGACCTCCAGGATTGATTAAGTCTTTTTTTTTTTTTTTTTTAAAGATTTTATTTATTTATTTGACAGAGAAAGAGAGATCACAAATAGGCAGAGAGGCGGACAGAAAGAGAGGGGGAGGGGCTCCTGGGTGGCTCAGTCGTTAAGCATCTGCCTTCGGCTCAGGTCATGATCCCAGGGTCTTGGGATCGAGCCCCACATCGGGCTCTCTGCTTAGCAGGAAGCCTGCTTCTCCCGCTACCACTCCCTCTGCTTGTGTTCCCTCTCTCGCTGTGTTTCTCTCTGTCAAATAAATAAAAT
>CM053607.1:23729102-23739286 GCA_028646535.1 Procyon lotor
AAATTCCTGTGGAAAGAACTCCACCCAAAGGTCAGTACTCTTAGGACAACACTTATTACCTCTTCCTAACCTGGTCTTCCTTCTGAGCTCTCAGTCTTGGTGAATGACATTGATATTTATCTAGTCTATGCAGGAAAACGGAATCATTTTTAATTTCTCCCACTTCTTTACTCTTACATTGCGTTGGCCCCCAGATAGTTCTGTTGATTCTTTTAATGTCTCTTATCTGTCCTCAATTCAGCACTCTTGCTGCTATGTATAGTCGAGGCCCATGTTATTATTCACCTATAATATTGCAGTAACCTCTTCTTTGGTTTCTCTGCTTCTCATCTCAACCAACTCCTAATCCATTCCTCATATTGCTGCCACACTGCCTTTTCTGACATTGGGGTTTGAACTCTATGAGGGTGAGAACTTTTGTGTTTGTTCACCAATATATTTCCAACTCTCTGAACAGTGCCTTAGCAGGCACTCAATGAGAATTTTTGATTGAATAGATAAGCAAATGTCATGCCCTGCTGCTCATCACCAGTGTGAGAAGATCTGAGTTTCTTATCATGATATGGTCTAGCACTGGTTTAGTACTCAATTCCCACTTTTCCCCAAATCACTCTTTTCCCCCCTTGTTAACACTGAATAGCCTGTCCCATCCTGCTCTCTCAGGTCTCCGACTTTTTGCACTGTCTGGGATGCCTCCTGTTTCTTGGCCTGTCTGGCAAGAGACTCTCTTGGGACACTCAAGGCAACCTTATGCTTTTCTTTCTTTACAACTTCATCATACATTGTGTACCTTCTGTGGGAGACTTCAGTCCTGTGTTCCGTTCTACTTCTGGGCATTCAGGAATGTTACCCTTCCCTGTTTTTCTGAAATTTTGTATGGCCAAGTGACTCTCTAGCCAATATATGAATGGAATTAGGCTGAGGTATATTTAAGAGTTGGAGTATGATTCTCCGTCTCCTCCATCTGTCGAGACTGCCGGCTATAATCCAGAGTGGAGCCTCTGTTAGCCTCTGTATCTGAATGAGGGTGAAGTAGAGCACAGCCTCACCTACCCCCCCACTGCCCCGCCCCCCCATTTGCTCATGATGGACACAGACTATGAGCAAGAAATAAGCCTTTATTGTTTTAAGCCACTGAGATGTTGGGGTTGTTTGTTCCTGCAGCATAACCTAATCTATCCTGGCTACTCTTTTTTTTATCATAGTCATCACCTTATCTTTTAACAACATCAGTTTACCATTTCTTTGAGGACTGTTATATCATTGCATGCTTTTTATGAATGGGTGCTTAAAACATTTGTTAGCTAGTGCTAGACGAGAAGACTTCATATTTTTTTGAGCTTCTACAGTGTTCTTGGTATTGTGCTAATAAGGATTTCACCCGATGTAATTTCATTTAATCTTTACAACAATCCTGTGAGGTAGAAATGACTGTTACAGTTTTTCTAGAAGGAAAAGAGGCTCAGAGGGGTTTAGGCGACTTGCTCAGTGGTCCAGCCTTTGGGGAGAGGCAGAACCAGCAATCAGACCTAAACGGATCTGATTCTGAAGCCCAGTCCTTTCCATCACATGCAAACCTAGGAGTGACAGATGAAGAAAGCTCTGCCTGCTGGGAGATTCCTTTCAAAGCAGACATTCCTGTCATGAGCCTTGTAAAGGATAAATAAACAAGCACTGAACATATAAGTAAATAAACAAAATTGGAAACATGTTTTTAGCAACTAAAGGGAAATGGGGAATTCTTCATATAACTTTACAGTTCTTGAGGAAAAGCCAGTCACATAGTGCTCATTCATCAAAAATTCCATTGGCAGTCCAGAGTGGAAGTCAGCCTAGAGCACTGCTTGCTTGGCCCAGTTCTGGTTGGTAGGGCTGACTTCTGGACCAGTTTCCCTGGTGGCCCCTGTGAACATGTACTGATGATCAGTGATGAGGCAAGGTCACATGGCCCAGCCTCTGCCCTTGGTATGGCATTCTCAGAAACATTCCCTCAGAATGAATCAGCTGGGTATTCGGGCAGCTGTTAGGTGATGCATTGAAGTAGATGGACGGTGGAACAAAGACTTGCTCAAAGCCTCATGGAAGTATGAGTGACATCATGGCCCATTGAAGGAATTGCCACAACTAAGGGGGCTGGGCCCAGGCCAGAGAGAGCTTTCAAGAAGGAAGCAATAGCAGCCAGAGAAGCAAAGGGGCTGAATGCCAATAATTGCCATGTGGAAGGTTTTCCCATGTGCGTAGGAACACTATGGAAATGAACCTCAGAGTTGGACTTGGACCTAGAACATTCTCATTTTCTTTAAGCTGTTATGCTTGACTCTGTATTGATTTTCATTTGTATTATTGGTGCTTTCTTGCTACTTTGAATTTTGATAGTACATGACATTCGTGTGGTGTTTCTCATGTACTACTGTATATAATATATATATTAAACATATATCTGGGGAAATTGAATGTCATTTGTACAACCTGTTCGCATGTTTTTTTAAAGTCAAAGAGCAGAGCTTATATGCCTTTATGAGAGTATCTAGCATGAGGCTTCACACATTTGTGGCTCTGTTGGCTGTCTAGTTTGTGCCACCTCTTTGAGGAAATAGGTGCTGGTTACCAGCAGTATCTTTGATTTTGAGAGTATTAAGGGCTCAGAATACCTAAGTATCCTTTGCCAATCAGATACACCTTGGGACATTTACAGGGAAGGATAAATATCTTAGGATTGGTTGGTTTGAATAATTTTGGTAGGCTCTGGGCTATAGGAGTGGTCTCGAGTTGTCTAGTCTCTAGCCCTGGGCTGATGGAGGGCAGGGAAATAGGCTTAGTGTGTGTGAGTTAGATGGTGGAGGGGACTGGGCACAAGGCCTCTGGATCGGTTGGTTTACATATGAAAACCATCAGAGGCATGTTGTTTGCTATCTCTAGGAACTAGCTAACCCCGGAGGGGCAATCTCTCTGGGCTAGCCAGGTCCTCAACATCAAAGCATTATAAAATATAGAGAGTGAAAAACCATGAATAACGTGGCCTTATTTCTGTTGGGACTGGACTACAGAAAATTCCGAGAGGCCTTTTATCCACACCATGCCTGCACTTACTCTCCTCAGCAGCGTGACGGATGGAGGTGATCATCCCCATTTTACAGATGAAGAAACTGAAACAGTTTGCCCCGGGGCCATACAGCTGGCCACCATTGGAGTGGGGGGATTTATGCTCAAATTCTGCTATTGTTCCCTGGAGATTTATTGCGTCTCACAGAGGAATTGCTTTTGTTCCATGTGTCACTCGAGGCAGCCCAGTAATTAGGCCTAAGAGAAGGGAAGAAGTTCTTGTCTGGACTAGTGCTCATTGTCCCTGCATTTCCTTATTTCCTTTATTCAGCTTTGGTGTCAATTGGAGAAGTTGGTTGTTTTTTTTGTTCCCCCTTAAACTAAGCTTCTTATTTAGACATACAATCCAAGGTGAGATCTAGAAATCCAGGGGTACCACAGATCTAACATGTTTATAGCTGCTTGGGGCAGCCTGAAGGGCTGTAGACAGGCTTGAGAGGTGGCCGGGCTGCACCCACGGAAGTGGGCCTGTAGCTGTATCCTCAAACCAAACCCAGTGAGGAGAAGTCCGGGATAGGGAATCAGCTCCGCTGTGAGGTGTTTCGCCCAAGGGGAATGAGCATAGATTGAGTCTCTGTGCTGCTTTCCTTCCCCGTGAAGGCAGTCCCCTGCTCTTGCTGGGCATTGGTGACACACTGGTGACTGAAAACTTCATCTGTCTGTCTTAGAACAAAGTGTGAATGTGAGATTGTTGCGAGGTTGTTGCACGATAATGTTTGCTTAAATGACTGCCCAGAGGATCCCTTTTGATTCCAAATAGAATGCCCCGGGTGCATTACAAGGACCAACGGGGTCCTGATGCTGGGCTTTAGGAGCTGGAGAGCTCATTGTCCAGAGTGGAGTAGATTTCAGGTGTGGGGGCTTTGGAGTGACGCTCTTGACCTTCAGTTCTTGGCACTGCCATTTCCTAACTGTGTATAGCCTTGGGCAAATGACTTAATAAGAGCTAATGCTTTGCAGCTTTTGTCAAGGGCCAGGTACTATTTCTAAGCTCTTTGTGTAGAGTATACTTTGGTCCTCATAATCACACAGTGAGGAAGGTACACATCTTGTCTCCATTTTGCCAGTGAGGTAACTGAGGCACAGGGAGGTTATGTGATGTGCCAAGGTCAGACAGCTCTGTAAATGGCAGAACCAGGATTCAGATCCTTGCAGTCTGGCTCCTGAGTCCATGGTCTGAACCAAGATGCTCCACCATTGCACTTGAACTTGCAGAACCTTTGTCTCCTTATCCATAAAATGTGTGCTCTCATGACCCCTGCTGTGTGAGGTTGCTGCAGGATTAATTGAGATCTATGTAGAAAGAGTTTGGCACATACTAAGTGCTCCGTAAAGGTTTGCTTTATTTTATTCATTCATTCATTCATTCATTCATTTATTTATTTAAGGTTTGCTCTTATTACTATTCATTTTAAGCCGGTGTGTCTTCCCCCCCCCCCGCTCCCCTCGGCTGTCTTTTCCTGTGTCTCCTCTTTGTGGTCATTGGAGGTAGGCATGACTGGAGGTATTATGTTCCTAGATAATTTATAAAAGAAAAAATACTCCAGTGCTTATAGTAACTGCATGAATGTGCTGTTGTCCCTCGCACCTTCTGACCTTGGTCAAACTCCAATGGGGGCCACACACCACCTTTTAAGCCAATGTGGTGCATCCATGTTTTAAAACCAACACAAGTCTGCCCCCTGCACAGTCTCATTAGCCAAGCCCTCTGTCCAGCCCAAAGACTTGCAGATGATGGGATAAATCCAGAATGCTGCCTAGGGGAGCCTTGGCTTGACTTGGCGTGCCTGGACCTGGAATGGTGTTGAGGCTTGGAGGAGGAGTGCCTTCTCTTTAGGCAGGGCCCCTGCCCATCCTCGGCCCCACCCCACCTCCAGGTTCCCTCTAAGTTCAGATGACCTCAGTCCAGTAGGGAGGAGTGGGCCCAGGACTTCCTCTGGGAGGGTGCTGTTCTGTAGGGATGGGAAATTGAGCCAGTTACCCTGGTTAGTTTTCCAGCATTGTTCCAGTGATCTAAGGAGATACCATATTTCTTTTTTTTTTTAAGATTTTTATTTATTTGACAGAGAGAGCAGAAGTAGGCAGAACAGCAGGCAGAAGAAGAGGGAGAAGCAGGGTCTCCGCTGAGCAAAGAACCTGATGCAGGACTTGATCCCAGGACCCTGGGATCATGACCCTAGCTGAACACAGCTGCCCAACTGACTGAGCCACCCAGGTGCCCCAAGACACCATATTTCTTAACCCCATCCCCACCTTTTTGGTTACCTAGACAGGATGAAACAGATTTATATTACTGTAAAAAAGAGTTTAATGAGATGTAAGGGGAAATTCTTACCTATAAGACTATCTATCTATCTATCAGGCAATGAGAAGATGAAAAACTCCCATCCATGTGGACTTTAAAACCTATAAAAACTACTTAAAAATAGTTGTCCTAATTAAAAGAATATACATACATTCTTCTTTTGAAAACCTAAGAACTTATCAATCAGCTCTCTGTCCACTTTCCAGAAAAAGTCTTCTATTATTTGAAGTATTTTTTGACCCATTGAAAGTTGCACATATGAATATTTTGTTTCTGTATTACAGAACATTCTTTTATTTACATAATATATTTTATAAGAATTCTTTCTCATCATTAACTGTATGTTCTTAGAAACACATGGACACTTTAAGTATCAGGCAATCGTTTTTGGTGTTTTGCAATGAATGAGTCAAGGTGTTGGATCAGGAAATCTTGGGGAAATAATTCTTCTCTTTGGTAGACTCTATTTTTTTTTTTTTTTTAAGATTTTATTTATTCGACAGAGAGAGAGATCACAAGTAGGCAGAGAGGCCGGCAGAGGGAGAGGGGGAATTAGGCTCCCCACTGAGCAGAGAGCCCGATGCAGGACTCGATCCCAGGACCCTGAGATCATGACCTGAGCCGAAGGCAGAGGCTTTAACCCACTGAGCCACCCAGGCACCCCAACACTGTCTATTAATATTGTGCAAAGTTTGTTTCCATGATAAAATTCTAGCATGGACTTTGGAAGGTCATTTCTGAGTGTGGGCAGTGTAGGAAAGGCAGAGAAAAGGAAGAATGGAGAAAGAAGGTTGTGCATGCATCAGGCGGACAGAGACCCACAGGCACCTGGGGAAGTGGAGAGAAGGGGCTGGTGATCGATTGAGAAAAGATTTGACAACTCACTTGAGGTGTGTCTATCAGCTCTGCAGGTGAGCTGAGAGAACTTGGGGTAATGGTCAGTGCTGGTCACCAAACACCGAGCAGCTGAACTCCTTCCAGGCACATGGGGGAGGTGGTACTTCCCCTGCTCCCTTGTGGCTCATATGGCCATGTGACATGCTTTGGTCAATGAAACGTGACTGGAAGGGATGAATGTCATTTTCAGGTAGAAGCTTTAAGAGCCAGGGTATGGTTTTCCATGTTTTCTCTGCCCCAGTGACTGGCAAGGTCCATCTGGGTGTTTGGGCAAGGATGACACAGACCAGATCTCACTCTGACCTATAGGGGACGCTATCCTTTGATGAAGGAAGTGGAATATGCACATGGGTCCTTATAGGGGGCTGACAGGCACTCTGGGTAATGGTATTTTGCCCCTGTGGGCCCAGGTATTAGAACAAGAAATTGGAGAGACCGAGCCTCCGAAGAGGCTAGAGTCATGATTCCCAATAGAACGTATCCGAGAGAAGAGGACCAGAGGGCAGTAGGGGGCGTCTAGGAGTCACAGAGAACAGATATGATGTGGGCCACTGTGGTAACTACCACATTAACATAACCGCAGATGCTGGCAGTGGGACCCAAGGATACTAGAGCAGCAGTGAAGAAATTCCAGCTAAGTGAGCTTGGATGCCACCTGTGATGATTAACTTTATGTGTCACCTTGGCTGTGGTGCCCAGTTGTTTGGTCAAATACCAGTCTAGATGTTGCTGTAAAGATATTGTGGGGAAGGGATTAATATCTACAATTAGTTTCCTTTAAAGGAGATTACTCTTTTTTTTTTTTTTTTTTAAGATTTTATTCATCGTGGGGTGCCTGGGTGGCTCAGTGGGTGAAAGCCTCTGCCTTCTGCTCAGGTCAGGAGCTCAGGGTCCTGGGATCGAGTCCTGCATCGGGATCTCTGCTCAGCAGGGAGCCTGCTTCCCCCTTTCTCTCTGCCTACTTGTGATCTTTCTCTCTGTCAAATAAATAAATAAAATCTTAAAAAAGAAGATTTTATTCATCCATTTGACAGAGAGAAAGATATCACAAGTAGGTAGAGAGGCAAGCAGAGGGAGAGGGGGAAGCAGGCTCCCCGCTGAGCAGAGAGCCAGTGCTTGATCCCAGGACCCCAAGACCATGACCCGAGCCAAAGGCCGTCACCCAACCAACTGAGCCACCCAGGAACCCCTAAAGGAGATTACTCTTGATGATGTGGGTGGGCCACATTTAATCAGTTGACTGCCTTAAAGAGCAAAAACTGCAGTTTCCATGGAGAAGAAATTCTGCCTCAGGATTGCAGAGTTAACTCCTGCCGAGTTTCTGGTCTCCTGGCCTGCCCTATGATTTTCAGACTTGCCAGCCCCCACAATTGTGTGAGCTAGTTCCTTAATATAAAGATCTTTATGTAAATATATCTCATCTCTGTGTCTTTCTCTCTGTGTGCCTCTTTCTCTGTATCTGTTTGTCTCTGAACCTTGAATGCATGAATTACCACCTCTAGTGAGAAGACTTGTAGAGAGGTTCTTAGAGATACTGGCAAAAATACCGCCAGACCTGGTCACTGTCTGGGCCTGGATCTGCCTCAGATTAGAATCTCAGTAGTTCTCAATACTCAGAATGGGAGGATGTGGATTCCCTAGGGCAGGAGTGAGGAAGGTGCCAATAGGAGCTGTGAGGAGAGAAGCCTAGTGTTTGATAGTCACCTCTATCATCTATCTATCCATCCCACTGAGATGAAATTTTTTATTAATTAAAATTTGTATGTTAAAACTAGTCAAATTAATAGCCTTAATGGGCCCAGGGAACCCACTTTCTGGCTACTGAATGGTAGAGCCCTGTTCTAAGGAGCAACTCAGAATTTCAAAAACTCCATTTTGCCACAGTTCTCGTTTCCCTCAAATTGTTCATCAGACCCATTAACCAAAAGCCAAGTTGCTCTTCAGGGATTTTTTTTCCAGTCTTTTAAAAATCTTTTCCCATCCCAAAGCTGTTCCATATGTGTAGAAAGGAGCTATCAGCTTGAGTTCACATTCCTGCAATCACGTTCCTGGGGTGGGGACAGACCACAGGACAGAAACTCGTATCTTCATGGTTATTTTCCTTGGAAACAGAGTGAAACTTTTCAGGGAACTCAATTCTGCAAACACATATCAGTTGAAGGTGAAGTTGTGAAATGAGCCTGTCTTGTACTTGACTGCTTTTTGGGGGAACCTCTGTGTGCCATCTACATCTCCTCTCCACCCCTGGGTTCTCTCTCCCTCTCTCCCCTAACTCCTCTCTGTGGCTCTTTATGGCCTCAGCTCGCCCAGACAGTCCCTAAGAGGGACTGTCATCAGTCCCTCCCTGTCCACCAGTGACTGGACAATGGCTGGCTGGGCAGGGGCATTTCCTCTTCCAAGTCTTGACCTTGCCTTGTTTCTGGTCCCAATGCCATTGGTTCCCATCTTCAGGTTTGTAACAACAGTGAAGAAATGGACCCTTGCTAATGTGCTAGCTTGCTCTCACTGAACTCAGGGAGTAGCCTAGCCCCACTAAAAAGCCTTGTTTCTTACCCTCTGGGTAAGAGGAACTAGTCACAGGGGCTCACGAGAACTAGTAGTTCCCTAATTAGGAATTTTCTGATTGGGCTGGAAAACTGTTAGTAGTGGTTTGAGATTGGCCATAGCAAGAGTATTTGTCCCATTGGAAACTGGTAAATGCTAGAAATCAAATTTTTTTCTTCTTCAGTGAGCCAGCTTACTCACATGTCACTGCACCTATCCCACCTCACTTGCTAGAAGGTGTCCGAGTGATGTGTCACCAAAAAAGAAAAACCTCCCTAGCCACAGGGTATGGGGTGTGGAAGTTGGTAGTTGGAGTGGAGGAACTTCTTACTTTCTCTCTAGACAAGAAGCCCTTTTATCATTTTTCCTTTTTGTCCTCATTAAATTTTATGACCCTTTGGATTACCCTAATTTGTGATTATGATCTGCCATGTACTTCTTGTTTGAATAACCCTTTAATTGTTTCTTCTTTTTCTTGATTGGAATCTCCTTTGGGAAAGGTGATGTTTTATAATAAGGGAAATATTTTAAGAGCAACATACCACAATTAAAATTAGAGGGGAATCACGGAACATGAAGGATGATGTGGTTTGGTTTATTGAATGTTAACTGAGGCAGAAGAAAGTGGCTTAAAAGTCAAAGTGAGCCTGGGACTTGTTGACTAAGCAACAAAGGAGAGCATCTCAGAGGTGAGAGAGGCCCAGGCTACTTCTAGTTTTTAGGTTTCTTAGAAAAAAAATGGACAAATGCCTTAATGTAGACAGAGCCCTTCAAAAGGATGAGAGGTTGAGTTCTGGAGGGCCGGATGTTCCTTTTCTAGAACTCACCATGGTTGGAACACAGAAAGAATGATTTTTTTATAGCATAACTGTTTGTCTGCTTGCCTTTTCCTTAGACCTTAGGCAAACCGATAACCACATCTATATCGTATGTCTCTAATTCCACCCCTGGTACAGTGCCAGGTACCCAGTGGGTGCCTCCATAAATAACGGTTTAAAGAAAAGTGCAAATGAGAATAAAGGGCAAGAGACATGATGTGATGCTGAAGTTAGGTCTACTTTCTCCAGCCAGTGGTTCCTAAGCTTTGAATTTCATAGGTGGGTACAATTTTTAAATAATTTTGAGGAAACAGGATAGCCAGACTTCTTATTTTGTCAAGTGATGCCACTAAAAAGTCAACAGCTATCTCTTAGACTGATAATTTATTAAGAAGAAAAATATTTTGACATGAAAAATGAGGAATAATGGACAGTTCATCCCAAGAAAGGAGATGGTAACTTACTTTCTTTCTCTTTTCTTTCTCTCTTCCTCCCTTCTTTCTCGCTTCCTTCCCTTC
>CM053607.1:23747748-23827891 GCA_028646535.1 Procyon lotor
AGTTTACCTGCTGTTTCGGAAACTTGTTGGGTCAGTTCCCCTGAGTGGCTATGGACAGTGCCCACCCAGCAGGTGTGTCCCTGAAGTGCATTTGTCATCAGAAAGGGAATTCCTCCTTGTTGCAAATGAAATGCGATTGCTTATTAGGTGAGTGAGCACCCACTTGCTAAGCTTATTCACGTTTGGCTGTTGGGAGTATTCTGGGATGTGAGGGAACATTCCAGTGTAAACCCAGACAGTAAAATTCACTGTAATGTGACTAATACTGTGACGCAAGATTCATCTGCTTCACATTCTTAGGTTGTGTGTTGAGCATTCAGAAGAAATGTTAAATTAATTGATTAAAATATCAAAATGCAACAGAAGTTCTTAATGTGCTCCACCATGTCAGAACTTGTAAAACTGACATGGTGAATTTCCTCCTGAGTAACACCTAGAAGCATCTGCAAAATGGGCTTCTAAATTTTCCCTGATTTCTAAATAAAAATATTTCTAGAAGAGATCCAGTTTCAAGATCAATGTGTAATAGTAACTTTGATGCTGCTGATGAAGAAATACTAGTAATTAATATTTGTGAAGTGTTATTTACATGTGTTACTACACTTAGTCCTCAGAACAACCCAATGAGGTAGGTGCTATAATAATCTTCATTTTACTGCTAAGGAAATTGGAGCTTAGAAAGCTTAGCAAACTTGCCCAAGGTGACACAGCTAGTGAATTCCAGAAATGAGATTCAAACCAATCTTTCTGACTCTAGAAACTGTGCTTTATTTACTGTCTCCTTGTATTTCCAGGTTTAGGTTAATTTTTCTTCCCTCCCTCCCTCTTTCTCTCCTCTCCCCCTCTTTCTGCAGACTTCATTCTTTTCCATTTATGCTCATTTTCTTTATGTTATTTAATTATTCAAACACTGAATAAACACATGCACTGTGCTAGGCATGATGTTAAGAGGCAAGAATTCAATAGCAAGACTGATCATACTTGCAAAAAACTTGCAAGTATCTTTGTTTTTTTGCTGCCCCTTTTTCCTCCTCTTCCTCCTTCCTCCTTCTCATCTTCATTATCATTGACGGACACAACAGATAACTAAGGCTGCGCTACTAAGACTTAAGAATTTTCTCTCTGCACATTAACTGTTGAAAGCTAGAAGGCAGCTATCTCTTTGCAAGGGAAATTCTGACAGAAGACAGACAGACCTGAAAGGAAATGGTGCTAAAAATACCACCAAGATGTGAAGGACAGACTGACAGCCAGAGTCTTCTGAATGAGATTGTGCAAAGCTGGAGAAGGTGAAAATAACATTTGGTCCCTGATCACTCCCGGGATGATAATGATCTGCTTGTATGTGTCTACAGGGTGTGTGCACACAGGAAATGAGATGGTTGGGCAGAGTTCTTCAGGTTACTCTGCCAGAAAGATTAAGGGGGACTGGGAGGGGAGAAAAGAAAATGATTGATTGCAATTCCTAAATAGATTTTTTTTTTTTTTTGGTAGACTTTACATGCCATTTCAAACTCTGGGCCTGCTCATGAAAATCAAAGGAAGATGTTCTTGTTTGAACTATTTTTAGATGTTCATTTTGCTTTTAATATCAACTAAATGATGTGGATTATTTAAAATGCACACTGCCCAGGTATCTAAAGAAACTCCTCTGAAATCATATAGTCTTACGTGGAAGAATACAATGCACTGCTCCCGATGTTTTATTCCATTTATCTCAAAGGACCAGAATTTAATGAGAATTGAGTTTAAGACTCTATTCCTGAGAGATACTGCCAGATCAAGGAAAGTCAAGCATTTAAAACAGTTCCTGAGTTATTAAAAATGGTCATGAAATCACCTTAAAATCCTGACTCTTAAAGCTTTACCTTTTCTGTTTTGATATTTTCTTAAAATGGTCTGTTCAGAGCTTGTGTTCATTGTTAGTCCACTCAAATGAGTGATAAAGTTGGGTTTCTGCATATATAAGTTTCTGCTTTTTTGGACTGCCGTGAATCACTGTGCTCCTGATTTCTTCTTCCACTGAGGGGCCTTGTGAGAACATGAGGGTTTCTTAGCAGTGGAAAGGCACAGTGTTCAGATGCTGTATTAGTCATTGTTCTCCAGAGAGCAGAATCAACAGGATATATAATGTATCCTATCGATGTGTGTGTGTGTGTGTGTGTGTGTGTGTGTGTGTGTGTGTGTGTAGAGAGAGAGAAATTTATTTAGGAATTGGCTTGTGAGATTGTGGTGGCTAGCAAGTCTGAAATCTATGGTGTAGGCCAGCAGCCTGAAAATTCAGGCAGGGTTTATGTGCTGCAGTTCAGAGACCAAATTCCTTCTTCAGGGAACCTCAGTCTTTGCTCTAAAGTCTAAGCCCTTCAGTAGATTGGATGAGGTCCACCTACATCATAGAGGGCAATCTGCTTTACTTAAAGTCTGTAGATTGTAAATGTTAAACACATTTTGTAAATGTTAATCACATCTTAAAAATACCTCCATGGCAACGACTAAACTAGTGTTTCACTAAACCATTGGGCATTATAGCTTTGTTGACACACACAGTCAGCCATCACAGATGTCTAGAACCCAGGGGTTTCTGGGGATCATGCCCAGAGCAGAAGGTCGACAGGGCTTACCTTAGAACTAATGTCAAATCCATGTTGTGTGGTTGTGGGAATCCAGCCTGCTTGTGACCTCTAGACAAATAATATAGATCAACCCAGTCAATCCGCAGGGCCTGGCCTGAAAATGAGGGAGGTGGAGCATAGGAGGTGGAACATGTGAGGTGGCAGATTCATGTGCCTAAATCACAGACTATTAAGGTGAGGGTCCTCAGAAACAGAACTTTTGGTAGCCCCTTCGGCATGTTTGTCTAAATTAGAAAATGGTCCTTCTCCTTTTGAGTAGATACAACCCCTCATGTGGATGTATAACCTGGTGGGCACTGATGGGATCCCTCACTAGGCACTTGAACCAGGTGTCCTTGTGCAGTGAACAACCCTCCCAACCATATGTATTGGCCTTGCTCAGGGAGAACCAAGTCTCATTTTATAGGTGAGAAATTAACCCCAGAAACTAGTGAACTTGCCAAAAGGTGTAATCTTGTATTTAGAATTTTAGATTCCAAAACTAGAGTCTGAGTGGCCTGATGACATATATCTTATTCTTTGGACAAGGGAGCCAAGGGAGGTGTGGATAGGAAAGAACACTTCTCTCTCAAAGTTCTCTTCCCCCACTTGTCAGCTCACCAATTTCAGAATACTTAATTTTATGATAAAATTAAAATGCCCTCTGAGGGCATTAACTCATTCATATTAGCATGGATGACTTTATTCAGGTGATGAAAATAATTCTTTACATCTAGAAAAAAACTTAATGATTTTCAAATATACACAATATTTTATTCCCCAGATCACAATGTTTTAATGGCTCTTGAGGTCTCCCTTGAAGAAATTAATAACTTCAAGAAGCATTAAAAACTATTTTCTAAGCATACTTTTTATTGAAATGTAACACATACATAAAAGTACACATATCACAAGTGTACAGCTCAATGAATTTTTACAAACTGAATACACCTATATAACTCTGTCCCAGATCACGAAATAGAATACTAGCAGTGCCCTAGGAGTCCCTTTCCTCTAAAAATGATCCTAATTCTTCCTAAAGACCCAGGGTTCAAAGAGATAACTCCAACAGAAGGTCTTGAGGATGAAGAATTCCAGTTAAATCTGTGCATCAGACCAGGGTTAGGTTAATCTGTGCTTGACAAGTTAACTATGAATGAGAAAGGTATTAAATAATTCCTGACCGTTATTGCTTTTAAATCTTTTCTGAACCTTAAAAATGTTTATCTAACCAATGATTTTATGGGGTTGTTTTAGAATCTATTAGAGATTCAGAGATTTCTGTAGAAGTTGAGAAATTGGGATTAAACCTAAACGTCCAGCAATGACGTTTTGCTTTTGTAAACGTCCAGCTAAATCAATTTTTCATAGACTTGTAAAATGGAGTATTATGCAATGATTAAATGAATGAGGATGTTTGCCTAAGTGCTTATGATAAAGTGAGCAGTGAGCAGGGCAAGATATAAGAATTATGCATGTATTAGATAATAATCTCAATTTTTGTTAAAAAAGTCTGAAAAATAGGGAAGATGGCAGAGTAGGAGGATCCTAAGCTCACCATGTACCATGAATACAACTGGATAACACCCACACTGGTATAAATAATCCAGAAAATGACCTGAAGACTGGTAGACAGAATCTCCACAGTAAAATATAGAAAAGAAGCCATGTCGAAGAGGGTATGAAGAGTGGAGACATGGTTGAAAGCCATATGATACCCGGGACTGTCCACAGGAGGGAGAGATGCCCTGGACACAGAGGGGAAAGAAACAGACTCTCATACCAGGGAGCCTGAATGGGGAAGACAAATCCCCATAACATTTGGCTTTGAAAACCAGAGGGACCCAGCAATTGGTTGAAGCTTAACACCTGAAACTTTAAAAATCAGTGGGCTCAACTCTGGGAGAGCCAGGAAGGCAAGAAGAAATTGAGTCCCCACACTTAAAGAGACAGCACAACGAATAGCCCCTCAGAGATACAGCATAGAAACAGCAGTTTGAAAGAGGCCTGGAGTGTATAGGAGGGAGATTTGTTTACTGATCACAGAGTTGTGCTGAAGGGGCAGGGATCATTGCGAGACTCAGCCAGGAACAAAGGACCTGGCAAGTGCCATTCCTCCCCAGCCCCCCACCCCCTAGCCTTGATACACAGATACCTGTGGGATCCAGCGTAGCACAACACACCTCACCTAGCTTGCTAACAGTGTACCTTGTCCCTGCATTTAGCAGACATGCCCCCTCAAGTCAGGCCTTGGTTCTAGGTCCCCCTGCCACAGCAGGCCCAAGCAAACCTTGCTAACACTGTGAGTCCTGCCCCCTCCAATACCCCCTTGGCCAGAGCCTATCTAAAGCAGCGCTGCAAGCCTGGCAGTGTGCAAGTAGCCCCGAAGGGATAGCGCCACTCCAAAGTGACTTCTGCTCAAGGAAGTGGGGAAAACAACCACACACACTGTCAGATCACAGCCAGGGGCAATGGACTGGGGGTGGACATCTGGTCTGACTGCAGGCCCCACCCACCAACAAAAGCTGCTGAGGGGATGAGACAGGGAAAGTGGCCTGCAGTTTGGTGCTTTGATATCTCTGGAAAATGCATGGTGTGACATAAAACAAAAGCCCAAGGTGGCCCCAGACTGGCCCACTAACACTAACACGGGGACCGGACCAAACTCTGTCGACAACAGGCAAAAGCAAAGAGAGCCATTGCAGACAACTAGACTGAAGGCAAAAGCAGCTCAGCCACAAGAACAGGGCACATGCAACACATATAGGAGACACCTCTGAAGTGCCAGATTCTGGTGGACAGGGAACAACACACTGCAGAGCACTATAGGACCACTTCTTCGTCACGCCACAGCTTGCAAGAGCAGGAGACTCAGCTGACTTTTCTAACACATAGAAATGTTTGCAGAGAGACAAAATGAGAAGGCAGAGAATGTTCTAAATGAAAGAACAGGACAGACTTACAGCAAGGGAGCCAAACAAAACGGAGATAATATGCCTGATAGAGAATTTAAAGTAGTGGTCATAAAGATACTCATTGGACTTAAGAAGAGTGGAGGACCTCAGTGAGATCTTTAACAGAGAAAACATAAAAACCAATCAGAGACAAAGAAATCAATAAAAGAAATTAAAAATACACTAGAGAAAATAAATAGTAGACTAGAGGAAACAGAAGAATGAATCAGTGACCTGGAAGACAGTGATGGAAAGCAATCAAGCTGTACAGGAAAGAGAGAAAAGAATAAAAAATGAAAATAGGAGACTCGGTGACACCATGAAGCATAATATGCACATGATAGGGATCCCAGAAGGAGAAAGAGAGAAAAGGGGACAGAAAATTTATTTGAAGAAATAATAGCTGAAGACTTCCTGAATCTGAAGAGGAAAACAGAAATTTAGATCCAGGAGGCACAGAGAGCCTCCACAAAATCATCCCAAGCAGGTCCACACCAAGACACCTGGTAATTATAATGGTGGTGACAAAGAGAATTTTAAAAGCAGTGAGAGAAAAGAAAACAGTTACACACAAGGGGAACCCCAGAAAGCTATCTGCTTTTTCAGCAGAAACATTGCAGGCCAGAGGGAGCAACATGATATATTCAAAGTGCTGAAAGAAAAAAACCTACAGTTAACAATATTCTGGGGGTGCCTGAGTGGGTCAGTTGGTTATCAGCTGCCTTCAGCTCAGGTCATGATCCCAGGGTTCTGGGATCGAGGCCCACATCAGGCTCCCTGCTCGGCAGAGAGCCTGATTCTCCCTCTCCCTCTGTCTCCCGGTTTGTGCTCTCAGTCTCTCTGTCAAACAAATAAATAAAATCTTAAAAAAAAAAATACTCTATCCAGCAAGGCTATCATTAAGCATAGAAGGAGAGAGAAAAAATTTCCCAAATGGAAGTTAAAGGAATTCATCATTACTAAACCAGCCCTCCAAGAAATGTTAAAGGGGACTCTTTGAAAGGAGAGGAAAGACTATTAGCGGTATTAAGAAAATTAGGAATCACAAAAGCAGTAAAATGAAGTATATCTATATATAAAAAAAAAAGTATATAAAAATCAATGAAGGGATTCACAAAATAAAAGGATGTAAAGCATGACACCATATATCTAAAATGTGATGAGGGGAGAGGAATAAATGGGTTCAAACTCAAGTGACCATCAACTTAATGTAGACTGCTATATGCATAAGATGTTACATACAAACCTATTGGTAAACACAACTCAAAACCAGTCATAGATGTGCAAAAAATAAAGAGAAAGGAATCCAAATGTACTCCTAAAAAAAGCCAGCAAACCATGAGAGAAGAAAGTAAAAGAAAGGAGCAGAACTACAGAAACAACCATAAAGCAAGTAACAAAATGGCAATACCTACTAATAATTACTTTGAATGTAAATAGGCTAAGTGTTCCAGTCAAAAGATATGGGGTCACAGAATGGATAAAAAAGAAAGACATCTATATGCTGCCTATTAAAGATTTGCTTCAGACCTAAAGACACCTGCAGATTGAAAGTGAAGGGATGAAAAAACATTAATCATGTGAATGAAAGTGAAAGCCAGGGTACCAGTACTTGTATCAGACAAAATAGACTTTAAAACGAAGACTGTAAGAAGAGACAAAGAAGGACACTATATAATCATAAAGGGACAAGAAGATGTAACAAGAAGGTATGATAATTGCAATGCCTATGTATTATTTTGCAACCGACATGAGAGCATCCAAATATGTAAAGCAGCTAATAATAAACATAAAGGGTGTAATCAGTAGTAATACAGTAATAGTAGGGGACTTTAACACCCCACTTGCATCATTGGATAGATGATTCAAACAGAAAATCAACAAGGGAACAGTGGCTTTGAATGACATGTTGGACCAGATGGACCTAACATACACATTCATATCATTCCATCCTAAAACAACAGAATACACATTTTTTTCAAGTGTTCACGGAACAGTCTCAAGAATAGATCACATATTAGGCCACAAAACAAGTCTTAACAAATTTAAAAGATTGAATTTGCATGCATCTTTTCCAACCATAGCACTATGAAAGTTGAAATCAACAACAGAAAAAATTCTGAAAAGAACACAAATATATGGATATTAAACAACATGCTTCTAAACAATGAATGGGCCAACCAAGAAATCAAAGAGGAAATCAACAAATACATGGAGGCAAATGAAAATGGATATACAGTGTTCTAAAATCTTTGGCATGCAGCCAAAGCTATTCTAAGAGGCAGTTTATAGCAGTACAGGCTTACCTCAGAAACAAGAAAAATCTCAAACAACCTAACCTTATATCTAAGGAACTAGAAAAAGAAGAACAAACAAAACCCAAAACCAGTAGAAGGACAGAAATAATACAGATTAGAAAAGAAATAAACCAAATAACAGAGCAGATCAATGAAACCAAGAATTGTTTCTTTGAAAAGATCAACAAAATTCATAAACCTTTAGCAAGACTTATCAAAAAGGACTCAAAGTTAAAAATGAAAGAGAAATGCTGACACCACAGAAATTCAAAAGATAATAAAATATTATGAAAAATTACATGCCAACACATTGGACAATCTAAAAGAAATGGAATAATTTTTAGAAACACATAACCTCCCAAAATTGAATCAGGAAGAAATAGGAAACTTGAGCAGATCAATTACCAACAATGAAATTGAGTCAAAAAACTCCCTCCAAAACAGAAGACCAGGACCAGATAGCTTCACAGTGAATTCTACCCAAACATTTAAAGAAGAATGAATACCTGTTCCTCTCAAACTAAAGACATTATTATTATTTTTTTTTAAAGATTTATTTATTTGACAGAGAGAGAATGAGATCACAAGTAGGCAGAGAGGCAGGCAGAGAGAATGAGGGAAGCAGGCTCCCCTCTGAGCAGAGAGCCCAATGTGGGGCTCGATCCCAGGACCTTGAGATCATGACCTGAGCCGAAGGCAGAGGCTTTAACCCACTGAGCCACCCAGGCGCCCCTAAAGACATTATTTTTTTTAAATAATAAATAAAAATTAAAAAAAAAATGTATCTGATAAACATAGATGTGAAAATACTCAACATTATAATAGCAACTGAATCCAACAATACATTGAAAAAATCATTCACCATGATCAAGTAGGATTTTTTTCCTGGGATGTAAGGGTGGTTTAATATTTGCAAATTGATCAGTGTGATACATCATATCAAGAGAAAGGATGAGAACCATATAATCGTTTTAATAGATGCAGAAAAAGCATTTGACAAAGTACAACATCAAAATAAAAACTGTCAGCAAAGTAGATTTAGGGGGATATGTTTGTAAAAGGCTATATATGATGTATAAAGGCTATAGATGAAAAACCCATGGCTAATCCATACCTATATATGACATATAAAGGCTATAAAAAAAATAGCTAACATCATACTCAATGTTGAAAGCTAAGAGATTTTCTCCTAACTCAGGAACAAGATAAGGATGTTACTCTCACCACTTTTATTCAACATAATACTTGAAGTCCTAGCCATAGGAATCCGACAAGAAAAAGAAAAGGTATCCTAATTAGTAAGTTAAAATAAAACTTTCACTATTTGCTATCTTTAGATATCTTTAAAAAAAAAAAAGAAAAAAGAAAAGAAACAACAAGTGTTGGCGAGGACATGTAGAGAAAGAAATCTTTGTGCACTGTTGGTGGGAATGTAGTCTGTTGGTGCAGCCACTGTGGAAAACAGTATTGAAGATCCTCAGAAAATTAAAAATAGAATTGCCATATGATCCAGTAATTCGACTACTGAGTATTTACCCAAAGAATCCAAAAACATGAAGTCAAAAAGATATACCCATCCCTATGTGTACTGCAGCATTAGATATCGTAGCCAAATAATGGAAGCAACCGGAGTGTCCATGGGTAGATGAATAAAGATGTATGTATACACATACATAGAATACTCAGCCACAAAAAAAGAGAAAAATCTTGCCATTTGCAAAACATGGGTGGACGTAGAGAATATAAGGCTAAATGAAATTAGAGAAAGACAAATCCATACAGTTTCACTCATGGAATTTAAGAAACAAAACCAATGAACAAAAAAAGAGCCAAACAATGGAATCTTAACTATAGAAAACAAACTGATGGTTACCAGAGAGGAGGTGTGTAGGGGGATGACTGAAATACATGAGGGAGATTAAGAGTACACTTACCATGATGAGCACTGAGTAATGTATAGAATTTTTGACTCATTATACACCTGAAACTAATATAATGCTATATTAACTATACTGGAATTAAAAGAAAAAAAATTAAAGTATAACAAACATTTTGATGAAAAAATGTCTGAAAAATTGGAAGGAAAGTACATGAAACATAAGCAATGTTGGTCCCGAGGTATGGAATTGTAGTCCATTTTAATTTTATTTTCATGCTTTTTGTTTTATTTACTTTTTAAAACATTTAAATGAGTGTTACTTTAGAATACAATAAAGTATTTAGAACTTATAAAACCATTTACATTTGATACTTTTCACTCACTAAATAACTCTATTTTTGTCAAAAGTAAAAGGAAGTACAATATGCTATTTTTCTCATCCTATTAGACATGGCAGTAATTCCTTTTCTCATATTCGATAGCCTTGACTGATGCTTGCGGCCTTACTGAAATTACATGCCCAGCTTTTCTGAATGTAATGCAAACCTTTGCAAACTGGGACTGCAAATGACATGGAGCTAAACACTCTTGTTACTTCTGCCATCCTCAAGCACCTTTGCAATTTTTAAGAAAATATATACTTATCTGCAGCATGAGCTTAAAGTATGTGGGCTTTTGTTTTCTAATTATTCAAAAATCAATCATTTATATAGCATGTGTTTGCTCATTCTCAATCAGAACATCCCATTCCCTATTTTTGTTAATTGGGAAGAAGGTTTTAATTTTCCCCCCGTTTGCACTTGAAACTTCACACTCAGTGGAATAACCAGTGGACTCTTGGGTGTAGTTGTCCAGTTGTTCAAATGTCTAAAGTGAATTTTACAAATTTGCAATCTTGAGAAAGTGAGCAATCTTTTGTTCCTTGTTTTGCCTCAGAGAAATGAAGCTTGGAGCCGTGCCGATTTGTAAGAGCTGATGCGAACTGCAAGAATCTGGATGCGTGAGGCCTACAACGTGGAGTGCTGCTCTGGGAGGGCCATGTTTTGGCTAGAGGGGAAGAAGCTTCCAAATAGAGTGGAGGATTCGTGGGTTATGGTGGAAGGGGCATGGGATAAGAGATAGTTTCTTACAACTGTAGAATGTTGGGGCTCAAAGAATCCTTAGTGATCATCCAACCCAATAAATCCTTTTAAGATGGGGAAACTGAGTACAGGACAATTAAGGGCCTCAGTTAAGGGAGGGATCCAGTTGACAATAGAGGCAAGATTTAGGCCAGGTCTTCGGTTGCCTGTCCCTGTGTTCTTTCTCCTTTCCCATCATCTTGGGCCAGGTAACTATCCAAACTGAGTGACTCTCTGGAGGTACGAGTGGGAAGAACTTCTTTTCCCAAACCGGACCTTTTGTCAGGCGGCATAGCCTTTTCTTAAAAGTTTCAGGTAAGCTGCTGCCATTTTCAGAAGCCAGTGCCTCCTGCTTCCTTCCCAGTTTCCTTGGCCAGATCCTTGGCTTTCTTACATAGCTGAAGAGTAGAGGAGGCTGGTTGCTGAGAAGTATAAGGTTTGACGGATATTTTATGGTTTGGGTTTGGCCAGAAGCAGACCCTGAAATGGATTTGAAGGCAAGTGGTTTATTTGGGAGGTGATCTCAGGAAACCGCAGTAGGGAAATGAGGAAGTGAGACAGGGATGGGAAGGAAGCCAGTAAGTGGTGTGTTATCAAAGCCAGCAAATACCAGTAAATGGTGTCTTACCACTTTGGGCAACTAGAGCAGAGTTCTGGGAACCCTGGGAAACTGTGAAATAGATACCTCAGAGCAGGCTTTCTCATGTCAGTACTGTTGGCATTTAGGGCTGGATAATTTGTTGTTGTTGTAGGGGCTGTCCTGTATGTTGTTAGATGTTTAGGAGCATCTCTAGCCTCTACTCATTGGAGGGAAGTTGCATCCCACTCTCTTGTAACAACCCAAAAAGACTATAGACGTTGCCAAATGTTCCCTGGAGGCACCATCTCCCAGGGTTGAGAATCACTGCCTATGAGTTACCCCCAAGAACAAAAAGAAGACCAGTGTGCCTGGAGCAGAGTATGGAACTGTTAGGACTGTAATCTTTAGAGTGAAAGCAATGGGGAGCCATTGATGTTTTAAACAGTAGGAAATTTTGTCAAATTCTTTTTCTGCATCAATTGAGAGGACCATGTGGTTCTTCTCTCTTCTATTGAATTGTTCTATCACATTGATTGATTTGCGAATGTTGAACCACCCTTGCATCCCAGGGATAAATCCCACCTGGTCATGATGAATAATCTTTTTAATGTGCTGTTGGATCCTATTAGCTAGGATCTAGTTGAGAATCTTGGCATCCATATTCATCAGGGATATTGGTCTGAAGTTCTCCTTTTTGATGGAGTCTTTGCTGGTTTGGGGATCAGGGTAATTTTGGCTTCGTAGAAAGAGTCTAGAAGTTTTCCTTCTGTTTCTATTTTTTGAAACAGTTTCAGGAGAATAGGTATTATTTCTTCCTTGAATGTTTGGTAGAATTCCTTAGGGAATCCGTTAGATCCTGGACTCTTGTTTTTTGGGAGGTTTTTGATCACTGCTTCAATCTCATTACTAGATATTGGTCTGTTCATAGTAGCGGTGGCCACAATCGCCACACTGTGGAAAGAGCCAAGATGCCCCTCAACAGATGAATGGATAAAGAAGATATGGTCTATATACATACAATGGAATATTATGCCTCCATCAGAAAGGATGAATACCCAACTTTTGTATCAACATGGACAGGACTGGAAGAGATTATGCTGAGTGAAATAAGTCAAGCCGAGAGTCAATTATATGGTCACACTTACTTGTTGAGCATAAGGAAAGACATGGAGGACATTGTGAGAAGGAAAGGAGGGGTGAATTGGAAATTGGGAGATGGGGAGACGAAGGATGAGAGACTGTGGACTCTGAGAAATAAACTGAGGGTTTTGGAGGGGCGGGGGTGAGGGTTAGGTGAGCCTGATGGTGGGTATTGAGGAGGGCACGTACTGCATGGACCACTGGGTGTGGTACATGAACACTGAATCTTGTAACACTGAAGAAATAAAAGTATTTGGGGAAAAATTGTAGAAAACCTAAAAAAAATTGAATAAATTCTTAAAAAAAATAAATAATAGGAAACTGTGCATGGGGAAGTTAACAAAGGGTTGGGCAAATACAACCAGTTTTCTGTTTTTAAAAGATCATTCTAGCTTTAGCATCTAGAACATTGGGAAATAGCAAAAGCAGATACCATCATGGTGATGTGTCTCATCCTCCCAGCCTTACGTTCATCTGGCTGGATATGTGTGTACAAGAAAGCTTTCAGGTCATGTGTCAGGGGCTTATGTATATATGTTCTTGAATTCGTCAGGGTGGAAAAGCATTTTTCTCTCCAGAGAGCTTCCAGAGAGTTCTTCCGCCCTGTGTATCTCACTGGTGTGTGCATCTTCAAAGTGTTTGCAGTTTGTGTTGAAGAATAAGAGGTTATGGTTGCCTCCCTTTTATTGGACTATTTATCTTCCAAGTTCCTAACTTCTTAATTAATCTGGGTAAAGCCAAGGCTCATCCTGGGTTCTTGTGGAGGACTGTTTTACTGTTCACAAACATTTGAGGATTTTTCCATGGAAGGATAGTCCATCCCATGGAAGGAAATTTGTCATGGCCAGTGACTTGCTTTGTCTAATGATATGTGGGCAGAGAGGATGAGTGTCACTTCTGAGAGAGAAGTTGTCAGAGCCAGAGTATGATTATGTGTGCTTCCTTTTGCCTTCATAGGCACACTATAAATATTTGTTGAAAAAATTCAAATGAAAGGAAGAAGCCCCAATTTAGGAGCTGGGATACCGAATTCATTTTCCCAGAGTTTCTACCGACTAGTTGTGGCATAATTATTTTGCTATTCTAGTGGCCACACGTTTTTCTTAAGGTTCTTCTTGTTTCTAAGACTACAGATACTATAGAAATAATTGATGATTTTTGGATGCTTATTGGAAATATTGTCCCTCCTGGCTAATGGGAGATAAAATTTGTGTGGGGCAAGAACATAGATAGGTAAGGTATTTTGAGCTTTCAAGAAAATTGTTCCTCTGGGTACTGTGTCTGAATACCATGTTTTCTCCGGAAGGTGTGTTCCATCATACTGTTTTAGACACTTCTGCCCCACGGAGAGAAGAGGAAAGACCAGGGAGTATTGATTCTCTGAGGAGCCTCCTCTGAGACAAGGAAATGAAGGAACTGCTCTTACAAATTGCTATCAAAATTGACTGTTAATAGTTCTTTGTAGGCACTGGTTTGGTGACCTTATCCCTGGAGGCACCTCCTCAGGGCGAGAGGTTGACAGACCTGGGTTTTGTCTGAGGTTTGTAGGGGACCATGCTGCCCCCACTGAAGCCAGATGTTTCCTCAGCCCCTAATCTACAGTGTCTCCAACAACAGCCTCTGGCAAACTCAGTGCCATCTTGTGGACGTGCTGATCCTTCCGCCGCGTGGCTGTGTCTTCTGTGCAGAACAGGAAATGAATGTCACACTTTCCTCTTCAGGTTAAGACTGGGCTGAGGCCACAGACTGGGAGGAAGTGAAAGGGACTGTCACACACCCCAAGGGACCCCAGGGCACCACTGTATGGCTGGTTCTCCTGTGCTCCTCGCAGGTCATTTGAGATTCACAGCCAGTCAGCTCTGCACACGTGCCCCTCGCTGCCCCTAGTCCGTTACCTAAAACCAGCCTCTGAGGTCAGGAACTCTTGAGTGTTTAATCTCTGCTCTTCCTGGCTAGGTGGGTGGCCCCTGAAATATTTAATGGCTCTGTGTTCTGATTCTCTCAATTGTGTGGTACCCAGTAACCTCATGGTGACGTTACGCTACCTCTGAAAAACAGTGCTCTTCACATGTTTAATCTTTACCTGAATACAGAGTATATAGAGAGGTTTCTTGCTTGCAGATGATCCTGTGAACTTGGGGTCACGGTTTATCTTCTCAACTATGGCCGGAATTATAATGCCAGAAGGTTGTACCTCAAACAGAGTTTTTCCCTTTCTAAAAACGAAAAGTTGTGAAGCTTCTATTTGTGATTTTTCTCTAATTGCTGAGAGTCAAATATAAAACATTATGTTAGCCTTTATTGTTAACATATTTTCATTTTCCTTTTGCCATTTGGTCTTAATTTTCTGTCTTATTAGCCTTATTGATTTGACAGTCAGGGTGTGAGTAAATTAAAAAACTAAATAAATTCATATATAGCCTGAAGGGACCTTATGGATTGTCAAGTTCAACTATGCAGTTTACAGTTTAAGCAGTTAAAGATATGGAGAGAAGGAACTAGGACTAGTGCCCTTAGCCTGTCAGTTACAGAGCTAAACCTGGAGAGCAGGCCTTCTGATTCTTGGACAAATATTTCTCCCCTCATCTCATGCTCACTGTTCTTAGAAAGTAGAGTTTACCTATGACAGTGGGGATAAGGCAACAAGTCTTTGCTTGAGTTTTACTAATAGGATTTAAAAAAAATTATTTTTAAAGATTTTATTTATTTATTTGACACAGAGAGAGAGAGAGAGAGAGAGATCACAAGTAGGCAGAGAGGCAGGCGGAGAAAGGGGGGAAGCAGGAGAGAGAGAGAGAGAGAGAGAGATCACAAGTAGGCAGAGAGGCCGGCGGAGAAAGGGGGGAAGCAGGCTCCCCGCCGAGCAAAGAGCCCCATGCGGGGCTCGATCCCAGGACCCTGAGATCATGACCTGAGCCAAAGGCAGAGGCTTTAACCCACTGAGCCACCCAGGCACCCCAGGATTTAAAAAAATTTTTTAATTCCAGTATAGTTAACATGGTGTTATATTAGTTTCAGTTGTGCAATATGTGTGTCAACAATTCTGCATGTTAGTGCTCAGCATAAGTGTATTCTTAATCTTCTTCACCTATTTCATCCCCTCCTGCAACCACCAGTTTGTTCTTTAATTTTAAGAGTGTTTTTGTTTGTTTCTTTTTTCTGTATTTGCTTTGTTTCTTAAATTCCTCATACGAGTGAAATCATATGGTATTTGTCTTTCTCTGACTGACTTAACTGACTCAACATTATGTTCTCTAGATTCATCCATGGTGTTGCAAATGGTAAGATTTCCTTCTTTTTTACAGCTGAGTATTCCATTGTGTGTGTGTGTGTGTGTGTGTGTGTGTGTGTGTGTGTACACCGCATCTTCTTTATCCATTCATCTACTGATGGACATATTCTCTGTGTCCACCCATGTTTTGCAAGTGGCAAGATTTCCTTTTTTGTTTTGTTTTGTGGTTGAGTATTCCATTTTGTATGTATGTGTGTACACATTACATCTTCTTTATTCATCTACCCGTGGAGACTTAGGTTGCTTCCATTATTTGGCTACTGTATCTAATCTAAAGTAAACATAGGGATGGGTATATCTTTTTGACTTAATGTTTTTGGATTCTTTGGGTAAATACCCAGTAGTGGAATTACTTGGTCATATGGCAATTCTATTTTTAATTTTTTTTTAAAGATTTATTTATTTATTTATTTAGGCAGAGAGAGAGAGAAAGAGATCACAAGTAGGCAAAGAGGCAGACAGAGAGGGAGGGGGAAGCAGGCTCCCCACTGAGCAGAGAGCCCGATGCGGGGCTTGATCCCAGGACCCTGAGATCATGACCTGAGCTGAAAGCAGAGGCTTTAACCCACTGAACCACCCAGGCGCCCCTATTTTTAATTTTTTGAGGATCTTCAGCACTGTTTTCCACAGTGGCTGCACCACCAGACTACATTCCCACCAATAGTGCACAAGGTTTTCTTTCTTTCCATATACTCATCAACACTTGTGGCTTCTTGTGTTGTTGATTTTAATCATTTTGACAGGGTTGAGGTGATACCTCAATGTGGTTTTTTTTTTTTTAACCTCAATGTGGTTTTGATTTGCATTTCGCTAATGATGAATGATGTTGAGCATCTTGTCACGTGTTTGTTGGCCACCTGGATGTCTTCTTCTTCTGCTTTTTTTTTTTTTAAAGATTTTATTTAGTTACTTGACAGAGAGAGAGATCACAAGTAGGCAGAGGTGGGTGGGGAACAGGCTCCCTGCCAAGCAGAGAGCCCGATGTGGGGCTCGATCCCAGGACCCTGAAGATCATGACCTGAGCCGAAGGCAGAGACTTTAACCCACTGAGCCACCCAGGCACCCCATGGATGTCTTCTTTGGAGAACTGTCTGTTCATGTTTTCTACCCATTTTTAGTTGGATTATTTTTTTTTTGAGTATGGAGTTGTATGAGCTCTTTATATATTTTGGATACTAACCCTTTGTCAGATAAGTCATTTGCAAATATTTTCTCCTATTTAGTAGGTTGTCTTTTAGTTGATGGTTTTCTTTACTGTGCATAAGCTTTTTATTTGGATGTAGTCCCAATAGTTTATTTTTGCTTTTATTTCCCTTGCCTCAGGAGACCTATCTAGAAAAATGTTGCTACAGCCAATGTCAGAGAAATTACTGCTTATGCTCTTTTCTAGAATTTTTATGGTTTCAGATCTCGCATTTGGGTCCCTCATCCATTTTGAGTTTATTTTTGTGTATGGTGTAAGAAAGTGGTTCTGTTTCATTCTTTTGCATGTTGCTGTCCAGTTTTTCCAACACTCATTTGTAGAAGAGACTGTCTTTTTCCCATCGCATATTCCTGCCTCCTTTTTCAGAGATTAATTGACCATATTTTTATGGGTTCATGTCTGGGCTCTCTATTCTGTTCCATTGATCTATGTGTCTACTTTTGTGCCAGTACCATACTGTTTTGATTATGACAGCTTGGTAATCTCTCTTTATATTTGGGGTTGTGATACTGAGTTTTGTTCTTCTTTTTCAAGATTGCTTTGGCTATTTGGGGTCTTCTGTGGATCCATACAAATTTTAAGATTATTCGTTCTAGTCCTGTGAAGAATGCTGTTGGTATTTTGATCAAGATTGCATTAAGTCTGTAGGTTGCTTTGGACAGTATGGATATTTTGGCAGTATTTGTTCTTCCAGTCCATCAACATGGAACATCTTACCATTTGTTTGTATTGTCTTCAATTACTTCCATCGGTGTTTTATAGATTTCAGAGGACAGGTCTTTCACTTCTTTTGTTAAATTTATTCTTGGGTATTTTTTGTGATTTTGGTACAGTTGTAAATGGGATTATTTCCTTAATTTCTTTTTCTGCTATTCATTATTAGTGTATGGAAATATACTAATATAATACTATTATATTAGTAATAGTAATTAGTATTATTATTTTTTTTAATTTTACTGTAGTTGACACACAATGTTACATTAGTTTCAGGTGTACAACTTAGTAATTTTTTTTAAAGACTATTTATTTATTTATTTGACAGAGAGAGAGAGATCATAGGTAGGCAGAGAGGCAGGCAGAGAGAGGGGGAAGCAGGCTCCCTGCTGAGCAGAGAGCCAGATGCAGGGCTCAATCCCAGGACCCTGAGATCATGACCTGAGCTGAAGGCAGAAGCTTTAACCCACTGAGCCACCCAGGCACCCCTCAAGTTAGTAATTTGAAGAATTTATGTATTATGCTCTGTTCCACATCTGTCCCATTATATCACTATTACAATGTTATTGACTGTATTCCTTATGTTCTGCTTTTTATTCTTCTGACTTATTTATTCTATAACCGGAGGTCTGTATCTCCCACTCCTCTTCTCTCATTTTGCCCAACCCCTGATGCTCCTCCTCTCTGGCAACCATCAATTTATTGTCTATATTTTTGTTCTGATTCAGATTTTTGTTTGTTTATCCATTTTTGGGGGGATTCCATTTATGAGTGGAATCATGTGTATTTGTCTTTCTTAGTCTTATTTCACTTAGCATAATACTCTCTAGGTTCATCCATATTGTCTTAAATAGCACAATCCCATCCTTACTAAGGCTGCATAATATTTCATTGTATATACTATATATTGATATTATATCTTGTGACCTTACTTAATTCACTTATCATTTATACTAGGCTTTTGGTAGAATCTTTATGGTTTTCTAAATACCGAATCACATCATCTGCAAGTTGTACTTTCAGGAACAGGATTTTTAGAATTAAATAGTTTCTGTACACATTATAGAGAATTCAATTAATTTGTGCTGATTAGGTTACACTTAATGGTTATTATGCTTTAGTAACTAATAAAGACTCTAAGTTATGTGTTCTTTTGGAGGCTTCTGAAACTGGTAGATCATTTCTGAGTGGATGAAAATGAACAATAGTCTTTCTTCATCATAATAAAAATTAGGAGTTCATCTTAGTTTAATTGCCGCCCTGTATTGCTATCATAGTAAGTATATTTTCATTATTCTATTTGAATGATTTATGAAGTTCCTATTATATGCCTAGGAATAGGGGCTCAATAAATGTACACAAATAATGTGTATGTGTTAAGTATTTTTATGGGTAAATGTAACATTTTGTATACAGTTCCATGAATGTATAATCTATAGGAGATCTATTATTATGTGTGTATGCATATCTTTTATAGGGATTCTGTTGCCTAGATTCCTCATATTCCCAAATTCCCTCTCTTGATTCATAGTTTCCTTCTAGTACTAAGGGGAAATAAGGGAAGCCAACCATGATGGAACAGGTTGTGCCCAGCACAGTTCTCAAGGCCTCATTCATGCCTTGTACAGCCGTAAGCAGCCCTGGAGTTCAAATCATGAAGTCACCACCCACTTAATGATATCTTGTCATCCTAACTGAAGGCACAGCTTTAGGTGAAATAAAGTATCTTCTGAGCACTGAATTTGCAGACAAATGTGTATCAAAAATAACAATTAGATCACAAAACGAATCAAAGTACTTGTAATTTTTTCCTTTAATAATGGGCAAAGTTACAAGATTGAATCCTCAAGAAATATACTTAGCTCTTCTTACTGGTGTTGTCTCTGAGGCCTGTGATGTGGTGTGGGAATAGCCATACTGTGTTGAAATTCTTTCAGCTCTCGTTGATATGGAAAAAGTTCTAAATGTATCTTAATTACTGGACCATAGTAAGATTACAGTATAGCCAGACTCCAGGGTAATTAACTTCTCTGTCATTTTGAAAATTAATTGGAGGAGACACTAAGAATTCTGCAGATAATCCCTCTCAATGGTAATATTGTAAATATTTAAGTATGGTTAATGTTATAGTAGTACCACATATTTATATATTATCCTATCTCCAAGGAATTCTAAATGACTTACAAATTGTTTTAAAATCTACTTACAGCTTCCAGATTCTCTGGGAAGCAAGATGTGACAAGTTCTATGAATAGTATTTAAAGACATAGAATTTGAAATTCATTGAGTGGCAAATTGAGACTCATCCAGTATGTCATTGTCGTAAGTTAGACACTCCTGGCACCCATACCTTTCCTGTTTTGTTGTTTTCAGTGGAGACCTAGAGCTTTCATTGCTACTTGATGAACTCTGTTCCTTCTAGCTTGATTTCTAAACATCATCATCACACCATACTCTGTTGCATGACGTTTAAGGCAAAATAGAATCTCTGTTTTTTTAGCATGGGATTGAGATTTCTGTACTCACAGGAAATTTTGCCGACAATCACAAACACATTGTTCTGGGTCAATAATCTCTTCTTAAATATTTTATGCATAACAAAGAAGGATTTCAGTGGATTCTAGGATATGATCAGTAGAAGGGAGGTGATGGGGTACATTGGACAGAACACTTGCCTATGATTCAGGGATCCAGGTTCTAGTCTTCAGTAGTCTGCCCTTTTTCAGAGATCTGTGAGCTGAGCTGAAGCTCATTGAGAATCTTCCCTAGGAGATGGGGCTTCAGGAAAGGAACTTGACTTACAAGGGAAGGCATAACTAGGGCCCTTTTGCACTAGATCTTTCTTTCTTTTTTTTTTTTTTTTTTTTTGCACTACATCTTTCTTAAACTCACCACAGTCTTTCTCACTTCTCTGGTCACTATTATAGATTTTTGGTAATTTAAAAATACAGGTAGTAATAATTGCTACCATTCTTGGGCTTTTACTCTTGTGAGTCATTATTCCCTTTCATCCTATGACCTAGGTTTTATCGGTGTGACCTTGGACAAGTGACTTAACCATTCTAGGTGTCAGTTGCATCAAGCGTAAAAAGGAGGAGTTTGACCAGATGTAGTGGTTTTTAAATTGGGTCTTGTGAATCTATAAGGATCAGGGGGAGAGTTTTGGCTTTTGAGAACATCAAGGAAGAAGTTGTGTGGGCAGCCTATCAGTCTTTTTCTCAGGCTATCAATCGTTTACCTCACTTTTAGTCACAGGAGCTTTGCTCTGTATCTGTGTTAAATAGTGACATTATTTGAAAAAAGTCTTCTCACACTAAAAAAAAGTATAGTTTTGCTTCTGTTAAGATGGAATAAAAGGGGTTGGATTTACCTTTCCACCTGAAATGAATAAAGATAGATAAAAGAACAGTGGATACCAGCTCATACATATGAGGAAACTGAGATGGGAGACGGACTAGACAAAAGCGTTAGAAGGAATAATCTCTGGTGCTAACACAGAGACTGGATTTCATGTAGCAGTGGATAGAATACTCAGAAAAGTCTTATTTCAGTGGCAGAAAGTAATTAGCCCTAAGTTAAACACTGCTCTGGTCCAGCCTAACAAGTGTTACAAGCAGGAACAAAAGGACCAACTAAACTGTTTCCTTGTACTTTAATGGTATCCTTGAATAAAGCTAAAAAATATAGGAATATAAAAATATCCAACGCCAAACAAAGGAAAATTCACAATGACTGGAATCTAATAAAAAATTACCAAGCATGCAAAAAGGCAGGAAAGTACAGCTCATACTGGGCAAAAAGCAATCAAACTGACTTAGAATTGACACAGGTGTTGGAATTATCAGACAAGGACATTAAAAACAATGATTATAACTATATTCCACCTGTACAAAAGTAAAATAGAGATAGGGAAGATGTCTTAAGGAAAGGCAAATCAGGTTTCTACATGTGAAAGCTATATGTGTGAGATGACAAATATGTTAGATAGTATTAATAGCATATGAGATATCATAGAAGAAAAGATTAGTGAATTTGAAGACCTAACAATAGAAATTGTCAAAAAAGAAACACACAGGAAAAAATTAAAAAAAAAAAAATAAGGCGTCAGTGAGCTGTAGGTCAACTTCAATGGGGGATGTGTGTGTGTGAGTATATATGTATGCATGAGTGTACATATATATGTGTATACTCACACACACTACTCAGCAATAAAGAGGAGTAAACTGTTGACACATAATATGGATGAATCTCAAAATAATTACTCCGAGTGAAAGACCAGAGAAAAAGGTGTGTGTGTGTGTGTGTGTGTGTGTGTGTATGTGTGTGTGATTCTATTTATATAAAACTCTAGAAAATGTAAGTTAATCAACAGTGATAGAAATCAGATCAGTGTTTACCTGGGGATGGGAGAGTGAGGCAGGCAGGAGTAGGAAAGAAGGATTGCCAAGGAATATTAGGAAACTTTTGGAATTGTTGGACATGTTTACTCTTTGACGGTGATAGTTTCATGAGAGAGAGAGAGAGAAAGAGTGTGTGTGTGTGTGTATGAATGGCACACACACACACATATATGTATGATATATATATATCAAAACTTATCAAATTATATACTTTATATGTGGTTTATTGTATGTGAATTATTATTATTTTTTTATTTCTTAAAAGATTTTATTTATTTGACACAGAGAGAGAGAGAGATCACAAGTAGGCAGAGAGGCAGGCAGAGAAAGAGGGGGAAGCGGGCTCCCCACGGAGCAGAGAGCCCGATACGGGGCTCAATCCCAAGACCCTGAGATCATGACCTGAGCCAAAGGCAGAGGCTTTAACCTACTGATCCACCCAGGCGCCCCTATTGTATGTCAGTTATACCTTTATAAAACTATAAAATTTTAAACTCTAAAACTTAAACTATCATGCTATTGATATTGAACTTCTCTTTTTTCTTCTAAATAATGAGCAAAATTTCCAGTGAGGGAGCTGCCGTTGATGGTGTAAATTATTATAATCCTTGTAGAAAACAATTTGGTATTATGTGTCAGGGTTCCTAAGAATGTTCATATTCTTTGCCTCAGAGTCCTGTTTTTGATAATCTAACCTAAAGAAATAATGGAAAAGACAGAACAAGTACTGTGGAAATCCTTATAGCCTCTTCCTCCCACAAAAATCTCCAGAAATGGCAAAAATCTTGTTTTTAAAATTATACTCCCAAACAGTTGGCCAAAAAACATTTGATCAATTTTAGAAAGATGGAAAATAGTTGGGGTTTGATTGAAGAATAAAATTACAGCCTAAAACCTGTGGAGGAGCCAACTCCTGCAAAGGTGAGTAGGGCCCCAAGGATGCTTCTAGCCAAAAGACTGGAGATTTTCAAAGGTCTGGCAAAAAGGCCCCTGTGGCAACTGATAGGGTGATTAATTGGGGTTCTGCAGCAGAAGTGGTCAGGTCTGCTGACCACCTGCACTCTCCCTCTCTTCTGCCTCTACCACTCCCAGGCAAAGAGCAACCAATATGTCTGTCCCCTTGGGCAGGAACAGTCAGTGGGAGAGGTTGGGTGGGGACTTTGGTGGCTGACACCCAGGTGAAATAATGAGTCCCTTCAGGAGAAGATGACTAAAGGCCTGCCCTGAGGGGGGTAGCACTCTCTGTTCCTCAGCCAAATCACAGGAAACAGGCTAGAGGTCACACTGCCCAGAACAAAATGTCTTACTCTCTCCCACAAGTAGGCTGAAGACACACAAAGGTTGAAGTGAAGTGATTGGGAAAAAATATAAAAGGAAAATGCTAACCAGAATACTGGCAATAGTGATATGAGGCAAAAGAAAATTCAAAGTAGGTATTATTAAAATGACTGAAGAAGAACACTTCAGAATAATAAAAGTAGTAAGAGTTATCAAACAAACCCTTATAATCCTGACTTTGGGAGTGTAGCTCCCAAATACATAGAGCAAAAGCAAAGAGAGAGTATAAGGATAAGTAGATCCACAGTCACAATGAACTAAAGGATATAATACAATCAAATACACTAAAGGATATAAAAGATTTGATCAACACAATAAATTTTACATACATATATATATGCAGCCAATGAACAGCATTCATTTTTTTCAAAACACATTAAGCAATAAAAAAAATCAATCACATATTAGAAAATGTTTACAAATTAAATAGAAATCACATAAGCCACATTGATTAATCATGGTACGTTTAAATTAGAAATTGAAAAGGAAAAAAAAACCCTTCAAACCAAAAGCCAACTAAACAACAGTTTTAAAATTAAAAACTGTACTCCTTAAAAACAAAACAAAGCTCTGTTCCTTGAAGAAAAATAAAAGCCAACATCTTTGTAACATCTGAGTTAAAGAGGAAATAAAGAACTACTTAGAAATGCAATATAATAAAAGTACAATGTGTTAAAGGCATCGATACAGCCAAGATAGCACTCAGTGAAATATTTATTATCATAATCATACTTACTAGGAAAAACAAGAAAAAAAATGAACTAATCTTTGAAATTAAGAAGCTAGATACTAAAAATTTAAAAAAAATTATGCATGCCTGAATAAAAATGCCAAAGTTAAAAAAAAAAAGATTTATACATTTTTGAATGAAAATGCCAAAGTTAAAAAAAAAAAGAAGTTAGTTATATCTGAGAAAAATGAACTTAAAGAATGTGAAGTAAAGGAATTAATAAAAGTATAAATTATTTACATAGAAATTTAAAAATAATTAAAGAAATTAGTAAAGTTGCCCTGTAAAACCAAAAGCTGTTTCTTTGCAAAAACTTGTGCATTCTGGTTCCCTGTGCCAGGACCTTCTGTCCCATTCTCCCTTCTTCCACTCCCATCAATCCTAGATACTAACAGGGAAACTCAGTGGTCATCCTACTACATCTCTATTCAGAGGGCCTGAATAATGAACATAACATGGTTCGTATACTTGTGACAGGTGGCATTTATCGGTTTATTTTATTGAAGTCTACAGATGATATGTCAGGAAATTTGAAGGCAGCCTGTACTGCATAGGATTGTGTGCAAACCTTAGCTATCTGAATACACTGTCAAAAATCCGGTACTTATAAACCCATAGGGGGCGCCTGGGTGGCTCAGTGGGTTGAAGCCTCTGCCTTCGGCTCAGGTCATGATCTCAGGGTCCTGGGATCAAGCCCCACATCTGGCTTTCTGCTCAGCAGGGAGCCTGCTTCCCCCTCTCTCTCTGCCTGCCTCTCTTCCTACTTGTGATTTCTCTCCCACTGTCAAATAAATAAATAAAATCTTTAAAGAAAAAAAAATTAAACCCACGATTTCTTTCTTGGAGAAGAAATTCTTTATTTGTGAGTGAGGCCTGAGGGAGGAATTGCAATTACTTTAGAACCTGTGAAGCCCTGTCTGTATGGCTGTAGTGTTTAGGTGAGGTTGGCACTGCTGCTTTTCTTTTGAGTCTATATACTTTGCTTCTCACCTGCACTTTATGCTCTAAAAAATGGTTACTCCTAGGAAAATTTGCAAAGGTCACTATTACATATGTTGCCACATTCCCAGCCCTTTGTAGCACCATCGAAGTATGTAGTGCTTTCCACTTTGGATCCCACTGAGCTAGGATGATACCCTAAATTCTAACCACTTCCTCCCCCATCCATCTTGTTAGTGCTATATATCATGACTTTATATTTCTACTATATCTAAGAGGCTGATAACTAATTAGACAAAATGATTTGTATTTAGAATTCCTGGATCTGAAAGGAGTCTCAGAAATCATCATGTTCACTCTCCTTAACGACTTTAAATCCATGCTCCCCACAGAGAGCTTTTTGACTTTCATTTTTTGAATATTCCTACCAGTCAAATGGTTTTTGTTTCACTTTACTTTTCATAGTATCTGTGATTAAAACTAAGAATCTTGGCAGAGCCCTGCCCTGTTCTGATGCGCTTCCCCTGTGGAGGTGTGTTCTCTTAGAATCACTGATACCTGGTGCAAGATTTGGATTTGCATTTGGTCGGTTTGGTTATATGTAACAGAAGCATGAATGCGGTGGCTTAGCCAGATAAGGGTTTGCTGAATTCCCAAGTAATAAGTCTAGAGGCAGAAAGTCAGGCTGGGACTGCTGCTTACGAAGTCACCAGAGAGTATAAGTTCCTGACCTGGGTACATTGCTTCCCAAAACTAGAGAGGGGTTCTGCTGGTATGGAAGATGGGAAGAATAGGTATCTGAATAAGAATTGGCAAAGCCCAACCAACCCATTTCATAGATAAAGAACCTGAGAGCTATATAATTTTAGTGACTTACCCAACATCATAAAGCTATTCAGTAACAAAGCTGAGACTAGAACTCAAAACCAAAGACTTTCTCTTATCTGGTGTTCTCAAAACCCCCCAAATTGGACATCTCTGCATTTTGCACCTGTCTTTCCCTTTACTTGAAACTGTAGGCCAACATGCCTGCCCATTTCGACCATCTGAAAGATCTACCCCTGAATTCTACACATCCCATCTTATTTTTCTTGACTTGAAGGTAGTGATTTCAAGAACTTGGGAAAAGCAGTGTTGGAAGTTGAGTTTGGCCCAAGGGTTAAGTCTTCAGATCGTATAATTCTTCAGCCTCTTCATAATGTACATTAACCTAGTGATAGCTCCTTCTCACCTACCTTACCCCCTCTTCCCATATACCATTTCCTTCCCACTGCTCCCCAGGATCTGCTTTGCTTCTTGAGCTCCATGAGGGTAGAGCTGCCTTAGGAGCCCAGTTCTCTCTGCACTCTCTGTTCTTAAACCACAGCCTCTAGCAGCTAAATTAGAGGAGTTTTGGTGGGGGGAGGGATCGTTATTTTTGTGGGACTAATAAGTCCTTCAAAGAAATTAGATATTACCAGGACAGGACCCTTTGTTTTCTCATCTTTGAGTTTCCCATAGCACTATCTGCAGATACTAATAGTAATTCCTCAAAACATGTTTGTTGGATGAATGGTCAGCGTGGATGGGTGTGACCTCCAGGAAACTTCTAGGAATGAGGTCTGGAGGTTTGTAAAGGGTATGCTTTGCTTAGTGCCTAGTACATGGTAAGCCCCCTGGTATGATGTCTGCAACTTATATTCAACTATTTCAGCATCAGTAGTATATTATTTCAGTGTTGCTTTAAGCTACAGTCTGGATATGATCAGTTGATCTAATCAGAAATATATACCTCAGGAGTAGTCAGCTTCTGTTTAATCAGAAAAGTCACACTTCGAAGGTAACTTCAATAAGCCATCTCCTATCAATACTAGAATCATTACTAATTGCATAATGAATGTTAATAAAGATAGTGGTATTCAAGATAAGTTGGGAGGTATAAAATTTTTTTTGAGATATTTCCTATTCTTGTATAAATAGGCTATGAGAAATTAGTAAGGTCTCATGGATGGTGCCATTGGTGTATTGGTAAATATTTAACAGGCTCTTTGGGGAAATTTGTAGTGTTTGCTGATTTCTGTGGTGTAAATGCTCCTACCAATGGCCCCAAAACCAACTTGATGCTACTGAACAAGACCTTGGGAAGAGATGTGCACAATTGGTGCTAGTCAATACTTAGGAGTCTCAATGAGCCAGTCTCAGTACACCTTAATTGTGTTCTCCTGTAGAGCCCTGTGTCCAGCCACTGGTTCCTGGGTTCTTCGCTGTCTCACTCCGATAGAGGTTAACTGTGTCCTGCTATGTCATCCTGTTAGTCTGAGGTGAATGTTTCTTGCAAGGTATGGGCAGTGCTCTGAAAAAGACAGAAATCTTTGAGCTTACAGAATAGGTTGTTTGACTGTTTTTGGCCTCCTTCCAAATAAATGTCTGTCTGTGTGGCTGGATTTGGTCTGAGATTTTAGTCCACAAAACCAGTTAGAAAGATTAGGGGAGCAACTAAGTTTCCTTTTCTTCTAACAGTGGCCCACTGAGAGCTACCAAAAGTAACCTAATAGTTGTGCATAGAAAGTGGTGAAGGCCAATTTACAATGCCCTCAGTGAATATTTGTTTGGGGAATACATGCTTCCAATCCTTGGAAGTCAGCATTATGCCTAGAGGTGGTCTCTCAGACCTTAACAGGCCACCGTGCTGCTGTTATTTGTGAGGTATTTTCCCATGTGGCTGAGGGTGAGCTGGATACCAGACTCTCCCCTGAGTAGCTTTATATAACACGGAGTTGCTTAGAGCAGGTGTCTTGGTTGCTTTGGATCAGGTGTCTCCAAAACAGGCTCTGAAACAGGAGTTTGGATGTTAGTTTATTGGGGAGTGATCCCAAGGGGGTAAGGGTATGAGAACAGAGACCCAAAAAATGGAGGAAAGCAAATGAAAGAGACACTAATAGATACATCACTTCTGTGGGCAGCTAACCTTGTTGCAGATCCTCTGAGAAGGTGAGTGACACATAACTAAGAGCTGTCTCACCAAGGAACTAAAAAGCCGAGACATTTGTTTACCAACGTTTGTGCCTCACTGGTTGCAAGGACCAAGCATGCTCTCGAGTCCAGAGAAAAATTGCAGGTGAAGAGCAATACATGTACTTGAAGCCTCTGGTATGTTTGAGAACTGTCTGCTGACGCTGTAAATGATCTCCGAGTGGGCTGAGGGCATATGGACGGGCTTGACCTCCAGCAGCGTAGCCTGTCCTCCTCAAAGTGGAAAAGCCTCCCTCACATCCTGGCAGGACACAGAGGTTTTTTGGGAGTGAACGAATAAGAGGTCATACCCCTACTCTACCCTGCTCTAGGGTGCTGCCCTTGTACTGGAAGGGGGTCGGTGCTGGACCCCAAGGTGTGGGGGAGCTGAAGGGAAATAGTCTTGACTCTTGACTAATTCCCTTGACTATCAGCCATGCTCCCAGTGAATTTGGGAGAGAATGTCTGCCTGTTGGGTTCTCACCACCACCCACTTTCACTGCGTGCAAAGGAGGGACCCAGACGTGGTCCCAGAAATCTCCCCAAACTTTCACACATTTTTCTTTGAGACAGGGAAGCCCGTGTCTCCTCTAAATCCCACGTGCAGCAAGTGTGAATTCTTCCTTACACCTATGTCAGCAACAGTGAAGAACATCAGACTTTATAGAGAGCATCTGTATAGTCCATGTATCCAGGCTCTTCTGTCTTTAAGTAATATTTGTTTGTTCTTTATCTTAGCTGGTGGTGCCCCCAGGCTGTTGAAGGGCAGACACCATCCTTAAAAACTGCAAAATAAATACCTTGGCAAAACCAGAAAGTGTTAGCAATTGGCTGAGGTCAAATTATTTAAATGAACATCAGCTTCTCCATCATGAAGAACCTCCAACTGAAAATTAAATCAGCCTAATAATAACCATTTGTTTCTCCCTCTGCACACATGAGTTGGCAAAACTACTGTCTGCTTCCAATTGGGATATTTTATTCATTTTTGGTTGCATTCTTTTCATCCCAGTTCAGTATTGAGATTTTTATCCTGGGGCTAATTAGTTTCAATGATATTTGCACAGCATCAAACTTTTTGGAGATAAATACAAGTAGAATAGCCAGGTGGTATAATGGATTTTTTTTTTCTGTGTGAGTTTATGCCATCCTTACTGTCTTCCCCTTTCAAATTTTTCTAAAAATGATAAAGAAAAATGTTATGAAATCTGTCAGCATAAGAAGACAAGAGCTTCACAGAAAAGATAAGAGAAAAAAATCATTTGCCATCCCTCAGGGGCAGATTCTGAAGGAAATGTACAGCTTTATTTCTATTGCAGGAATATGTCAGATGGATGAAAAAAATTCTGCCTTGGCATAATGGGCCCTGTTTGCAGCCGACAGCTTGAGGTTTCTGCACCAGGGACCTGGAAAGTTGTCAGTGTGAATAAAAAGTTTTCCTGATAATGGTTTTGGTTCACTGTGTGCAAGCTTGTGCTATTCCTAGTGTTTGGTCAGAAAGAAACTATAATATGGAATGCATTATACGGAAGAGCCAAAAATAACATCTGTCTCGCAAATAAGGGAAACGATCTCATTTCATATCTCTTCTTATTTGACAGCATCTTTTTTTTTTCTTTACTGGAAAATTATAGTTTTGTATAGTTTACAGAAATAACATTTAAACATCACATGTGATTTTAGACGCAAATGGGATCTACTTAATAAAACACACAAGCAATTAGAGAACTTGGTTGTAATCACTTCTGAAACCCCAGAAGGTTCACATGGACTGAGCTGAGTTGCTGCCTTCCCAGCTTCTCTCGTTTCAGAAGCTTAGTAGAGGAAATCACCGCTGCCCACATCATGTATACAGATCATCTTTACCTAGTAGTACAGATGGTTTTGAAGTTCATACTGCTACTGCTTGGGCAGATTTCTCGTTTCTAGAATGAAAATTACATTCGCCAGGGATTAGAGTTTGGTGGACACAGACGTTAAGCACACTTGGCAGCTCATCCTAGAGACCTTCTTAGAGAGGAAAGGATGATTAAGATAGAGACCCCAGTTTTCTGTTTTTAATTTTATGTAACAGAGGAGTTACCTCTTTTAGCTGTGAGGTAAGTCTACCTACTTATATTTATTGTTTATTGCCCTTCTAAATATACGAACTCTTCTGCATGTCCAAAATGTGCTATGTGAAGGTGACTGATTTTTTGGTAAATGTGTCATGACAACCATGTTATTTTCACTTAGATTTGTCTTGCTCTTGGATCTGCTGTTGAGTTATTTTGATTAGATGGACCTCCATGTCTCAGAAGGAGCTGGTATTTCCTGCTATTATGACTGTGCTTGATGAACTACCAATCTTCTGTTCTTTTCATTCTTACTGTTTGGTTGGATGTCTTTGATTTCAGGGGCCTTATCTGTTGGTTGAATCATCTCTTGCATGCACAGAAAGAATCTATTTGGCTAAGTAAATGATCTGTCTTTTGAGTGATTCTGACGGTCTATAACGGGCAGTATTGAAGTGGAAGAGGTGGTCATCGTGTTAGCAATAGTGGTGATGGAGATTGGTGGTAGCAGAAGTGACAGATGTGGGTTATTGGAAATGGTGGTGGTGAAGGAGATGGCAGTGGTCGCAGAGGTGATGGTGGTGGCGATGGAAATGGTGGTGGTGATGGAGAAGGTGGTGATGGGGTGGTGACACTATTTTGCTGGGCTCAGGCTTTTGAGAGAGTTACACATAAGAGGCACTGAAGGAAGGCCAACTATTAATGATGGTGGTCAAATTTTTACTATTTAAGATGTGGTCTGTAGAATAAGATAATAAGATAATAAGATAATAAGAATAAGATAATAAGTTGGTAGCATAGATACCAACTGGGATTTTGTAACAAATATAAAAGCTTAGGTTCCATCTCATACCAGCTGGGTGACAGTCTACATTTTAACAATATTCTCAGGTGATTTGTATGTATATTAAAGTACTAGAATCATTGGTCAAGAGGAGAAATAGCTACATGTATTGTTACCCTCGTTGCCCCATCCTCCTGCACTATCTCCTTACCATGAAGGAATCTCAGCTTTCCCCTGCATATAAGGTAAGGGAGGTCAGTGTTTAGCTGCAGAATAGGTTATTTGGCTTATAATCTAGGATCTAGAGTCAGCTGTAAGTATGGATCCAAAAGAAACCTTGTCATACCCTGAAATTTGAAATTTCCCAACTAAATATATCTTCCTCTAAAGATTGCTGCTGTGTCTGACATTCTCATTAGCTTGACTTTTTAAGAAGCCCAGCCTTTTAACAGGAATGAGACATTTAGGTACCACACTGAGCCACTGATTATATCATCTGATTAATATATTAGCATGCACAGAACATTGGGACTGAAACCCATTCCACATGGATTCCTTAGGGCAATCTTCAGGAGGCTTGCCTATCACACCAGATATCTAGTGGGAACCCATGGCACAATGCTGATACACACACACACACACACACACACACACACACACACACACACACACACTAATTACCTTAGCAGAAGTTCCTTTGTAGTGTTAGTGGTATGTGTGTAAATTGTGTGAGGAGAGGCAAGGTTGATCTCTACACATATATTATGGTTATGTATTTGCTGTATGATAAGCTGCCCCAAATTCCTAGTGGCTTAAAGCAACAAATCATTTATTTTTACTTACAAGTGAATTGTTCGGGCTGGGCTCAGTGAGGATAGCTTGTCTCTACCTACATAGTGCCGGCTAGGTTGGCCTGATTGAGACTGGAAGGTATGCTTCCAAAGTGGCTCACTCCCATGAACCAGTTGGTGCTTAGCTGGGGCTGTCAACGAGGGTCTTGGTTCTTCTCCATAGGACCCTTTTGCTGGGGCTTCTTCACAGCATGATGTTTGGGTTCCAAGAGAAAGTGTTCCCAAGGACTTGGGCAGAAGCTGTAAAACTTCTTTTAGCATCTGAAGTCTCATATGTCATTTCTTTATGATTGTCTTTCTTTCATGTGGGTGCCCTTTCCCTATGTGTATCCCAGTGGCTCACCCCTTCTTTTCAGTACTGAGTTTTCCTCTGCATCTTCTCATTATCAGTCCCAATCCAAATGCTGTAATGAGAAACACCATTCAAAGGCAGGTGTTTAATGATATAGTAGGCTTCCAGTATTATCTTTCTCAGGATGTTTACCTTGTATGTAGTGATTGCACCATTGTTTAACCTAAATCAAACTTGCTGTATATTTATTGAGACTCTGTTATGTGTAAGGCTGTGTGTAGGGCTGTGGGAAGTGCCAAAGCAGCATTAGACATGACTTGTCCCAAGGAACTTAAAATTTGGCTGTAGAAAGGAACCTAATATACATTAGGAATAATGAAAATAGAGGTTCAATGCTGAGCTGTTGGTTTTGAACATAGGGTATTTTATTGAGGCAAACTCAGCACCAGGATGAAATGTAAGGGGCGGTTGCTAGAGCATTTTTCTCCACCATATGGGGCTCCACAGAGTGCTTTATAAAGACCCGCTGTGATTCTGCTGTACAATGGGAGTGGTTGCCGGGTCTCAGGGAAGCCCTGTGGCCCAGAGACCTGTGGAGGGTGGTGGTGGTGATGGTGGATGGGTAGACTGGGGGAAATCCTTACTCGTTATGCTTGCAGATGCAATCAGGTGACTGAAGACTTTATAAAGGAGGTGTGAGGACATGGGAAGTGTCATTGCACTCCGCGTTAGTTCAACAGCCACATTCTTCAGGTTGTTGTACTTGGGTAACATCCCTCCTCTCCAAGTAGTGCTGCGGGTGTTTGGAGGAAACCCTTATCTTGATTTTCACAATGACAATCGGATTTGAACCATGCTCAGAAACTTCCAGAGAGCTTACCTGTCCTTCAGCTCTTCGGAGGGGAACAGGATATTTTGTGGTAGGTCAGGAGATGCAAGAAAACTGGTAGGATGGGGAATGCAAATAAGGAAAACCTGATCTACAGAGAATGGCAGAGAGTTAACAAGCAGGACAGGCATGTAGCACACATTTAAATGAGACAAGTTTCCTATCTTTTAAAACAAGTCTACCAACTTTTCATGTATGCAGGGAGACCACACAGCGTTTGGCATAAAATTCAACCGGGATGGATTTCGGACTTTACCTCTGTTCCCGCCTATTCCCACACACCCCACACTCTCAAAGAAACAAAAAGGGAAGCGAATTTGGGGGGCGGTAGGCTAAATGCCTACAGAAGAATACCACCAGCTTAACATAGAACTGCCACATTTAATTCTAGGCCAGGCTCGCTGCCAAGTCCCACAGAAAGCAAATGCACACCCAGTGTTTTAGCCACAAGTTAACACTGCAACAGGGCCCATTAGCGATTTGTAAATCATTATTCCCGTTGGTACAGTTACTACCTCATCTGGAACTAGGCAGGGGCAATTTTAAGGGAGCCTATTTATATCATTAGCTAACTGCTGGCTCATTCATTCATTCATGTCTCCAGTCACAGCCTTTCCTTTGTGCAGCACCAGCACTCTCTTTGTGTTTCCTTACGGCATTTGTCACACTGTATTGTTAGCATCACCAGATTTGGTTTCATTTCTTCTTAAGGACACATTTGGCTTAGACTAAATTTCCCCCACCTTTTTTGCCTTTAGGTGTAGCCACATTACAGAGTCCTGTGTAAAGGAATGTGAGCTGATGTAGTGAATTCCATATACAGGCCTAGGACAGCTTTTCACACAAAATCATTTATGCTCCTTTCCCCTTCCAGCTGGCTGGAATGGGGATAATGTGCAGGGAAATTTTTATGATTTTCTTTTGTAAAAATGTCTTCATTTAGTTTTAGTATTAGGGTTTTGCTGGCCTCATAAAAGGAATGAGGAAGTATTCCTTCCTCTGTTTTCTAAAAGTTTGTGGAAGACTAGAATTATTTCTTCCATAAATATTTGATAGAATTCACCAGCAGAACCCTCAGGGCCTGGAATTTTGTTTTGTGGGAAGGTTTTAAAATCAGTTCAATTTATTCAACAGCTATAGGGCTATTCAAATTTTTTACTTCATTTTGCCCAAGTATTGGTAAGGTGCATTTTTCAAGAATTTGTTCATTTCGTCTAAATTGTGGAATTCGTTGGCATTAAGTTTTTAATAATGTTCATTTCTTATCTGTTTGATGTTTGTAGGATCTGTGGTGATAATCCTTTTTTCATTCCTGATACTGGCAATTTGTGTTCTCAGTGTAACTTTGGTAACCAAATGTTGAAGATGCTTTAGCCATAAGATGGAATGTACGTAGGTCTTTGAGTCACCCTTTGGCGGAGAGCTGCCAACTCATCTGAAATGCCTGCATCATATCGTTACGTGAGCCAGAAATAAACAGCTGTTGCATTAGGAACAGATTTGGGGGCGTTTGGTTTGCTATGGCAACTAGTATCACTTCACCTATTGAGAGTGTCATTATTGGTTTGTGTTTATATTTCCCGCTCTGTTGTGGCCCCCAGAGGACAAGGGTGTTGGGAACACGGCTCTTGGTATTTATTCTTGGGCTTAGCACGATACTTGGTGAATATTGGGTTTTCCACAAATGCATCTTGAATATAAATGAATGACTGAAATAGTTCCTATGTGTTTGGAGCCTACAGGTTTTCTTTCCCTGAGATGGGTGATTCAACAACGAGCTAGAGCCCCTAGGACACTTAGCCTTGGTTGCTCTGTCTTTCTGTCCTGTGGGTTTCCCCACCCTTCTTCTCACTACTTTCTGTTTCCTGCCTGTATTCCGAACCACACCTATATGTGTCTGTCAGGGGCCTGTTATGGCAGTAAAATCTCAGCAATTCAGATACCACTGGAAGGGAATTCAGAATAAACCAGACAGGGTCTAAGCTTATGTTTGCTTTTGCTTTCTTACCAAAGCGTACCAGCAAAGTATCAACCCATCAAACACTACCACCACTTAGAACTCTATGCAAATGAGTATGTAAAAATAGATTCCAGAGAGGAACATTGAGATTACTTGAAAGAACAGACTTGTAAAGGATACTTCCAGTGATATCAATTTAATGTCTTTGCATATAAACAATAGACTAATTACAAATTATACTTAATTAAAATTGGTATCAGATCCACTGCTGGGAAGAGGACATTTTGCTGTACCTTAGCATATATTCCTATAAAACAATTCAATAAAAGATGTTTTGTATTTCAAAGTGTCACCAGATTAGACTAGTCCTTTTTTTTTTTTTTTTTAAAGATTTTATTTATTTATTTGACAGAGACAGAGAGATCACAAATAGGCAGAGAGGCAGGCAGAGAGAGAGGGGGAAGCAGGCTCCCTGCTGAGCAGAGAGCCCGATGCAGGGCTCGATCCCAGGACCCTGGGATCATGACCTGAGCTGAAGGCAGAGGCTTAACCCACTGAGCCACCCAGGTGCCCCTAGACTAGTCCTCTTAAAAGCAGGAAGTATTGGTGAGGGGCTCCCTGTGCTAAGCAACCATTAGCTGAAGGCTGGGTGTCTTTTGCAGTTCTTTTAAGTGAGAATGGAAACATTCCAACACATACACTTTGCTGGGTTCTAGGTAACCTTGCGAGGGTTTTTCAGGTAATAATAAATGCTTACAGCCAAGTTTCATTTCATTAGTGCTTTTTCTTAATTGCTGTCAAGTTTGCTAGTCTATTTAAAGCAAACAGGTGGCACGCTAATTCTCAGAATATTTTTGTTCTTGGTCTTGTCTAGTCTATGCTGAAGAGTTTCTACAGTACTCTCTTTCATGCTTCACACACATCCTTAGAAAAGTATGTAGGCCTCCTTCGTTGTACTCTGCAAATGCATTCTAGCAAAGTTTATTATAAAGCAAATATTTTCTTTTTTTTTAAGATTTTATTTATTTGTCAGAGAGTGAGAGAGAGAATGAGCACAAGCAGGGAGAGCAGGAGAGGTAGAAGCAAGCTCCCCACTGAGCAAGGACTCCGATGCGGGGCTCGATCCCAGGGCTCTGGGATCACAGCCTGAGCAGAAGGCAGCCGCTTAACCTACTGAGCCACCCAGGTGTCCTGTAAATATTATTTTTTATAAGGATCTGAAGATTGACTCATCTGGAGAAAATCCTCCAGTGGATTGGGTTGAAAAGTTCCGGGCAAGAGGTGTGTTGAAAGGGTATGTAACTGAATGGCTCAAGGCAGCACTGCAAGACTTGTGCACTTCCTGGACGTGCAGTCTCTACTCAAACCATACTTTTGCTGATTATGTCACCTTTCTCAACTCTGGTCCCTTAACCTACCCCCACTCCCACCTCCATCCCTCCTTAGCCTATCGTAGGGAGCCCTAGGCGTTTATGCAGCATCCAGAAATTCCTTCATTTCATACTCAGTTCTCTAAACGCTGCTTCCTTTTTCCTTTTTTTTTTCTTAAGGTTTTTTAAAACTTATTTGACACAGAAGAGTACAAGTAGGCAGAGCAGCAGGCAGAGGGAGAGGGAGAAGCAGGCTCTCGGCTGAGCAGGGAGCCTGATGAGGGACTCCATCCCAGGACCCTGAGATCATGACCTGAGCTGAAGGCAGTTGCTTAACCAGCTGAACCACCCAGGTGCCCCTCCTTTTTCCTTTCATTTGGTTATTTACTGTCCCTTAAAGCTGGGCTATGATGTTGTGCCTCCACAGAAGATGTCACTGTCTATGAAATGAAATATTCCTGTCTGACCATTTCCTAAATTGGAGGCTTTAGATTCTGGAAAAATACGAATACAATTTGGTTAGTTTAAACTACATATAATTTACTTAATCACAGGGAATGTGTTAAGAGTCAGATAGCAGAGTAAAACCTTGTCATAAATTATCTTGCTTTAATAATGCTAATTATAAAAACTCATAACTATTGAGTGTTTACTATGTTCCAGATGCTGTTGTAAGTACTTTACATTAAAGCATTCGGTTCTCAGAGCAAGCACTATTATTATCATTCCCATTTACAGACGAGAAAACTGAGGTACAGAGAGGATAAATAATTTATCCAAGGTTACACAGCTTGTAAGTGACGTCTGTACCACATATTCAAATATTTCTTGTTGAAGAATCTTCCTCGTGCTCAGAGTAATACATATCTTCTTTTGCTATATTAGAGAAATACTGTGAAAGTTATTCTTGTCTGTAAATGCCAATTGTATAAAAATGTTCTATTCCATATTTTAGACCTATACTTATGTTAATGACAATCATTTTATCTAGTACCCTCAAATAATCATATCTTGTTTTTTAATCCTGGAATATGAGACCTAAATTGTTAATTTTGATGGGATATTTTACAAATTGAATTGTAAGCCATCTCTGCTATCATTATGGTTGGTAAGATTGATTCTCTTTATAACTAGTTTGTTCTCACTTAATAATGTATGGTATTACATAATTTGCCAGTTTTCGCTAGTAAAATCCATGTTGTAAAAATAAAGGGAAATTGGCTCCTGAAACTCTTGCTGCCCTATCATTTCTGTGGTGTATTGTAAGATTTAAATGCAAAAATACATATGGTATCACTTAGAAGTGTTAGATCCCTGGATAACTGAACATAATTAAAAAAAAAAAAGAAATGTTAGCTCCATAATCAAATGTTAATTATTTAAGTTTGTATTATATCTTATTAAGCCTTCACTTATAAAGCAATTTTAGGCATGCTAATTCCTCATGGGTTCATGTATGTTTTTGATACATATTTGTTGAAAGATTTCATTTTTCAAGTTCAATTATGAAATTCTGAGTATTTCTGCAGTAGATTTATTACATTCATAACCCCAGCTTTTCACTCTCCTTACTGTAGGAGGGACATTTTGACCCAACTCTTGACTCTGTGGTCAGCCACATGACTTGCTTTGCCTTAATGGGATGTTAACAAATGTGGTGCAAAGTATGCAGTCTGGACTCAGTCTCTTGCTGCTATTGCATATTTGCCATAACCACGAGAACATGACCAGGCTAGCCCACTAAAAGGCTGTAAAAGACACATGTAAAAGATTCAGCTCGTTTGAGGCCATCCAAGACCAGTCAGTTTCTAGCCAACCTGCCAGCTGTCCACAGACTCACAAGTGAGTCTAGCCAAGATTAGCCAAGTATGAGCCAGATCAATAGAACTAGCCAGCTGATCTATAGACTAGTAAGAAATATTAGATTATTGTTTTAAGCTACTACCCTTTGGGATGTTTTGTTATATAGCAGTAGCTAACTGATACAACCTTAATTGCCTCAATAATCAATTACTATTCATGAATCCCCAAATTGAGTACACATTGAGTCTGGTCAGCATTGTGGTTTAGGCTCTTTGCTTTGGAACTGGACTACCTACAGTTCAAATATCAAATTTTAAACTTATTTAACTTATAATAGTGCCTGGCAACTAGGAAGCATTAAAGCATGTTAAGTAAAATGCTCTGTGGCTAGATTTGTGGCAAGTGTATGCACGTATGGTCTCTTTCTCCTTCACTCCTGTGAAGTAGATAATATTATATCTGTTCAGTAGCTGTGGATACCAAGGTCTGGAGATGTTAAGAAACTTACACAGTATCAGTCATTAAAATGGCAGAGCTAGAATCTAGGTCTGGCCTTTTTTATATTCACTATAGTGCGTCTTAGGCGTTTAAGCCTTCTTTGGGGTCTTTTGTCCCAAATTCAGTCTTGTGTCTCCAGTAGAATTTTTTAAAAATAAATTCAGAAATCTAAATAATACAGGGCAGGAGAAGATGCAACAGAGAAAATGTGGAGTGGGCTGAGTGCTGAGTATCCTCTTTTACTTACCAAAATCCTGTTAATACACATCTGATTTGGTCATGAGAAATGAAGATAAATGAGAACCACCAAGGCTAGATTTTATCTATTTAGTACACTTTATTAAACCAGACTTATTACTGGATTTGAGGATGGAGCTCGGGAATAAACCTACTGAACTTACAATGTTTGAGTTATAGATTTATTTTTCAAGGAAGTCCAGCTTTATATAGGTAAGTAATATTTCCATGGCAAATACTGTTGTTTATAGATCCCACTGAGCAGTTACATAATTACTGATATTTATTTCTCACCTCTTCCCTGTCTCCTGCTGAACTATATGGAATTATTAAACATAGCTCCAGTCTTTTTTTGTTATCATTTTCCTTGGAAAGATGGTAATGATCCCAAATTTTGGATTCCAGGAGATATATAACTGAGATTTTGTAATCCTTCATTCCTCTGGATTATCCCATATAACTTTTGACCCTTGTCACCAACAAGCAGCAAAATGCTAAACTTGTCCCTTTCTTGTGCATGTGTTAAGTCGTTAAAGAAAAACAACCCCATTGGAGTCAATTCTTTGGGAGCCAACTTTGGAAAACCTGGCCTGCATAATCCACAGCCTGGATAATATGCTTCTGAACTCCAGAATCTTTGCCGAATGTATTTTTCCAAGTGTTCGGTTTCTGTTTTCCTTGATGCTTTCCTTTAGTCTAAAGGAGACTCAGACTGTCGTAAACAGTTTCTGCCTGGAACCAATCTCAAATGACCCAGGTTTTTTTAGTCCTGTATCCTCTACATCAGAATCATAGTGTTCCTCCAACCAAATGTTTAAGAGCTGCAGTTCACCCCAGAAGCTTAAGACTAGTCACTTTATGTGTATGGTGACAAGCGTATCAGCTAAGATGAGGACCGCCCTTCTGGGTCAGGAGCTTCCTTGCTGGAGATGGACTATTGTTGCATGAATCCCTGTCTCTAGGGATCGACCAGTCCAAGTCCAGACTCATGGACAGATAATTATTATCATAGGAAAGTCACTTCAAAGAAAGACTAGAATTCTGTGGCTGTGAGATCACGGTTGATCTGAGTGCAACTTTTGCAGCATTTCATTAGTTTTTCCCTGCAACAGTCCAGGAAGTGGCATGCAGGAGGCTTTCTGGCTCACAGATTTGTTGTGCTTCTGGCTGAAAAAAAAAATTGAAATCTTAAGAAATATGTTTATGGTGCCTGTATCTTAAGAAGCTTTTACTTGATCTTGGCAGCGCAAGCGGCTGTTTGAACAATTGAAAACATCTTTTTAAACTGTTTCCAGAAAGCATTTGCAAACACCCCGAAGTAAGGTTACATACTTACAATTCAACTCTAAGCCTCAATTAAGGTTGTTGTTGTACAGCATTTGCTGCCTCTTAATAGCCTGACACCATAATAATATTATGCAGTATCCCGAGATAATGAGAAGAATGCCTAACATCTGCTTATACTCAGAGAACAAAGGAGAATGCAAGGATGGGTCCTGCAACACTTGCAAAGCACTGCTTTTGCTTGGCGGAGATGCGGGGCGGCTTTTCCCATGGAATGCTTCTCTGCCATCCAGAGGCAATGGCAAATTGTTCTGGAAGAGGTTGGAGAAAGCTTACCATTGATAGGCTCCTCAGCTGGGAGCTCAGCAAAACTGACCTCACTAAAGAAACCATTTTTGGGCTACTCTGGAATAGTTAAAGATAGTATTTTTAATGACCGTTTCTTTTTTTTGTGGCAAGAACATTTAAGATTTAGTGTTATTAGCTCGGATCACCATGCTGTACATTAGATCCTCAGAACTTATTAATCTTATAACTGCAAGTTTGTACCCTTTGACCAGTATTTCCTCATCTTCCCTATCCCCCCACATGTCCCCCCACCCCCTGCCAGTCCCTGGTAATCACTGATCTACTCTCTGTTTCTTTGAGTTTGGCTTTTTTAGATTCTAGCCATTCTGCATCTAAATTGGCAAAGAAATCAAACTCTCACTCTTTCCAGATGACATGTTACTCTGTGTGGAAAACCAAAAGACTCCACCCCAAAATTGCTAGATCTACAGGAATTCAGCAAAGTGGCAGGATATAAAATCAATGCACAGAAATCAGTTGGATTTCTATACACAAACGATGAGACAGAAGAAAGGGAAATTAAGGAATCGATCCCATTTACAATTGCACCCAAAACCCAAAAGATACATAGGAATAAACCTAACCAGAGAGATAAAAGATCTGTACTCTGAAAAGTATAGAACATTTGTGAAAGAAATTGAGGAAGTCACAAAGAAATGGAAAAACATCCCATGCTCATGAATTGGAAGAAAAAAATATTGTTAAAATGCCTGTCATACCTAGAGCAATCTACACATTCAGTGCAATCCCCATCAAAAGATCCTCAACATTTTTCACAGAGCTGGAACAAATAATCCTAAAATTTGTATGGAACTGGAAAAGATCCCAAATAGCTAGAGGAATGTTGAAAAAGAAAACCAAAGCTGGTGGCATCACAATGCCAGGCTTCAAGCTCTATTACAAAGCTGTAATCATCAAGACAATATGGTACTGGCACAAAAACAGACACATAGATCAATGGAACAGAATAGAAAACTCAGAAATGGACCCTCAGCTCTATGGTCAACTGATCTTTGATGAAGCAGGAAGGAATATCCAATGGAAAAAAAAGTCTCTTCAAATGGTAGTGGGAAAACTGGACAGCCACATGCAGAAGAAGGAAAGTGGACCATTTCCTTACACCATACCCCAAAATAGACTCAAAATGGATGAAAGACCTAAATGCGAGATGGGAATCCATCAAAATCCTAGAGGAGAACACAGGCAGTAACCTCTTCAACCTTGGCTGCAGCAACTTCTTCCTAGACACATCTCCAAAGACAAGGGAAGCAAGGGCAAAAATGAACTATTGGGACTTCATCAAGATAAGAAGTTATTGCACAGCAAAGGAAACAGTCAACAAAACTAAAAGCTGACAAAATGGGAGAAGATATTTGCAAATTACGTATCAGATAAAGGGCTATTATCTAAGATCTATAAAGAATTTATCAAACTCAACACCCAAAAAACAAATAATCCAGTCAGAAATGGGCAGAAGACCTGAACAGACATTTCTCCAAAGAAGACATACAAATGACCAACAGACACATGGAAAAATGTTCCACATCACTTGGCATCAGGAAAATACAGATCATACCACAACTAGATACCACCTCATACCAGTCAGAATGGCTAAAATTAACAAGTCAGGAAACAAATGTTAGCAAGGGTGCAGAGAAAGGGGAACCCTCTTACACTCTTGGTGGAAATGCAAGCTAGTAAGGCCACTCTGGAAAACAGCAAGGAGGTTCCTCAAAAAGTTAAAAATAGAGCTACACTACAACCCAGCAATTGCCCTACTAGGTTTTTACTCAAAGGATACAAATGTAGTGATCCAAAGGGGCACCTGCACCCTAGTGTTTATAGCAGAAGTGTCCATACTAGCCAAACTTTGGAAAGACCCCAGATGTCCATCGACAGATGAGTAGATGAAGAAGATGTGGTGTATATATATACTGAACCATCTAAAAAAAAAAGAAATATTACCATTTGGAACTATGCGGATGCGACTTATTATGCAAAGCAAAATAAGTCAATCAGAGAAAGACAATTATATGCTTTCACTCATATGTGGAATTTAAGAAACAAAGAAGAGGAGCATAGGGGAAGGGAGGGAAAAATAAGATGAAATCAGAGAGGGAGAAAAACCGTAAGAGACCCTTAACTGTAGGAGACAAACTGAGGGTTCCTGGATGGGAGTTGGGTCGGGGGATGGAGTAACTGAGTGATGGGCATTAAGGAGGGCACATGATGTAGTCAGCATTGGCTATTATATGCAACTGATGAATCCCTGAACTCTACCTCTGAAACTGATAATACACGGTATGTTACTTAATTGAATTTAAAGAAAATAAAACAATAAAAAAATAAAGATAGCTATTCTGACAAGTATGAAGTGGTACCTCATTGCGGTTTTAATTCACATTTCCCTGATGATCAGTGATGTGGAGGTGTTAGCTAATGTTATGGTGGTAATCATTTTGTAATGTAAATGTTTCAAATCAACATGTTGTACACCTTGAACTTGCACAATAGTATATGTCAATTATATCACAATAAAGCTGAAAAATGTAAATGATAAATAAGTTGAATTTTTAAATTCGCTTGTTAAAATAAGAGTAGCCAGTTTTCAGATGGCAGAGAAACTCCAGAGATAATGAGTCTTTCTGACTTGGATTTTTGCTATAATCTTTTCTAATCTCTAATGTCGTCCTCTGGAACTAAGTGATGGGGAATGATGTTTAATATGCCCTTCTGACACTTGTAGTAATAGACCCACCTTCCCTTATGCCATGCTCTGCTTTCCTGGGGTCATATTATATAGGGACAAAGATTGTCGTGCTCAGTCTTCATTAAGTAGGAACTTGAGACATGATGAAAGGAAATAATTTGCAAATAGAAACATAGCAGGTATGGGAAGGAATAGCAAAGATGGAACCCACTGTGTATGCTTCCTGGTCTGCCAGGCAGTGCTGAGCTCTTATATGTTTAACAGAGCTGTAGGGGAAAAAAAACAACAACACATGATTAATTGAAAGAGAGGAAACTAATGACTAGTGGGCATTCACTGGTGGACTTTCTAGTACTTTCCAGTCTTTTTCTCTTTTCTAAAAGAACTCTGAATTTCCTACCTTGAAATTTATTGGACCTTATACTGGTCTGGATACCCCTGGAAACAAACAGGACTCAAGGATTTAGGTAAAAGTAGTTTATTTGGGAGAAATACTGGTAGGAGAGAGACGGAAAGTCAATAAAAGGTGTGTTAACTCACCACCATGGACAATGGAGCTCAATACTCCTGGGAAACTCTGGGCTCCTCTTTAGAACACACCTGAGTTTTTCCAACTGAGACATGAGGTTCCTGGGATACTTATGTGCCAATTCCCTAAATTCATAGTTAAGGGCTGCTTCTTGTGGGCTTAACTCTGGAGCTTCTAGCTTGCTCTGTGCATGGGCCAGATATGTTCTTGTGGTCAAGGAAAAGAAAAAGGGAAAAAGCCAGAAAGCAGAAGGCAGCAGGTGCTTGCAGTGAACAGTCTTGGCTGAATAGATTGAGGGCTGAGGGGAGGTGTAGGAGCACCAACACTACTGCGGGACTTGACTCCTCCTCCATCTCAAGGGGGAGGCCTTGATGGTCTCAAAGCACTCAGCCTAGTACATCTGCTTGGACACTGTCGTTGACTGGCTATTTGGGCACCTGAGTCAAGCAGTCTATGTTAGGCATGTGTCAAATCCCAGACTTTAAAAAGGCTATTGCAAGGACTGACTCTCTCCATTAAATATGAAGAAGCAAGAAGCCCTAGATATTGCTGGCAGCCTTCTTGGGAGCAAGGGGAAGAACCATCTGAGCCTGAGAACTTGGTAGTCAAGACTGGAGAGAGAGAAGCATGGTCCTGCTCAAAGAATATGGGCCCTGCATTAAGGTCTGTACAAAGCTGAGTCACTTGCCTGGGTCTGCTGAAACAAAGCACTGGCACCTAGGTGGCTCGAAGCAACAGAAATTTGTTATCTGACAGTTCTGGAGGTCAGAAGTCTGAGACCGCAGTGTCAGCAGGGCCAAGCTCTGTCTGGGGAGAATCTTTCCTTGCTCCTTCTAGTTTCTGGTATTTGCTGACCATCCTTGGTGTCCCTTGGCTTGTACATGCATCACTCTGGTCTCGTGGCTGTCTTTTATTACATGTGTTCACATCTTCGTCCTTCTGTCCGTGTCCATATTCTCAGCCTCTTTGAAGGACATCAGTCATATTGGATTAGGATCCATCCTAATGACCTCATTTTAACTTGTTTACCTCTCTGAAGACCTTATTTCCAAGTAAGATCACATTCTGAGATGGTAGAGGTTAGGACTTCCACATACCTTTTCTGAGGGAGACACAATTCAACCCATAACAGAAACCAAACCTTTTTAATTTGATTGGAAGTCAGTCTGTTTGGGTTTAAGGGCATTTGGGTTGAGATCTTCTCTTTCCTCTTATGACATCTTACTTATTAATTTTTTTATATGTGCCTATGGATAAAACAAAACCAAGCCAGTGGGGGGGACTTATGTCCTTGAGCTGATATGGTTGGCCCAGTCACAATGTGTGAGTAAGCACTAGGATTAGAATGTGCCCTGCTGCTCAATATAAATTTCAAAAAGGGCCTCCATTTATTCATCAATTCAACATGTATTTCCTAAAATCCCCTTCTCCTTTATGTGTCAGATACTGTTCTAGGCATCGGGAAGAGTGCTAAATAAAAAAGATGTGCTTCTCTGCCCTCATGGAGTTTATATTCTAATAGGGAAAAAACACATCATAATAAGAGTAATCTATAAAACATAGGGTACATTAGATAATACTATAGGGACAGAGAGTATCATGAGGCCTGCAATTTTAGATAGAGTAGGCAGAGAAGACCTCACTACTAAGATGACTTTTGCATAAAAACCCAAAGTAATACAGTTATTCATGTAGACAGATCCTAATGAGAACATGGTATCCATTTTAAGTCTAACTGGAATCATAAATGGATTAAAAGCCAGAAAGACTTACCCGTAGAGGAGACTCTCCATGAGGGGATTATAGCTAGAAGCTTTTTGTTTAAAGGGAATTTGATTTGTTTCCACCTGGTCCATCTTGGACACCTGGAGAACTCTATAAACTGTTGTGTCTATAGGAAATTACTTGTGGCAAAAGTTGAGTCCAGCTCATAGCCTATGACAAGCTGAATGTGTCTTTAAAAGCTGAGACGGTTCTTAACTGCCATTATGAGCATTCTCCCTGACTTTAGGGTTTAAGTACTAGAAAAAGAGAAGGACCAAGTCTGTTGTAATGTCTCTTGGGGTTTATTATTTTTAACAGCGAAATGTTGATTTTTTAAAACATTCAAATATACAAGGTGTGGCTTGAAGGTCTAGGACTGATTCCACAAGCACTCTCTGAGAATCCATTGTATTCCTTCTAGCTGTAGTATTATAAGGTGTTATGGATGGGTAACAGGTATTGAACAACGTTTTAGACCTGGTTAAGTACATTATTTATGCAAATAAATAGTGCTCCAAAATTACATTGAGAAGGACAATTTGTCACTTTGCCAGTTGGTATCACTTAGCACAACATTTTTTACAACCCCAAATTAAGACGGCAGCCCTCAGTTATATAAACAAAGCATTGACTCTAGTGCAGGTGGTAAACAGAATTATGCTCTACTGAATTGTTTACTGCTTTTGGATAGTAGCTACATGCATAGTAGATGATTATGAGTTTCCTATATCCATGATGGTAGTGATAATCAGTGTTTGGACACTTGGTTAGGAAATTTCAAAAATGTCCCTTTCAAATCAATAGGCAAAATCAAGTTACAGGAATTTATAAATGACATGAATTATTAAAAGTTCAATTTATAATGCTAAAAGAGAGAGACTCCAAAATTCAGAGGCATAAAGGGACAAGTTGACTTTTCTCTGATGTAAGTCTAGGGACAGGTGAGTAGTCCAGGGTAGACAGATGGGTCTACTATCTGAGGTCACCCAGGACTAAGTTTCTTCTGTCTTGTGTTTCGGCAGAAACCTTGTTAGCTTGTTGTCCTCATCTCCCTGCTGTAGCTGTCTCAGCACCACAATGTTTGCTTTCCAGCCTTTAGGAATGGGAAGGAGCAAGTAGAGGAGAGGCAGCCTCTTTTTAATGACACCACCTGGAAGTTGTACACATCTCTTCAGCTCACACCCAGAGCCTAGCTGCAAGAGAGGCTGGGAGCATCTCTAGGTGTGTGGCCTTGTTCCTGGCCCAAACTCCTGGGGTTCAGTTACAAAGGACAAAGAACAAAGATTAGAATGGATATCAGGAGACTATTAGCTTAAGGTACAGTGCTGTGATTTCTCTCATGAGAAGGAATGAAATTGGACTTTTAAGGGCGGATAAAACTTTGGGAGGCATTCATTTACTTAACAATCACCAGGTACTGAGGATATGATGTTTTCCTCATGGTCATGCATTCTATTGGAAATAGAGGCAATCAAATAGAAATTAATAATCATATATGCAAATGTGCCATGGGGGAGATATGAATACTGCGCAGACCCAGAGCCGAAGAGCCCAACCTAGTCCAGGGACAGAAGGACCACGATGGTTCCCAGGGATGGTCGATGCTGGACCTCAGCATCTTGCACCTTTCTGTGCAAGGTCCTGTTTGGGTGGAAAGGGGAAATTGTTCCAAAGGTGGGAATCAGGGACATGGTGTGACTTTAATGAATCTTCCAAAGACAGAAGTCATTTACAAGGCTGCTACAAGAAATCTTAACCCGAGGCAGGAGCTAAAGGGAAAGCTGTGTAGAATTTATCCAGAAAGGAAGAAGGATTACTGAGCCAGGAGGAGATTTTCTTGGCACCAGTCTTGTAGCAAAGTATAGAATCGTGATGAGCCCCAGATTCTGGGTCATCTGTAGTGATTTGAAACATGGTCCTGGTTATTGTTTGGCTGCAGGCACCAATAAATCAATCAAGCTTTTCATCAAGAATTAGAATATTCCTATAATTCCCCATTAATCACGTCTTTTGGAAAGGTAGGAAGTGGTAGGAATCACATCTGTTTGGTTGTTTGGCACCAAAGTATTAGCTCTCCTAGTGTTTATCTGGTGTTTCTTTATTAAAAAAATGTTGTAAGTTTGAACCATGATGAAATATATTTCATGTGGAGAGTTGTTTTGGGGAATGGATAGCAAATTGTCCTGAAAAAAGACGGGTGGGGGATATTGCAAGGTAACGATTGGGTAGGAATGGGGGAACTTACTTCACAGTCATTGCTGGTTTGGAAAAAATGTCTCATTTTGTCCTGCTCTGGAATAGTTATTTCCTTTTCGATGTATATATTTTATTAGGTTTTGCTTTAAGTACAGGTTCTGAGCTGCTGCATGCTTTTAATTTTACCTTTCTTAAGATTATTGATTTATAGGCACCTATCGAGTGCTTATTCTGTTCAAGTGTTGTTAGGTATTGCCAGTAGTTCCAGGCTCTGGGCATTGCTAGAGGCTAAGCGTTAAGGCTGTGACCGTGAACGAGGCAGACTTAGTTCCTGCCAAAATAGAGCAGTGGTGGGAACTGAGGCACACCGCTCATCAGCATTACTTCTGAAATGCTGTGTGTCTTTAGCCTGTTGTTCAACCTCTCTTCTATAAAATTCCTTAGCTATAGTGAGAATAAGCGTAGTGTTTTTTGTTTTTTTTTCCCCCTTTCACTCTTCATTTGTACCCTCTGGCAAAACTCTCCCATACCCAGTTCTTTCACTGTGGCTGAGGTATGACTCATCTTTGACAAAACCAAGTATGGAATACATCTAAGACTGTTTGGAGAAGGATGACTCTGAAAGTAATTGCTAGAAGGAGGGATGTCTTCCCCACTGTAGACCTTCCATGTTTTTACTCACAAGATAGAAACTTAGGTATCCCTTGGAATACCATGACCAGCTGAGGCCATTTCCACTGTCTGCTACTTTTTAGAGACATGCTGAATGGAACAATGGAATATAGGAAAGTGTCTTTGCCCAGCATCTGCTGGGAATAATGGGATGGAATGGGTCTCAACATTAATCGAGGTATGTGCTAGGCACTGTGTTACCCCTATTACCTTGTTTAGTGTAAAGAACAAGTTAACAACGAAGAGTAACTATTCCTGTTGTAAAGATGAGTAGGTTGAGGTTGAGAGATGCTAAGTAACAAGCTGATAGAATGTAGAGGCTGGATCCAAACCAGCCTGTCTCAGACTCCCACATCTGGATTGTCTTCCATTAAAATGTTTTTCCTTGAGCCAGTGAAATCCAGACACCTAGTGAGTCTTGTTGGGTTAGCCCTGCTCCTTTCAGGAATCCAGGTGAGTCTCAGCTATTTGGAAGCGCATACTCCTCCAAGGCTGGGGCAAAATGGGCCAGATTTGAGCTGAGAAAGGAACTTGGCTAGAATATCATGGCTCAAGCTGCTGTCTTACTGGCGAGAACAGATCATTTTTGTTTAGCAAAGTGATTGAAGCTCATCTCTTTTTCATTGGGGCCTTAGAGATATCAATAAAACAATATTTTTTTTTTTTATTTCTGGGATTTGGAAACTTGTTCCAAATTTATATCCTGTTCAGATCTGCAGAGAAGTGTGTGTGATCCCCTTACATGCAGGGGAATCTGTCCTTTTCCTGTGCACTGCGCTGCGATGATCTGACTGTGGGCCTCCAGAGGCAGGGACTATAGCGCAGTCATTGTGGAGTCCCCAGCGCCCAGCACCGCATGTCTGGCATACTGCATGGCAAATATCCACTGAAATGGATGTATCCCCAAGTTCCTTGTCTATAACTAAAGGAAGCAAATTGAAATTCGAATAGACAAATGTCAGTCATTGCCAACTCTGTTACTGGGGAAAGTGTGGGCTTGACTGACTTTTAGTTTTACCTGCTCTTAACTATAAGGTTGGTATTATCTTTGTGCCATAACCCCACCTTCTTTAGGGGAAAGCCCACTAACTGTGGCACACGAATTCTCTATGCCACCCATGGTGTTTGACCAAAAAATTCAACAAGTAGGTAGTAACACTTGTAACATGACCATTTTATTTGTAAGTGTAACTGTCAATTTTTCCAAGCAAATAAGGAAATTTAGGGAGAAATTGGGGAAGCCCATAGTAATCTTGAAATATATTAAGTTTGGAGAGCTGCTTGGAAAATGGTTAACTTTTCCCTAGCACCGGAAGAACAGCAAGAAGTGCATGAATGAGGACAGCTGCTCTGTGGTCTGAGTGGGTCTATTTGCATTTTCACTGTTAGGGTCACTATGGCCTTTTTACTAATGTTGGTAATGCTCTGGTGGTTAGTTTCAATGATTTTCTTTATTGTGACTTGCAGATCAATCTCCTACATGGTTGTTCCATTTAACCTGTATTCCCTAGGTTATTTCTTAAAGCAATTTATTGGACATTATCCTAAATTGAGCTGCATTTACTATCCCTTGACCCAATTACTTAAGTGGTCCACATCCATTTGATTTTGATTGTCTGCTCTCTTGCTATTTGCTTTCCCTCTAATTTTACTATCAGTTGCAAAGGAGACTATTTACTTCTGGTGTCCTTCCCTTTCCAAACCACTCTGTGTTTGAGCAGTCCCACTCATAAAGGCAGCTGTTGTAATTTGAAAAATCCCAGTTCTTCTATCCGAGTATGGTTTGTTTCAGCAATTCAATTCTGCAAAGATTTATGGAGTGCCTCGTTTGTGATAGGACTCAGCAAAGAGCTATCTGCTTGCCCCTTTCTCCTTTGGGGTGATTTTGCTAGGCAAAGGTCTCTGGTCTCTGATCAGAGTGTCTTAGCTCTGGATACTGTCAGATGGTTTTCCAACACCAGTTTCATCCTCTGGGCTCCTTTCAACACTCCTCTCCCAGTGCATAGCAAACATCCAGCAGGTTAGTTGGCTGCAGTCATTTGTGTGTTTGTAATTTCTAATTCATAATCAAACCCTGTTTCTTCAGGTGTTCTTCTGTTATAGTCCTCAGAATAGTTTATACTCTTCGTCTAATAACATTTGTATAATATGCTTGGTCCTGGTTCATATCTTGAATTATAGTAAAAATTTTAAAAAGTCCGTATCAATATGATCTGTCACTTTCCATCCTTAGGATTTTCTCTTTAAACTTCTGAACTCAAGGGAGATTCACCATCTTCCTTCATTTCTCCTAACCCTTGTAAGCCAACACTGTGTTTTTATTGGCCTTGAACTTGTTTAAGTAGAGGTAGTGGTAGGAATGGAAGTGGTTTTCTTTGTGAAACTCATTATTTACCCCAGTAGACATCTTTAAAGAGGGCTCCCTTTTGGTCTTTTCTGATTTCTACCCGGGTGTGAAAGTGACATTTTGCTAAGCTTTTTCATTACTTGCTAATACCCACGTCCATCTTGTGAGGTCAATGCTGTTGTCGCTGATTAGCTGCTTAAATCCCATGATGACCAATTCTCCATTTATCCACAGAGAGCACAGTCACAGGTGGAGTTCTCCTCGCCTGCAGTGCCCCACCCTATGGAGTCCCAGTCAGTACAAACAGGATTTAACCTGTTCTCTTGAGGAATAGAAAAGATCTTGTCTAAAGCCACTAGGTAGCTCAGCAGTTGAAAACCCAGAAATTCCAGATTTGGGGATATTTGCCCTGATCATTCAACCATGCCATAGCTCAAGCCGCAGGTTATATTTTGAGTGACAGCGATTTGATTCAACCATGACATCGAACAGGAGATTGAATTACCAGAGTGTCGAGTTTACTGAAGGGAAAGACAAAACAAAGTAGGAGAATTGGTAGCAATGGAGAGAGGCAGAATTTGGTAGCAGAATGTAAGGAAATGGAATTAGCCTGTTATTTGAAAGAGCTAGGACTGTGGGGATTATGTTAACAAGCCCATCAAGTGTTTTTTCTGTAAGTTATGTACAATTCAGTTTTTTTGGTGAAATGTTTTCTTGTGTTTCAGCAAAAATAAGATCCTGCTTCTTAGCCAAAAAGAAAAAAAAAAGACATAGTTCAAAAGAAATCTTTATGTCTTAAAATATGATCTTTAGTCTTAGAAATGCTTCTTTTCTCTCTGTTTGGATTTATTCTATGGCAAATGAAAGAGAAGGGTTAGACTACCCTCATTTTATCTCTGCTCATTTTCCTGGTAGCGTCTGGATTCCCCTGGACTCTCTTATTGGTGTGAGGATGTGGCCATTTGTCAAATAACTGAAGAAAATAGGACCCTTTTTTTGTTTGAAGCTGTATTGTATTCCAAAAGGAAATGTGGCTCTATTACAAATTTGCCGTATAAGCTTAAATATCTGGGCTCTAATACAGTTGTGTTCATAAAAGAGGAGCGGAGACAGGGTGTTTTGAACATTAGGTGCTAAATGTTCTTTTTATGGAATATGCTGTTTCTCTCCATTAGAGATCCAGAACTTTGTGTAAAAATACACTTCACTGAAAGATGGATTCCCTCCCCCACCAAGAATTAAAGAGGAATACCTAATGTAAATACTTACTCTGATGTGAATAATTTCATCCTTGGCTATTAAGAGGCTCTTGAAAAATGTTCATTTGAAGGCTTTCAATTTATCTTGTGTGCAAAATACAACGTTTTGAAACTTCCCAACCCTCATGTCCAGTTACAGTATATTTGATGACCAGAGATCAATTTTCTCTATTTATTCTGTCAACTAAACACATTTACCCTTCAGTCTGTTTGTCTCCATAGAATGAGACTGGCTGCTTTTGGCATTTGGCATTTGGCATTTGTTGTAGTAGTTTGTGTTTTTTTCCAGATGACTTTAGTGTATGTAGTCAGCACTATGTACATAGAGCTCTATTTTTTTTTAAATATAGCAGAATTCAGTCTGGCCCTTTTATATAGAGAAAATAAAGCCATATGGAAAGATTTCATTTTTCAAATGTACTTTTAGCAGACAGAAAATTTAAATTCAGCTTTTGTTAAAAGCAGGTTGAGTTTGTTTCATGTCATTCTCACTGTTGACCCTGAGTTTGAAGAGCATTGCACTGACTCTTGGCTTTGCATCATGCATAGTATCTCTTGCCCTTGTGTTTAGACAGATGTGAAGAGAAAGGGGGACTTGGGCAGATACTTTGGACAGCCAAAGTCAGACATTCTTGGAAACTGATGCAATCTAGGTTTCAGAAGAGATTGTAAAGCCCCAAAGACCTTTATCGGTTCCACAGTGAGGTGTTGGGGGGGTGGGAGGGTGGAGCTCGAGCCCAACAATGGCATCTGCAGCCCTTGATGGATTGACACTTACAGGCCAGCTAAAACGGAAACCACTTTTCCCAGATAGCTGGACTGTCTTCATTTGGAGGTCTTACTACTTTGTAGAATTTGAAGAAAACTCTCATGGAATCACGGAATAAAGACGTCAGCCAAGAAATGTCCTGGAAGACATCTGCCCTATGTATGTAATAATCTGCTGTTTGAAAAACAAAAGCATACAGTGTAGCTTGCAATCTGCACTTTGCTTGAGAAAGATTATGGTTGTGAATGGAAATGCCTCTGGGTCTCTTTTAAGTACCAAGCCCCGTACTCATATGTAAATGTATAATTGTTGATCGCAGTCAGCCGTGGTAGGTGGCATCTCTTCTCAGCTCAGGAATAGGATGGAGCAGGTTGGAGCTTCTGAGGACACGTTGTCATAAATGGAGGCTCTAAGAGGAAAAACAGATTCCACTGGGAAGGACCGTAAAGGGCGGCATTAGGGGAGATTTTCCTTACCGGTGAGCTGTTCTGGCTATTTCAATAAGAAGGTGGCTTGGAAACTATGGGAAAAAGCTAGATGAGCATAAGCGTATCTTAACAAAGTGATTGGCAGCAAGTATAGATTAATACGAAAGATTCATAAAAAATATGAATTGAAAGCAGCTGCAAAGTTATTAAAATCAAGTAAGATGGGACAGTATATTCTTATTTTTAGCTATTACACTTTTTTTCGGATTCTTTTTATTTGGTTAGTGTCTAATGGCTCATAAATAAGACTTTTGAGCTTTTTATTTTATTACTTGTAAATAAAAGGTAAATATTTTGATATGTCATGATGTCCTCCATTGGTATTCTTGGTATCTAATGTAGGAAATTTTATTTTTTATTTTAATTTTTTTTGAAGATTTTATTTATTTATGTGACAGAAAGAGTTCACAAGTAGGCAGAGAGGCAGGCAGAAGGAGAGGGGGAAGCAGGGTCTCCACTGAGCAGAGAGTCTGATGTGGGGCTTGATCCCAGGACCCTGAGATCATGACCTGAGCTGAAGGCGGAGGCTTAACCCACTGAGCCGCCCAGGCATCCCTAATGTAGGAAATTTTAAATTTCAGGTTGCAAGTGATTTGTGAGTAGGAGAATATAATTTGGTTTATGACCAGTATTTTTTATTAACATTTTACTAAAATATGGTTTACATACAGAAAAGTACAAACATGGTTTGATACCTTTTTATAAGTTGAACCCCCATCCGCATAGCCAGCCTCTAGATCCCTAGATCAAGAAGCACCAGATACCGAGAAGCTCCCCCAACCATGACTCCTTCAAATCACTACCCCTCCAGAGATATCCCACTGTCCTGACTTATAACAGCACGGATTACTGTTGGCTATTTTTGAACTTTATATAAGTAGAATCATACAGTATGAACTCTTTTGTGCCTAACATTATGTGTGGGAAATTCATCTATATTATTAAAGACAACTGTAGCGCTCCATTGTGTGAATATACCAGCATTTATTTACCCATTCTACTGTTGATGAGCCTTTGGGTAGTTTCTGATATTTGGCGTCATGAACGTTTCTTTTGGTCATATTACTTCCGTGACGATTCTAAACAACTCTAATGGTAGGCACATACTTGCTTATCCTGAATATATACCTAAGAGTGAAATTGTTGGGTCATTTGATATGGTATATTGCGCTTTAGTGGATTCTTACCAAAGAATTTGCTGAAGTGGTTGTACCAGTTTAGAGCTGAATAGAATAGAAGAGAAAAAGGATTGAATTGAATGGAATGGAGAGGAAAATGGAAGCCTGCATCGCATAATTAGTGCTGATTATTATTTTTTCAAACTTCCATTTCAATTATATAGATATTTCTGTTTGCACTAAATCTCAGTATGAAATATACCCCTTTTTTCTGAGTTTCTATAAAAGAAGTTTCAGAAGCACTTGTCTGATACTAAGGCTCAAGTCCAAACAATTCTGTCGACTGTATTACTTTATGAGGAGTAGAAATTGCCCTGGTGTCAGTGAATAATAGAAAAGGCATTGTAGAGAATAGGGAAGTCATAAGATCTTTTAGGATCATGACTAACTTTCAACAATAATAATATTTAGAAATATGGCGTCATAAGAGCTACACAGGGAAATGAAAACATGAGGTTGAGTAATCATTTATGATTTTGAGACATTCAGAACAGCAATTTGGATAATTTCACATTATCATTTCTGGTCTTGGGTACTGAGAGTGCTTGCGGAGTGTGCCTTACAAACCTTTCCTCACAAACGGATCCAGCTTACCCAGTTCCTCAACCAGGGGAATCACCCACTCCTTAAGTCCAATGCAAAGGGCTAACTCCATTATAAACACCAAATGTATAGCTCAAATACAAAACAGATTTGTCTGAGTTTCCTGATTAATCTCCGGAAATGGTTAGGACTCGATAAACAATGTAACAGACATCATAAGAGAGTAGTATAGTTGACTGCCCAAGACTGGGTCCTGCCTGGCTCTACTAGTTATTACCAATCCTTCCTTCCTCCCTCCCATCCTCCTCCTTTCCTTCTTCCCCTTCTACCTTCCCGTCTTCACTCCCTTCTCTTCTTCCTTTTCCCTCCCTCTCTGCCACCCTCCCTGCCTTCCTGACTTCCTCTTGAAGTTCCAGTTATAAGTGTGGTATCTATTGCATAGTGTGGTTCCATCTTTTAGGCTTATGGTTCTATTAAAAGTGTGAATGTGATCATTCCCTTGCTTCATATCTTTCAGTGTTCCCATTGTCATTACAGAAACTTCTTCGTGTGCATTACAGAAACTTCTTCGTGTGCCTTGTCATTACAGAAACTTCTTCTTGCCTGGCCCCGCCTTACTTCTTCAGGTCTGTGGAGTGACATTTCTCCTTCTTTTCAGCCATATTGAATTCCATTTGATTCTTTGAATATGCCAAACTCTATCTTTAACTACTTACCTTGGGAAGTTCCCTTTTCCCTTTTTCTACCTGGCTCATCTTTCAGGGCTCATCTAAGATGACCTTTTCTCCAGGCGACTTTTCCAAAGTGTGAATTATTTGCCTTTGCTTCTGTTGATTCTTGCTGTTTTCTATATATGCAATATTGAATTTTTTTCTTCACTGGATGCAGGCTAAGAGCAAGGACAGTGTCTTTCTCATTCATCTTTGTATTTTTAAAACAATGTTCGGGGCACCTGGGTGGCTCGGTGGGTTAAAGCCTCTGCCTTCAGCTCAGGTCATGATCTCAGGGTCCTGGGATAGAGCCCCGCATCGGGCTCTCTGCTCGGCAGGGAGCCTGCTTCCCCTCTCTCTCTGCCTACTTGTGATCTCTCTCTCTCTCTGTCGAATAAATAAATAAAATCTTAAAAACAAACAAACAAAAAACCCCCCAAAAAACCAATGTTCATTGAGTCAATCATAAAACCCAGGAGTATTCTTTTGTCTTTTTACTTTTTTGACTAATTTTTATGTGGTGAACATACATTATCTGTCTTGTAAGATTGTGAACGTTTTGAAATGAGTTAAATATCAAAAAGTAAATTTAAAAAGTCAGATCACTGTAGGAAGAGGAAAAAGGGTGGTAATACTCTGAGCCTGATATCTGTGCCTAGTTTAAAAGGTGATAGAATTAATGGTCCCTGGTTGTTGCTATCCCAAATGTTATTAGGATTTAGGGTGTGGAGATTGTAGGGTCCAGCCTATTAAAAGCAGGTGGAATTAGAGAGGAAATGAGTTATGATTAAGGAGGGGGAGGATCATTTAGGGGAGACAGATGGGACCAGCTGTGTGTGAAAGTTCCTTGGAAAACTGGAAGAAAATAAAAAGTTTCCAAGCATAAGAAAAATAAGACCTGAAGAACCAGGGGATAGAAGAAAAGGCTAACAGAATAAGAAGTGCAAAGTTTAACAGAGAAAAGAGGGACAGAGGAAAGAAAAGAAGAAGAAAGGAATAGGGCTCAGGAGGGGAAAAATATATCTGAAAGATATTTAGGGAATACGTCAGGAAGGAACAGAAAGCTAAGTCCTCCCTGGTGCGGGACATCTGGGCTCCTGCTGGTAGTAGATCCGCTTCGTTGGGCCCTCCAGGTGCAGCTGTCAGAGCCACATGGTTCTGCAGGGATTTCTGAAAAGTCCCCTTCAGGTCACTCTTTTCTTGGGGAGGTTTTGTCTTCCAAACTTAAGTGCATTGGGCCTCTGGTCTGAGCCATTTATTTACGTTTTGAAATGTGAGCATTCCATGTGAACTTTCCCTACCCTGCTGTATCTGTGTGCCTGGGACAAAAGACATGACTTAGCTGTCAGTACACTGAAGTATGCAGCCTGCCTGTAGGTCAGGTCACGAAGCAAAGCTGTTTAAAAAGCATGGGGCTCCTCTCGGGAGACAGCTGTGTGTCCATGCAGCATTTGTCAGCTGTGCTAAAGATGGAATTGAGGACAGAGAGGAAGATCCAGAAGAATACTATATGAGTGGAAAGGTGCCATGAAGTGTTTTAAAATGGTGTGAAGTTAGGTTTGAAACGTTGAGGTCAGAGGGTAAATTCCCTTTCCTGTGGAGCCCAAGTCATTCTCTGGCAGAATTTCCGAGAGCTAGTTGTGGTAGGTACAAAATGGCTACCCTGAGACTCACTCACCTTGAGTCTGCCTGCTAGTTTACCAAGATGAAGCCTCTAGGTCAGAGTCCAGTGGTGAGCTTATTTCCTTGGGCGTAAGAGGAGATAGTAGTTGTACTGTATCATTTGTTTCTTATCTTGCCATAGATTCTACTTTTAATCAAGGATGGTTGGTCTTGAAAATGCATACTCTCGGCCACTGTCCAGTGAATTTGCTGAACAAAATTGACCTTGAAGGTGAAAGGGCTAAGACAGGTGGTTAAATTGACTTCATCATTCCTGGGGAAGAACTTAACTTTCGTGAGGTGATTATAGTTAATATATGGAACAACATGGGGTGGGTAATGCAAAACTTGCTTTCCCTTGTGGCCTTGATTTTATTTATGAGACTATAGAGATCATTGTTGAGTTTGGTTGTTAAATTTGTAAACAATCATGGGAAGTAGAGTTAGGCAGAGCTAGGAGGACCCACTGGCTCCAGGGACTCCTCCTCTTCTGTCTTTGGCATGGGTTGCAGGCAACTTTCCACTTTTTGGTATTGCTGTCCCATTGGAATGATTATTTTATGATGCACTGTGGAAACTATTATGTTTGAAGATATGCTCATATGGAAAATATTGAGGCTCATTCATGTCTCTGTCTTCAGGAAACAGTTGTGATGTTGTGGATATGACACGGATTAGGACGTGGGATTGTTCTAGTTTCAAATCTGGGCCTGCCACATACTTACTGGAAAACCTTGGACAGTTTGTTTAACCTTTTGGCTTCAGTTTCCTTACCTATAAGATGAGGATAATAATATTTACCCATGCAATTATCTTGAATGTTAAATAAGAAAATGTGTTTATGTTAAGGTTCTTAGTTTGCAGACAGAAGAACTTGTTTTCACTGACTTAAACAGAAAGATACTTATTTATTTAGGGACATTAGCCCAAAGAATCAGTGGGAATATGGAAAAATGGCCTCTAGGCTGGGCTTCCAAGAATCACACTGCAGAACTGGCCTGCTAAGAGAGATGCTTCCACAGTGAGTCCCAGAACCAGACTGCCTCTGCTTTGGTCAGAAATTGATAAATCAAAAGCTGCCATTGCTGTTGCCAGTCCTGGAAGAGCCAAATGCTTCCACTTTTGCACTGAGCAGAAAAGCTGGCCTCATCCCAGTACCCTCCACATCTCACTGTGCACGTCTCTTCTCCCACCTCTAGTCCTAATACGCTCTGCTTCAAAGAGTTATGGCCCTTTTAAGGAAGGTTACTTCCATTTTGCCTTCTGATCTTTTGTTGCTATCTTGTTGCCCTGAATGACTTTCCTTCTGCTCCCACCCATCAAAATCCTAGTGACCTTAAAGGCATAACTACAATTCTTCTATTCCACGTGTCACGGAATTAAGTCATCTCTCCTTCAAATTTTTGAAATGATCTCTCTGATTACCCTTATTTCTCTGATACTGTTCTGTTATTTTAAAATTTTATCATGTGATTTTTTAAATCTGCTCTCCTCAACTAAACTGTTAATTGTCATGACAGCAAGGATATATATAAGATTTAGTGATCTCTATAGTAGTGAGCACATGGTATATATTTAACAAATATTTGCTGACAACAGACCCATCGGACTGTTCACATACTTAGACCTGGTTCTATTAGGAACTGTAGGGGATGCCATGATGAGCCTCACAGATTCCCCCTTTGGGACTGAAGGACTTAGTCTGCTGGCTGCTTTACCTCAACTTGGGACAGTTTGAAAGGGGCCATCCCAGCTTCAGAGGTCCCTATGGGGTTGGCAAATGTGTTTGTTGAGACTATGTCACAGACCATCTTCTCCTTCCGTACCATTTCTGAGTCCTTTCTCTTCCTTAGGGGCTGATCTTGAGAGTACTCTGCCATAAACTTCCTGCACACTAATCTCAGGGTGTATTTGTGGGAACTCAACCTGCTATAGAAACTGTGTGATAAGATGAAAGCAATAAACAATTTGAAGGCTCTGAGCTTGGTTTCATGTGTTTGAAAGAAAAAGAAGTGGTTCATATTTTGTCAGCTTTTTTTATGCCTGCAAATTTGAAATCAGGGGCATGTAATTATTATCATTTTCAAGAGATAATCCTAAAAACATTAATAACTAAGGTGTGTCTTTTCATTCAGATATGATACGTATTCACATATGATACATATTCACATATGATACATACATATCACTATTCAGAGTGATACATAAATCCACAAATAGGTCAGTTTTAACATGTATGTCTTATTTCTTCTATGCAGAAACTTTGAAAAATTGCTAACAGGTCCTGCCTGGTGGAAACTGAATGTATCATAATGTTGATGAAAGACTTACTTATTCAAGTGTTCTAAATGAAATCTAAAAAAACCAATGAAGTAAAACAAAAATAGCAGCATAAATTTGTTTAAAAATTAATGGAATTTTCAGCAACTCACTGTCAATTTGATAGAAGTTGCATTCACTAACTTCATTGTTTTGCAGTGAGAATTGTGCGTTTGGGAAGATATTAACTGTTACAGGGCTTCTATTTACAGGCAGGACTTTGTTTTTATACTATGTAATTATATTGCAGGTGTAGCATGGCTGTTCCCCCAGGTTCAGAGTGATAAAGCTAGAAGCAATCTTAGATTTCATCCAGTGAGTCTGTGTCTCTTAGCTCACACATAAGGTTTATAAAGGAGATGGGAAAAAAAATGCCCAGAGTCAAGGTCAGTCTAATAACCAGGCCAAGTAGCTAATCCAGGATCTTCAAAGTCCATTCTGTGCTTGTGATAGTCCCTTTCTGCATCTGTCTTTTGGGGATTATTTATGTGAATTACCTCTAAGAGCTGAAGGATGATTTTTCTCACTTGCATTTTTTTATGCTGTGCAAAACAATTGGAGCATTCAGATCAGAGTGTCTGAATTCCATAAAATAACAAAAACTCAAACAAGTTTAATTCACTCAAGAGATTGATTTTTTTGGCCTTCATAATACCCAGCTGATGAATTGACAGAAATATTTATTTCTCAAGTTACTATTGCACCTGCCATAAAGACATGCTTGACAGGAACAAATACAAAGGAAATGGAGGTGGGGCAATATCCTTCTCTACCTTAAATGTGATTAAGTTTAATTCAAAGGCTGAGGAATAAAAAAAAAAAGATACATTTTTAAAGTGTCTTCTACTCTTTTCTCTGCCCCCTCATTAGCTTTTTGCATCAACCTAACCTGCTCAGGCTCATGAACCTATGGCTTGTTCCTCTCACTTGAGGTTGAGAGTGTAGAAAACATCAATTTACTGTAGGTCCTCTGTGAGGCTATGTTTCTAGATTTGTTTAGAAACTTGGAATAGTTCAGTCTTCTAGTGGGAGAGCATTGTGTCTGTCAGATTAACCTGGAACCAGAGATAAAAGAGGGGTAATTGAGCCCAAAGTAAATGGCAATTTAGCTTTTATTTGGCTAATTTGCTTCTCCATAGACAGCCCAGTGATCATATAAATATTTTGGCCATATTTGATCATCTTCATGAATCAAATCTACCATGTACTGTTCTGTTGCCTCCAGAAAGGTCAGGACTATACAGAGCTGTTTTCCTCTAATCCATGTAACAAACCAAACCAAACCAAACCTGATCTATAACCAGAAAAAGAAAAGGCAAATAGAAGTAATGACTATACATAGCCATTCTTTTTTTTTTTTTTTTACGATTTTATTTATTTATTTGATAGAGAGAGAGACAGAGAGAGATGGAACACAAGCAGGGGAAGTGGGAGAGGGAGAAGCAGGCTTCCCACTGAGCAGGGAGCCCAATATAGGACTCGATCCCGGGATCCTGAGATCGTGACCAGAACCGAAGGCAGAGGCTTAATGACTGAGCCACCCAGGTGCCCCTATACATAGCCATTCTAAGAATAAACTCAATATTTGACTCCAGTGAAGTTTAAGGTATCAATATCTAAATTCTTTTGGAGTTATAATAACATTTTGGGTGGTTTTGTGACTCTCTCTGACTTCCTCACCCCAAACAGATCTTGCTTATAAATTTTATGCATCACATGATGGAAGCTTAGTTTCTAGACCCTGATCCTCTAGTGACAGCTACCTTATTAAATATAATTATTTCTTTAAGGTGAACGAAATGTCAGGGTGATACTCTGCAGTTGCAGCCTGTCTCAGGAAGGACTCATTCCCTAGTTTTCACATGATGATTTTGTAATTATTCTTTTTTTTTTTTTTTAAGATTTTTATTTATTTGACAGAAACACAGTGAGAGAGGGAACACAAGCAGGGGGAGTGGGGGAGGGAGAAGCAAGTTTTTTTTTATTTTGTAATTACTCTTGTTTCCCAGGGGTCTTTGATTACTGCCTGAGAGAGTATATATGGGTCCAAGTAGATACTCCTTCTGCCAGTTTTCAAAGTTTTAACTTTTATCGGTAATACTCTGTTATATTCAGAGATTAGCACTGTGCATGGTGGGGTTTTTTATTTGTACTTGTGAACCTCAGTGTCACCCAAATCACAGGTCTATATTCTTACTACTAACACTACTACGATGCCCATTTATCGAATGATGACCATATGCTAGTCATTGTGTAGAGGTTTTGTATATATTTTTTGAACATTTTTTAAAAGGATTTTATTTATCCATTTGAGACAGAGAGCTACAGAGAGAGAGACAGAGAGAAAGAGAGACAGAGGGCACACATGAACAGGGTGAGAGGCAGAGGGAGAAGGAGAAGCAGACTCCCCACCGAGCCAGGAGCCCAACGGAAGGCTGGATCCCAGGATGCTGGGATCATGACCTGAGCCGAAGGCAGACACTTAACCATCTGAGCCACCTAGGCATCCCTGTGTATGTTATATTTAATGTTTTCTGTAACAGTGCAAGTTAGGTATTATTATATCCATTTTATATATGAAAAACCCGAGGCTAGGGGAAATGAAATAACTTATCCAGTCAGTTCTTTCTGGGTTCAAAGCTCTTAATTTTTCCTTTTTTTCCCTAGGAAAATAATATCTATGTGATGCAGATAATTTGGAGATGGATTAATCTGCCTGCTTTCCATATAATAGTTTAATGCAAAAATATTCTGCTTTCCTTTTATTTTTCCTAAATGCCATGAATTAACCCCCTTTGTCTTGAGAACCTAACATGGTAGCTGTAGTACTTAAAATCATAAGCTGTCTATGGTAGTGGTAAAGTATGCTTGGGTTCGAATCCTATCTCAGCCATTTACTAGATATTTCACTCAGGTAAGTCACTCGGCCCAATGCCCAGGGAGCTCTGCAACCTAAATTATACCTTGGCTTTCTCCTGCCTTGAAGTTAGGGAGCTGGGATTTTATATTCCCTGACCAGCCAACCATTGGCTAAGGGCCTACAAGAAAGGATGCAAAAGTCCAGGCACTTTCATTGATCTGCACCTGTGACAAGGGGTGCTGTCTGTGTTAGCCACTAAACCTCTAAGAACCTGGGAAGGTAGATCACAAAGATTGGCAAACCAGGTCCCAGGGTTCTGGCCAGAGCACAGGCAGGATCTAAAGCAGTGCGGGAATCATTTCTCTATTTGTCTACTGCACTGTGGGGATAAGCTGTGCTGTGGGGATGTCTACCTGGCAGGACCACTCAGGATAGACCCCTTACTATTCTGTTGTGGGGCTGGAGCTGTGATTCCTACTCTTCTCAAGGGTACCTTAGGATCTTTTTCTCCTTTTTTCCTCTTTCTGCCTTGATAAGCAGAACAATGCTCTTGGCCCCTGCTGCTGAGACATGAGGTATGCAGAGAGGAGTCAGGCAAAGTCTCTGCCATTCCAGAACTCACTGTCTTGGGAAGGAGGCAACCATTTAACAGTTGGCTAAAATAGCTCTTAATGACATTGGAGCTTTGAAGAGGTAAAGACGCAGTGCTATGGGAACACAAGAGAATTCAAATGGGGGCTTTAAGGCAAGCCTTATGTCAGTGGTGGCATTTCAGCAAAGCCTTGAAGGTTAAATATCAGTAAGACTTTTAGTTGGGACACGAGAGGGTATTACAGATTGAGAGAGTAGCAGGAGCAAGTACTTTGAGAAATAAACCAGTTTGCTCAGGGCAACGACTGACTGTTCCACTGGCCCTGGGGGTACGTTAGTGGGACATGAGTCAGGAGAAGCAGGGCCTTGATGTTGTGGAAACTTTCACACGGGGTCAGTGCTGGCAGTGGTGGCCAGGTTTCACTGCACGTGCTGTTAGCACTGTGGTCTCATGACACTACATTGAAGGTGTTCTTCAGTAAACTGCTCTCGTAATGACTGCAACGTAGAGGACTGTGAGAGGTTCCAGGGAAGGTTTCTGTCGATTCCTAGGAACAAGGAAAATAACATCCCAAACTGAACTGTAAGAACACTGGGTGTGGTGCACCAACAATTAATCTTGTAACACTGAAAAAATAAAATAAAAGTATTTGGGGGAAAAAAAAATGAAAAACAGGAGTTATAAACCAAGCGATTGACACCTGTTATATGCCAACAATGAATCATGGATCACTACACCAAAAACTAATGAGGTACTGTATGGTGACTAACATTACACCATCATCATCATCATCATCATCATCAAGAAAACTTAAAACCTTGAACCCCTCATCCATATTGAGGGTATAAAAGAGTTGAGGAGAGGAGTTCTTTTGGAAGAGGATTTATGGAGAGCATTTTTGGGGAGAGTGGGTTCCAACCCAAAGGATTCCCCAAAGGAGTTGTTCCTTATTCTCTTCAAATAAAGAAAAAGCAGCTTCTAGGATACCGGTTGGAGTCGTGTGTCCCTCTGAGCTTAGGGAATAGAGTGGACATGTCTGACAACACTGGAAAGTCCAAAAAATGAGAGATGGACTAGCTGTTTGCTTTGAGCTGAGGAGTGATGGAGAGAGTGCTCTGCACGGGACTGATCTGCACTTTCAGAGTTGTTGGGGCCACAACTCTGTCATGGAGGTGGCACCAAGAGATAGCTGGGGCAGGGTCTTTTTAAAGGTCTCGTGGGAAGGAACTCAGACCTCAGCAGACAAGCTGGAGGTACAGCTGGGTTTTTTAGGGCGAAGGAAGGAGTAAGCCACCAATTGGAATAGAAATGCATTGTGCTGGTGGCAGATCCACAGTAATGGAACATCTCCAAAGAACGGAGAATAGTGCCACAGGAGATTCATCTTCAGACATTTGCCAGGTCCTGAGAGTGGCGGTGCTGAAGTATATCAGCTAAGAATCCACCCTATTTCCATTAAGAAAGTATCCATCCTATTTCCTTTAATTCTTCCATGACTTCAATTCAGAGGCATCAGAAAGTGCATTTAGCAAGCTGAGGGTGGAGAAATAAAGTACTGGGCTATGGAGAGGGAAGAAATTGTCTTTAGCCCATTTCCTGTCCTTAGGCTTCTTGGGTAGGGGTGGCAGGCAGGGAAGAAAGTTGTAACTTCAGAGCAAGACTGAAGTTTACACGGGATTAGGTATTTTATTTTACTAATGGATTGGAATATTCATATTTCTTGAAGGTTATCAGAAAAGTCCTGAGACTGTTCAGATTTTCACCCAAGAGGATCCACCAATTAGGCTCCACTGAATAAGTCATTTTATGGCTAAATTCCATGAGCTATGTTTGTTTAATGCTGACACTACTAGTTATTCTTAAAATTGTTTCCTTGGGAAAATCTCATCCAGTTTCTAGAAGATGGAATACAGCACATCAACACTCCCTTATTTGCACGTGTTGGGTAATACCATGATGGTTATAAGCATTCCAGCCAATGAATTAATGATTCTGACTCAAGAGCCAAATAAGTGACTTCCAGGTCCTGGGATCACTTAATCAGGGTGAAATGAGACATGTCTTCAGTTGATCTGCTTTAATTAGTCCTAGGATCAGATATGTGGGATCTGATCACCGGGGATCTGATCATCTTCCTCCAGGTGAACTACAGACCCTCTTCCATCAGTTCACTAGCTCCCACCAAGCCCCTTAACAGGGCACTGATCCTGCTGGTTCCCAGTCTAAGGCAAGGAGACATTACTTTTTCCACAGGGTTCTGGTAGGCCTTCAGGACTTGAATAAAAGGCAACCCAGATGATAATGCTTAGGGAGTGACTACATTGTCTGAGTTCTTCTAGGAATTACGTGCTAAGCATGTAAAGAACTTGTGCATCCTATTCAATTCTGCTTAAGCATTTTGTAGAGCAAAATTTTCTTTTAGGCTGAGGTTAGCAAAGTTCAACCCATGGGCCAAATCTGGCCCTCTGCCTAGTTTTCTGTAGTCTGTGAACTAGTAATAGTTATTACATTTTTAAATGTTTAGGGAAAAACATCAAAAGAAGAATAGTATTTTGTGACATATAAAATTATATGAAATGCACATTTTAGAATCCATAAATAAAGTTTTATTGGAACACAGCCATGCGTATTCATTTACGTATTTGTGACTACGGTGAGAGTTGAATCCATGCCACAGAAACTGTATGGCAGAGCCTAAACTATTTACTGTCTTGCCCTTTACAGAGAAGTGTTTGCCAATTCCTGATCTAAACAGTACCCCCCCATTTATAATATATCTTGATCTAAGAAGGTTCTTTCTTCCATACGTTTCTTCTATATGTTTCTTCCATATGTTTAGATTGTAGCAATCATGTGGTTGCTGATTTAGAAAATAAATCTTCTCTTGCTAGGAGATTTCAGTGTAAGATAGTAGACATAGCACTCAACAAAAAGTTAGGAAACCTGGGGTTTAGGCTGGGTTGTGTCATTAGCTTGGAGACTCTAGGCTGGTCATTTCACCTTTTTGGGCTTTGACGAATGAATGGTGTCACCGATTTTCAACCTGTGCTTTGAGGAGTACTGGTCAGTCTTTGGGTCCTTTCAGGATTAGAGAGGGTGCCCTTAGTACCCCACTACTTGATCTTCAACCACAGTCCCTGCAAGAGTATGGACCTTACATACTGGCCATTTGCATATGATTTTGATGATAGAAAGGACTGGCTGCTAAGCATTTTTTGAAAAGCCATAGAATCAGATCATCCCCAAGGTTCCTTACTGTCCCATGAGACTAAGAGGAAGGAAGAGCTTTTGGGATATGATACTACTCAGAGGTTTAAGCCATAGACAGGAGATGCTGACCTTCCAATTCTAAATCCAGCTTGTTGGCTTGTTATATAATTGTCCACCTGTTTCAGTTTTCCCATCTGGATAACAGAAGAAGCAGCACATTAACTGGGTTCTTTAAAGCACCTGGTAGTTATGGCAATATATACCATTTGAGGAAGAAGTGGTGGCCTGGTTAGTTTATTCCAATTTTTGGCACACTAAAAAACTCAGAAGTATGGATTCTACTGGGGAAGCTGAAAGGTGAGGAGTCCTTATGTCTTTCATGTCAATCCTCAGGGTTGACAGAGTTTTGATGAGCAGTTCTCTAAAAACAATTTGAAATCAGTGTTGCTTTTTATACTTAAGTGTAGACCATTCTTATTTTGACTGGTGAAGCTCATGAGAAAGCCTAAAAAGGATGGAAATAATAAGCCACAGTTTCTCTTACTCTCTAATGTAGACATGACTGGATATTTTTAGGTGCGTTATCTTTGTGTTGATAAACATTTTCAGTTATTATCTTAAGAAGGCAAGCTCAGCTAATTTGCGGTCTGCATTCTCTGAGTTTGATGCCCATTTGCAAATGACCATTCATCCACCCACTTGAAAAGATTAATGATAGAGGGCAGGCAAATTGTTTAAGGTACAGATTTGATTTATTTTTACTAAATAATGCTTAATAGTGGGTACATTGGGGAGATAGTGCTGATAGTTTTTTCTGCAGTTAAATTTTGGAAGTACAAGTGAGTGAAGAGAGGTAGAAGATATATTCAAAGGCACGATAGAAGGGTCCATTAAATTTTATTTTAAATATGCACATTCAATTTTCTTTCCCTTCCTTTCCTCCCTCCTGCCTGTGGCCTTTCTTTAGTTCTTTCCTTCCTTCCTTGAGTTTAAATAGCAGAAGTTCATTTTCTCCCATTTGGGGAGGATAGAAGTCTGAGATCAGGGAGCCAGCATAGACGGGTTCTTGTAAGACCCCTCTTCCTGGCCTGCAGGTGGCTGCCTCCTCACTGTGTATTTACATGGCAAAGCGAGAAAGCGAGAACATTCTCTGGTATCTCTTTTGGTATCTCTGGTGTCCCATCATGGAAGCTCTACCCTCATGATCTCATCTAACCCTAATTACCTCCCAACTCCCAACACCATCCAATGGGTGTTAGGGCTTCAACATATGAATTTGGATATGTTTTGGGGGGAACGTTCAGAACATTCAATCTGTAATAGAGGCCAAAGATACCTTTCTAAAACTTAGATCTGAACTCATACTCCTTACCTGTCTCCTGCTTCCCATGTCCTATGTGCAAATTACTGAATGTGGGTCCTTCACAACTAGGTTCTGCTCCCTGTGCTTGTCCTATATTAATCCTCCAAACTCAGCCCATGCTCAGGTCACAGTCCACCATCCTCCAAGTTTTTCTTTTCTCACCTCTAAGCCTTTGTACTTGCTGTTCCTTCTGGCTGGAACACACTTATTTCTTCTATGTTATCCTGAAAAATCCCTTGATATGTGTTAGGCCAGTGTCCCAGAAGCACACTTTGAGTTGAGAATTCACATATGCACACTCAATTTATTCAATAAAACTTTATTGACCAACATACACCAAGTAGCTACAGTGGAAATGGCAATGAATTAATTAGAGACTTGTTGTCAAGGGACCTGCTGTCTGGAGAGGAGTTCAGAGGCAGAGTGGATCCTCTTTGTTTAACTCTGATAACTCCATCCTCCCCTGGCCCACAGACCATGGGTGACTTGAGGCGCAGCTGCTGGGGAGGGCTCAGCTTAATGGAAACATTGCATGCATGAAATGACTAATTCTCTCCCACCTATCCCAGTGTTCTTCCCCACTTCCAGTTTGGACAGCATCGATTTATGTTTCAAATCATCTTTAGATAAGAGATTTAAAGAGGCTACACGGGCTTACAGTCCTCTCTGTTCAGCATGAGGTTTGGACCGGTATCTGCAATGGGACATTTGGGAATAGAATTATGGAAGCTCTGAATCCAAATATTCCAACTGTGATGTTATACCATCAGGGTTCCCAGAGAAATTCTGGGATTCCCCCCTGCTGGTCTGCAGTTGAGACCAAATTGTTGGCTCTGCCCTTCTCCTGGATAATCACTTGATTTCCCTTCTCAGGTTCCTGGAAGAGGAGAAGTGCTGGCCTTTCTTCCTGCATCGTTATTGTGGTAATTTACTGCGAGTTCACTCTTAACTGTTTTCACTAGAAACCTCCATGAAAGTATATGATCAAGATTGAGAGGGTTTGGTGGAATGAAGTATCCCAAGATTTCTAGTCATATTGGGAGTGCCTAGGGGGATGGAGGGTGTATTTCAGATCCTGAAATAGTAGTTCAGTCTCCTGAGTTGGGAACTTTGAAAAAACTTGGACTTTGGGGGGTTCAAATTTGTTAGTTCTTGGCCAAGCACAACTTTCTATTCCTAAGGAAGAGGTCTATAAAAAGGCCATTTGGACATCAAAGAGATGATATTTTGATGCATTAAGTGTACATATGAATCAGAAACATGTGGATTAAATTTCCTGTTCAAACACGTGGCCTTGACAATTTCAGGGGAAAGTGTTTGGCAAAGTCTGCCTGGGATTTGGATAGAGAGAGAGCTTTTTTTTATGTTTCAGAAGTTTTATCTTCTTCTATGTACCCCTTATGATGCAATTGACATACCTTGATGTATATAAAGAGGGTGGCAGAGGAAAAATTGCCTCTTGATGAGTACATATTGAGTTTACTAAAGAGGAGGAGGATATGGACCTTTGTTAGAAGGGTCACTGTAGTTTACAAAAACCCCAAACCCAACCAAATAATTTTTTCCTGGAATAAGGGCATGGGAAAGCAAGACACCAATTACACTGGCGACAAGTGCTGTGGGACAGTTGGCTCTGTTTTAATGACTAGTGTCCTGCCCTCTCAGTCCAAGGGCACCATCAGTATTGGTGTGACCTTTGCTAGGCAGCCATTTCGGAACTCAGGAGGAAAACCAGCCCTTCTGAGCTTGGCTGCCAAGGTACCAGTCTCTGCACAGACTTTGGTTTGTCTACAGTTTGCTGGCTGTAGTGTGTATAAGTTGCCTCCTTAAGTTCTCCTGGAACAGGCTGCCTGAGTGTAAGAGGAGCTAGAAAATTGCACTAAGTTCAGCTCTCCAATGTGAATGGGTGAAGACCTTCCATTCAAATACAAAAGGGTCCTCCATGTGCCCTGGAGGAGAATATGGAGACTGAATCATTATTTGGTCGAAGGTTGGGCACAATATTCTTTCTTTCTTTTTTTCTATGATGTATTTTTTCCTGAATATAAATAATTCTTGCTAATTGTAGAAAATTTGTAAAAGCACAACTGTGAAAATCATAATCCAATAACTTAGTCATCATTAATATGGACATTTTTACATGCCATTAAGTATTTTTCAAAAACATTACTTTTAACAGTTTTTAAATTCCACAGTACAAATGTTTCAGAATGCATTTGACCAGTCTCCTATTGTTAATACTTAGTTTGTTTTCCATTTTTTTATTATGATAACTCAGAGATAAACATTCCCAAATAGAAATTTTTGTTCCCATCTCTGATTATTTCCTTAAGATAGATTTCTAGCAAGGAGATTGCTCATTTGGAGTGAACATTTTTATACATTATGCCAAGTAGGTTTCCAGGAAGTTTCCATTAATTTATTTTCCCCCACTTGCAGGGCATTTGAGGGTCTCCTCTGTTCTTTGATGCCATACCAGTGTTGGAGGGCACCCTGTTTATTCATGCACAGACTCACAGGTGGAGATATTTATGAATGCTTTGCATGCTGAACCCTCTAGTAATAATGGCAATGACCATGGATGCTAACCACTGAGCCATGAAGGAGATGAGAGCCCTGCAGAGCATTTAGAAGGATCTTGTTGGCTTTAGAGTATATTGGCTAGAGTTTTCTTTTCTCCAAGCCATCAAGGCTCCATTTATTCCTTCTTTTCTTTGAGTTGTTTTACAAATCCACATGGCTACTTCCTTGAGGGCTCCCCACGAACTGGTTCTAGATTGAATACATGGGGTGAGAATCCTCTTCCAAGCCTGTTATAGACTTTATTTAGAGACACAGGGACCATAAACTTGACCTTCCAATCCAATAGGGCCAAATGGGAGCTAGGATCTGGGACAACCAGGCAGTATATGGCCCAAAGCCAGCATGTTCTTCTCTGCATTGGCCAGGGAGGGTTACCCACTCTTGACTATTAGTTCAGAGATGCCTAAATTGTATTGTGCTATCCTTCCTGGCTTAAAAAGCCAGTGGGTTTTTACATCAAGGGTATAATGTGTCATAGAGAATGGTAGTCCTTTCTCCCAAATTTAGTGGGGGATGAATTCCAGGTTCCATGATCCCACCCTGCTACCTCTCTCCATATACCATTTAGGCTCCCATTCTCCCATGGCTACTGTATGTTAGGAATGCAAATTAACATTAATATTAGGTTAAGTAGCACATACTTCAGGGAAGTAAGTTTTCTGTTAAGCAAGACATTAATTAGCAAATTCCAAAGTCAAAGACACAGATTTTTTCAGTTATTTTGCTGGATTTTCTGTGACAAAAAAAAAAAAAAAATCCACTCTGTTCATTAATCAAGTACTTATAGTAGACTCCGTGGAAATATTATGAAAACAATATTTTAAAAACATTTTAAAAACTAAAAAGAAAAAGAAACCCTATGAAATTTCCATTTACTTTAGGCCATATAGTGTTCTGACAGGCATAATTAATGATATAATTTCCTGAGTGTCCTTAGGACCTGTTTTTTTTTAAACATATAACACACATATAACAAAAAACCAAACAGGTAATTAAAGTGCTTCCCATTTTTAACGAGTAAACCCTTCAGAAACCTGTCAGGCAACATCCGGGCCCCACCTCCCACTCTTTATTAACTGACATGTCAAAGAAGAAAGCCATATCATTTTTATGTTCCCATGGCACAGAAACTAATTTTGGGTATTTTAGGCCAGGGAGATTTATAGATCAGCATCACAAACTTCTCTTGGGTTCCTGAGAGAGTAGTAACATTCCAGGAATTGGATGGATTTAGTATCCTCCCTGTTTAAAATATGGTCTCCTGTCAAACCTATGGGTATCCCTGAGTAACCTTCTATTATGGCCCAGCTGTTCCTTAAAAGAAGCCATGGAAAATGTCAGCACACTGTGGCGGGTCTCCCCTCCTTTGCTGGGTCACCTTGGGGAGGATTGGGTTGAGCGGCAATTCTGCAGGAGGGTTCTTAAGTTCTCAGGAGAATCTCCTGCCAAATCCTATTGATGGTGGCCTTTGAAATTGGGCATTTGGTGAAAGGGAGAGAAAAGGTACCAGGGAATCAGGATTTTGAAGCAAATTCCAGGTCTTTCTTTAGATCAGCTTTCTCAGGGAGCCTCAGGAGGAAGGAAGTTGATGTTTCAGAGTATAAGTAAAAAAAAAATTATATAAGGCTTAAGTAGAGAATGCATTTGTTTTGATTTTTGGTGTTACAAATTTATTCATTTGTTGGGCAAGGAGAAATAAAGGTATAATTATTTGGCTGGAGTACCTAGTTGATAGCCACAAAAGAAAGTTTTTAAACTTTATATCCATCTGCAACATTTCCCTCATTAGTCTAATCGAGGTGATAACAAAATGTTTCTCCTGACATCCTTAAGCTACACCTGGATCTTCAAGAAATAGGTAGCTTTGAAATCTTAAGAGGCTTGGATCTCAATCCCTCCAGGCTGTGTGACCTTGGGTAAAATTTTAGCATCTTTGGATCTGAATCCCTCAACTCAAAGCAAGGATAATCGCACTCACTTTATAAAGTTGGTTCGAGGATTCAATGAGATAAGCAAGTACAGTTTTTCGTAGTCTCTGACACATGATAAGCCCTCAGTGAGTTGGAGCCCTTAGGATGCGCATCAGGGAAGCACCAGGAGACGTGGAAATAGGTGGGACACGGGAAGGCTGAAAGCAAGCGCACAGACACTGCCACCATTGGTACTGTCAGGAACCTGATTAAAGTCTGGTTACCTTTTAGCTGGTAAGCTCCATTACATTAGATATATCTTGTTCTGCTCATCATTGTATTTCCATTGCCTAGGGTTACATTAGGTATGACTGTTTAGTGAGTGAATGAGTGAACACTTGGTCCCAGTTAGAGTATCCTCCCTGGAGATTCCCTAATCCATTCTGAGTTCTCTCTTTTCTGAATTTGACTGCCTGACCTGTTGTTTGGGAACTAGTACATTCTCCTTTGTACCATTATTTGATGAGTGAGCGTGCGTGTGTGTGTGTGTGTGTGACTATGAACAGAACTCTGGAAGTCAGGAACTATGCCTTATACTTCTTCCAGGTCTTCTCCTGGCCTCCCCTCGCCACTTCTGACACCTCAAACGTACACGTCCTTAGTCACACATTAGTGACTAAATACATATATGTTGAATTGAATTCAAATACTGCAGTGCCTTAGCAAAGAAGAATAAGCAAATGGAGTTCTAGATTTGTGAAAATTCACCACGTTGGAAGGTAATTATGTAAGAAAGCATAAATTTTATATGCTTCCCTGATTACTTCAGGAGTCTTGGGGCTTGGCATGTTCCCACTTGTCTTCTTTTGCAGAATATCTCCCAGTCTAAAACCGGTCTAAGCAGGGTCATCATGTAGTTAGTTTCTTTGTTGCCTTCCCACAAAATACATATTCTCAGGAAGTCCTCACTTTAACTTTGGTTGACAACAGCTTATATATATCTGTGCCAGCAGAGAAAATCCTGCTGCTTTGCAAACATTGACTCTCTGAAAAGGCAAGCTGGGGATAAATTCATTGGTTTCTCCAGGACTTTGGTTTGAAAGTTGAACAGGTATGAGGAATATGACTCCTGTCTGATCATATTTCATGGCCACTACAAGTGGCTGCTATGAGATTTTGCTTGAGGCTGCAGCTGGGGCTGGTTGGGTGCCTGCCAAGAGCAGGGGCATGATGTATTTGCATGGTATATATGGATGTCTGTTTTCATAGGTATAATATTCATATATGTTGCTTTGGGGATTGAAGGGAAGGGTGTGAATACTCTGTCCTCTCCCGCCCCCCTCCCCGGTGGTTTATAGATTGATTCTCCTTTCTGCCTCCTTGGCTTCCAGCAAGGTCCTAAAGATGATGTGTCCCCGGAAAAAGCTTGTACTCAGTAGTGGTACCCTCAAGGAGGAAAATTATGCGTGCCATTCACAAGGCTAGGGTATATATTATGCATAGGGGTATTGAGCCTTGTTGATCTACAGTTGTCACAAATAATTCCCAAATAGGTTCCTACATTTTCTCTGGGACCTTCAAGTTCTATTTTCACCCATCCCCTCCCTCATCAGTCTTCAGTCTGGATGTCTGTATTAAGGAACGGCTTGTTGAAGATTTCCAACAATTACCCATCCCCTTCTTTTTATTTTATTTATTTGAGAGATTTTATTTATTTACTTGAGAGAGAATGCCTGAGAGAGCACAAGCAGGGGGGGGGGGCAAAGGGAGAGGGAGAAGCAGACCCCCTGCTCAGCAAGGGGGCCAATGCAGGACTTAATCCTGGGACCCCCTGGGGTCATGAACTAAGCTGAAGGCAGATGCTTAACCCACTGAACCACCCAGGCACCCTTCCTCCTTTCTTATTTAAAAGCAGATTCTGTAGAGAAAATAGGATTTCAGGAACTGCTTGAATAAAGGGAAAGAGAGGCCTTTGTGACTCAAGTGCTTTATCCAATTCTGTTTTCCAGTTCTTCAACATAAACTTTGCGTCCATCTTTAGAGCACCTGGCAAAGTGTTTAGCTTTTTATATATTAAGTCCTCTTTGAATTTTTTTAGGTTTGCATTGATTATAGTACCAAAGAATATCCTATATTGCCTATACTTGTTAGAGAGCTAGAGGTTAGAAGACAGAGGAAAGAGATTGTGTGTGTGTGTCTGCATGCAGACACACACACACACACACACACACACACACACACAGGTATCTTAGATTCTGAGAAAACGATGTGGATCAGGAAACTATAACCTGGTGCATTGCGTACTTACCAGGTGCTAGCCCTGTACTGTGGCTTTGCAGGCATCATCTCATCTACTTTTCAAAGGAGCATAATAGTCATGTGGCAGGTATTATAATGACTCTCATTTTACAGATGAGGAACTTAATATTTCAAAAGAGGAAGTAATTTGTCTAAGGTCACACAGCTAGTAATTGGCAAAGTTGGGAATCAAACTTGAGTTTTCCTCACTAGAGCTCGAGCTCTTTCTTCCTAATGGTAAGCTATCTTAAGCCCCCTGGTAGATTAAAACATACACCCTGCCCCCCATCACCATCATCATCACTGTCACCACCAACTTTGAAGATTCAGGAACTTTCACTGAGCTGTGGAGATGCTTGATGAGCAAAAGCTCCTGGTACTGAAGACCCAAATGAAGCATGTTTAGGAACTCAGAGGTTCAGGTTTTTATCAGTGGAATAGACTCATGAATACCACTAGCAGCTGGGCCAGTGTGCTGTTTCTTGATTGGGTGTGACTTACGAAGAGGTTTGTGATTTCAAGAGCCATGGGGTTTTTGGGAGTTGCTCTCCTACTCATCTGTAGGGAGCAGTCAAATATCCATTTCCTGGATGTGGACAATGGGGGTCCACAGTAAACTCGGGCTTACTGGATATCTCCATGCCTTTGCATCTCCCTCTTCCTGAAGCTGCCCTTTCTTTGTTGAAAGAGTGTCTGTTTGCTGTTGAACACCCTATTGGCAGGATGCCTCCTGAGTGTTTTGGAAAGATGTGTCATCTGTTGTGGAGGGCTATTTGCCTGGCAGTGTTTTTGCTCCTTCTCATTGTCTTTTTTACTTTCCCCTGACAATAGCTACAGAGCATCTTGATGTGTTTTTGAAGATTGAGTCTGTAGCCCTTGGACCACTGACCGTAACTACCTTGGGCCCTAATCATCTTAGAAATGGACCTGGGATTTGGTTCTAATGTTCAGCTAGAAACAGGAAGCCAGCATAAATATCTCAAAGAATAACTCATCAAGTGATTAAAGAAACACTTTGCAAACTGAGATCAATATCCTAAGCTCAACTCTCACTTAAAGTCAGACCACCAATATAATCAATTTCAGTAGGCATTATCCTGCTCCATCAAGGAGAATCAAGCTATGTTATCTTCATGTGGGCTGCATACATGATGCATAATAAGGGTTTAAGTGAGTGGAATCTCAAAGAGAAGAAGAATCCCATGAATAGCTCATCAGTCACAGATGAAAATAAAATGTCGACTAGCTTAATGGAGTTGGTTACCTGCTGCTTCCAGGAAGCTAGTTAATTCAATTTGTCAGCTTTAGACAGACGCTAGGGACCGTAGCTCATCCCTAGAACTCATAAGGACCTATATTGAATTCCGATGTGTTTAGTTTCTCATTTCTCTTTTAGTGGGATGTACAGCAGGATCCATTGGCCAAAAGGTGGGTGATGTTATAAGGAGGCTGCTCTGAATGGGCAAAGAATAAACCCAGTGTTGAAGAAAATTGGTTAAGTTATGACCTGTCCAAAAAAAAAAGTTATGACCTGTCATGGTCTTCCTTGTCTATTTCTATAGTCCTAGAATACTGTGCTTGCTACAACGTCTCTATATGACTGGAACCACTGAAGAGTAACATCCAACCCCAGTGTTTACTTTTTAATACAGAATTCAAGAGTCATCTTGCTTCAAATTGAAAGATGTTTTCTTTATGTGTACCTGAATTCCCCATTAAGTCTTCCTTGATCATGGAAGAAGAGGTAGTAAATTTTCCTTGAATCTACCCATTCTCAACAACAAATAACTCCCTTGACTCTTCACAAATACATTATCCTGTGATAGAAAATGCTTGCTTAGAATTTTCCCTCTGCAGAATGTTGAGCTTGTATGGATAATACATTTTTTATTATGCTACATTAGTCAACATACAGTACATCATTAGTTTTTGATATAGTGTTCCGTGATTCATTGTTGTGTATAACACCCAGTGCTCATTGCAATATGTGCCCTCCTTAATACCCATCACTGGGCTAACCCTTCCCCCCACACCTCTCCCCTCTAAAACCCTCAGATTGTTTCCTGGAGTCCATAGTCTGTCATGGTTCATCTCCCTGTCTGATTCCCCTCCCCCTTCATTTTCCCCTTCCTTCTCCTAATGTCCTCCATGCTATTCCTTATGTTCCACAGATAAGTGAAACCATATGATTATTGTCTTTCTCTGCTTGCCTTATATCACTTAGCATAATCTCCTCCAGTTCCATCCAGGTTGATGTAAGTGTTGGGTATTCATCCTTTCTGATGGCTGAGTAATATTCCACTGTATATATGGACAACATCTTTTTTTTTATTATGTTCAGTTAGCCACTGTATAGTATATAATTAATCCTTGATGCTGTGTTCAATGATTCATTAGTTAAGTATAACACCCAGTGCTCATCACAGCACGTTCCCTACAAAAAATAAATAAATAAATAAATAAATAAATAAATAAATAAATAAATAAAAGGCATTCAAATTGGCAAAGAAGAAGTTAAACTCTCCCTCTTCGAAGATGTCATGATACTTTATGTGGAAAACCAAGAATACTCCAATCCCAAATTACTAGAACTCATACAGCAGTTCAGCAATGTGGCAGGATACAAGACCAATGCACAGAAATCAGTTGTTTTTTCTATACACTAACAATGTAACTATAGAAAGAGATATTAAGGAATCAGTTCCATTCACAATAGCAACAAAAATCATAAGATACCTAGGAATAAACCTAATCAAAGAGGTAAAGGATCTATAATCTAGGAACTATAGAACACTTGTGAAAGAAATTTTGAGGAAGACACAAAAAGATGGAAAAATATTCCATGCTCATGGATTGGAAGAAAAACATCGTTAAAATATCTATTCTCCCCAGAGCTATTGACACTTTCAATGCCACCCATATTAAAATACCATTGGCATTTTTCAAAGAGCTGGACCAAAAAATCCTAAAATTTGCATGGAACCAGAAAAGACCCCAAATCACCAAGGGAAGGATGAAAAAGAAAAACAAAGCTGGGGGCATCACATTGCCTGACTTCAAGCTCTATTATAAAGCTGTAATCATTAAGATGGTATGGTACCGGCACAAAAACAGACACATAGACCAATGGAACAGAATAGAGAACCCAAATATGTACTCTCAACTCTTTGGTCATCTAATCTTTGTATGGATACTTTTTTAGAGATGTTTATAAGGTATTGAAATACGAATATGAGGCAACATCACTTGATTTGGAACCTTGATGTAAGAACTGGGGCAGCATTATTCCTCCTTTTAGCGGCAGACACTAATGATTATGTGGCCATGGCCTGACTTTTCCATCTAAAACCAAAATTCAGGAGAGCAGGATTGCTCTTAGGCATGACCAAATCATTTGAGAGCGCCTACCTTTTGTGACTGACCTAATTAGCATTCTTGAGGCTACACAGCTACAAGCAGTGGTCCAAAGAGTGTAGGTCTTAGTGCTTACAGGGAGCAGGGTTATTTAAGAACTTTCCTAGGGCCCTGGGGCACTATTGAATATCCATAGCCAGTTCCAGTTTGGGAGTGGGGGCAGTGTACAGTTACAGAAGGAGTGAGCGTTGACATTTTTTGTGCCTAGCCTGACATCCAAGCAAGCTGCTTGGGTAAACAACATCTAAATTTTACGGCTTTGAACATGTGGCACTCCACACATATTGGGCATTTGAACTGACTGGTAATTTTGAATAAGCAGAATTTCTTGTTGTGTTCACTAGCATTTCCCTGTCATATGTTTTAGATTCTCAGAGCAGTGAACCAGGAGGCCTGCAGCTTCCAGTATTAAGGAACTAAATCTGAACAATGCCAAAGATTAAGATTTTAGAAAATTAAATGATCTTTGTAACACTGGTAATGCTTATCATTTTAGGAGGCAAAAGTCTTACTGGGGGACTTTTTTGCAAAGCTAAGTGGATCCAGTTGCTGCCCTCCTCCTCTTGGATTTGACACAATCTTGATAGTGATTCATTTCTTACCTTTCTGCAACAAGATTTTGAATCCTGTTCTAGAAAAATCTGTTTTCCTGTTATCTTGTCCCTATGCTCATGGCTCCCATTCCTGACTAAAAGAAAGGAAAAAAAAAAAAAGGGCAGAAATCCATGCTAGATTAGCATAATGGGACCTCTGTATGTTTGGTTTAGGAATTGGCATTAGTCAAATTTGAAGGTGAATCCAAAGGTCTGGAGACCAGGTAAATGGAAAAGTGGAGGACTTAGAATTTTCTCACAGTAAGTGAAATGAATTATAAGCTTAAACAATTCCCAGAGGCACTGTAGGATGAACATTATACAAATGATTCTACTATCTTTTGTCTTCTACAAAACATACAAAACTAGACTTGTCTTGTTGGGCAACTTTTTCCCACCTCCCCTTTCCTTGTACAACTTAAGTTACCTGGCTATTCCACTTCCTGTCTCTGGGTTCAAGGAGCACTTCTATAGTCCATATAGTTTAAAATTTATACTATTCCTGCATTGTGTTATCCATGGTAGTTTTTCCTCTTCTCCGGTGCTAGTCATCTGGTGTGAGGAAAGCACCATGCCTTCCTTTACTTTTAAACCTATAGGATCTAGCACACAACTGAGCACATAATCATGCACAATAAATATTTATGGATTAATTCAGTTTTTATATTATATAGTGAAGAGGTTCTGGTACTTATGCCCCAGTTTTCTCATCAATAGGATAAGGGTAATAGATTAAAGTTAGTGGTTTTCAAACCTTTAAGAGTGGAACTTTTCTTTTTTCCCCCCCGCATGAAGTTTTATCTTATTCAAAGTATCAGTAGGCATGAGTATATTAAAAGTTCTATTTTATTTTTTCCTCGAATACTTTTATTTTATTTTTTCAGTGTTATAAGATTCATTGTTCATGCACCACACCCAGTGCTCCATGCAATACATGCCCTCCTCAATATCTACCACCAGGCTCTCCCAACCTCCCACCTCCTCCCCTCCAAAATCCTCAGTTTGTTGCTCAGAATCCACAGTCTCTCTTGGTTAATCTCTCCCTCTGATTTCCTCCATTCAGCCTTCCTTTCCTTCTCCCAATGTCCTCCATGTTTTTCTTTATGCCCCCCACATAAGTGAGACGATAATTGATTCTCTCCACTTGACTTATTTTACTCCGCATAATCTCTTACAGTCCCGTCCATGTTGATACGAAAGTTGGATATTGGTCCTTTCTGATGGAGGCATAATATTCATTGTATATATGGACCATATCTTCTTTATCCATTCATCTGTTGAAGGGCATCTTGGTTCTTTCCACAGTTTGATTGTGGCCATTGCTGCTATGCACATTGGTACATGTGGCCCTTCTTTGTAATGCATCTGCTTCTTTGGGGTAAATACCCAGTAGTGCAATTGCAGGGTCATAGGGTAGCTCTATTTTTAATTTCTTCAGGTATCACTACACTGTTTTCCAAAGCGGCTGCACCAACTTGCAATCCCACCAACAGTGTAGGAGGGTGCCCCTTTTCTCCATATCCTCTCCAACATTTGTTGTTTACTGTCTTGTTGATTTTGGCCATTCTAACCGGTGTAAAGTGGTATCTCAGTGTGGTTTTTTTTTTTTTTTT
>CM053607.1:23838091-23854325 GCA_028646535.1 Procyon lotor
CTCAGAGAAAACCAATGTTACCAGTGTTTTTGGTGAATCCTTTCAGGACATGTTGTGTGAGTCCAGGCAAATACATGCATGTGTACATGCATGAATACTTATATGTGTGTAGTTGTTTCCATTTTATTTTATTTTTTATTTTTTAAATTTTTTCTGTTTTAAAAATACACGGTAATGTTTAACAAACACTTTTGTACCTTCCCTCCCCCCAATAATCTTAGAGGTTGTCAGGTCATTTAGATGCATCAGTTTAATGTGTTATAAAGAAATGATAACCTGAATTATTCTCTACCCTGACCAAAGGAGATTGTGATAAAAATAAATAGAGGAAATGATGGCAGAAGTTATCAACTAGTGAAGTCTGCTTTCTGTTGATGGCTGTGGTGTAAATGGCAGTGTCACCCTGGAAATAGCATCAGAGAAAGTTTTGACTTAAAATTGTTAGGCAATTAAAAAACAAAAATTATTTCAGGAATTTGTAATTGTCCAGTTCTAGTTGAATGATTTATGTCTGTCATTCTTAAAATTGAAGTATTCATTAAATAATAGGAGATTTAAAACTATTTTCAAACTTCCTGAGCCCAGAGACTGGAGGTTCAAGTTTACTATTCAAGTTTAAATGAATGTCATGGAGGCATCAGTCAAATATATTTTTTGAGCACATGCTGGGCCAAGTGCTGTCTCACTGTGTGCTCACCTGGCCATTCTTCTATGTATGTGATAGGGGAAGGGCTCTCTCCTCTTCTTATAAGGCCACTAGTCCTATAGAATTAGATTCTGTCTCCAAACATAGTCATACTGGGGGTTAGGGCTTCAACTTATGAATTTTGGGGAGGCACAAGTCAGCCCCTCATCTGTAAAATAAGGACAAGTATTATTGTCCTTATTTTATTTGGGATTTATTTATTTGTCCTCCTCATCTGTGAAATAAGGACAATAATACTTGTCTCACTGGATAAGTGGGCAGATTGAAAGACTATCCTGGCATGTCAGAATTATCTGATATTTGTTTTTCTTTCATGTTTTAGCCACCTTCTTTTGGAGGGAAATAATAATAGTGAAGAATATCATAACTCTGTGGGTATAGGTGGTTCTGTGATAGAATCCTAGAGCTAGAAGGTCCTACAGAATTTAAATGACTTGTCCAAGGTCACCTATTAAGCAAGTTACAGAAACTGGGCCAAACCCTAGGTCTCAGGACCATTAGGTCTGTGTTACACTACACTATGTGCCTTATTTTGCTCAGAGTTGACAAGAGTAGGTGGACTGCCCAGCAGGCTTAGATTTGTCTTGGATATTTCACAGCAATGCCGCCCCCAGACACATGCAGGCATTATGGGCTGAGGGGAACGCTGTGTGCCCTGTGGAAAGCTATCCTTTCATTGGATTACTGAGCTGGGCGGCCTCTTTTGCTATGTGCAGGTCTGGCCTCACAGTATCTAGTTTCAGAAGGGCATGATTGGCCAGCATGCAGGTCAGGGAGAAAAGGTTCTCTGGGGGTCACCAATGTCCTTGGGGAGAGAGAATCGTGCTTTTCACTGGGAAGGAGGCTCGGTACCAACTGCACTGAAAAGAGCCCCAGCTCGGGCAGCTGAAATAATTTGCTCTCTAATGGATTTGGGTTTTGAGGGGCAATATCTGTGATTGAATGACTCTCTCCAACTGAACTCCTCATGGCTTCAGTTACTCTGATTATTCCGGCCTGCATAAACATTCTCTGTCTAACCTTGGGTGGCTGAGTACGTGATCCCAGGCTGACTGGTGAGAAGGTGGAGAATGTGCTGTTTCCCAATGGACAGGATTTAAGGACAATGACTGGGCCTGGTAGGGTGGTTCTGTGCCCGAACTCCCCCCATTAGCACTAGTTTCCTTTGTGGGTTGAAGGCTTTGGGGTCATTATAATCCCTCTCTGAGACTTCAGAACCACTATGTAGGGTGAGAGAAAGCCGAGCTTTGTGAGTCTGGGTTATCAGGCAGCTGTCAGAGCCTGTGGAAGGGTGACGCAGAGCAGACTGAGAAATGTTGGAGCTGAAAGGCCACCTACCATGAGTTCATGAAACCCCTGTGATTTGCAGTCAAAGAAGCCAAAGTAACAAGACTTCTCTGAGGTCATGCAACTGGTTAGGGCAGAGCCAATTCAGATACCCAGACTCTTGGCTTCTGTTTCTGTCCTGTTTATTTAGTATAAACAATGATGAAGAGAACAGTGGCCACAGAAGGGTGAGCCCAGAACATAGGAATGGGAAGGAGACCAAAGACAACCTCTGACTGGCTCCCAGCAGTGCCTCGGCCAGTACACGTATCTGCACTCATGCAGGAAAAATGCCCTCTTGCACACAGAGTCATATCCCAAAATTTATTAGTACGCTGATTTCTTGAATTGTGGGGCTAGTGTTTCCATGGAAATAATAGTTTAAATGTTTTAAATGGCTAATTAGGTTCCCTGAGATCTGTGTGTAAATACCTATTTAATTCATGGAATCCCTGAAGTGTAGTATTACTAGGAGTATTTCAATTAATCCTACTCAACACTTTTTTTTCAATTAATCCTACTCAACACATTATTACTTCTATGGGAATATAATATACAATTAATTTTAGGTCAGGTTATAAGAAAGACACCTCTCACACAGGGCAGGGTAGGCTTTTCTGAAACAGAAACTGGAGGATGGAATAGGGCACAGATTAGGAAGGGTGGGAGGGAGGGCAGTCACCCTCTCTGACCCTCAGCTTGAAAATAAGACTGGTAGGAATAATTTCACCTTGCCTGCTTCATAAGTTTGAGTGAATGAGTAAAATAGTAGATGGTCACATGCTTTGTAAAGAAAATATTTGTCTAAAAAAAAAAAAGAAAAGAAAATATTTGTCTAAGTAAGCTAAGCCCTTTATAGGTCAATAATTCTGTAGCTGGTTTGATGGGGTCATTGAGGGGAGTGGTAAAGAAGTGGTGGTGCCACGCGTGGTACCATGTGCAGGCCTCAGGTATTAGTAGTGATGATAATAGAACAACAGTAGTGACAGTAAACTCATGTTTACAGAGACCTTTCTAGGTGCCACACGTGGTCCTGGGTCCTTTATTATACTAATTTATCATACCCATTATAATGGTTAACATTATATATTGACTTATTGGGCCATGGTGTCCAGATATTTGGTTACACACTAGTCTAGATATTGCTTTGATTACACACTAGTCTAGATATTGCTTTGAAGGTACTTCTTGGCATCAGAATTAAATTTAAATTAGTAGGCTCTGAAGCAGAGTACCTCCATAGTGTGTGGGCCTCATTCAATCAGTTGAAGGAGGAATTTTGCCTCCAGACTGCCCTCGGATTCAAACTCAAGCCTAGATAAAATCTTGCCTGCAGATCTGCCTTGGTTATTTTGGACTTGCCAGCTTCAACAGTCATGTGAGCCAATTTCTTAAAGTCAATCTTTCTCTCTCTGTGTCTCTATAGGTCTCTCTCTCTCTCTCTCTCTCTCTCTCTCTCACACACACACACACACACACACACACACACACACACACACACACACATATACACATACGTTTTGTTTCTCTGGAGAATCCTGAGTAATACAATTAACAGGGAAAGAAGCAAAAACATATAACAGAGAAACTTCCTTAAGTAAGCAATTGTGACAGAGACAGGGTAGTTGTTCACCAAACCATTTTCTATTTCTCTGTAGGCACACAGCTACACTGCATTTCCCAACCTCCCTTGCAGGCGGGTGACACTGTATAACTGAATGCTGTTCCATTGCTAGTGGGGGAGAGTGAGACACATCTCCAGACCGTGATCGCTCTCCAGGGCCCTGGGTGATGCCATGGGTGCGGTGAGCCTGAGTCCCTTCGTGGAGCAGAGCCTACAAAAGCACGTTGCTAAGTGACCTGAGTGAGCAGTAAGCCTGTGTTTTGTTTAGTCTCTGAGATTTGAGTTTACGTTGTTAAATACAGAACTTTCCCTGACAAATCCAGTGATGTAGCTAGATTCAAATCTGGTCATCAGGCTCCAGAGTCTGATGCTACATCTTGGTGCTGCTCAAATGCCTTTTGCATCCAGTAATCAAGAGCTCAGAGCAGGAAATGTCTCTTTCACTTTCCCTGCCTGCGCCTAAAAACCGAGGTTGCCTGAGAGGTACAGAGCAGCACATCCTGGAGCTAAGTGCTAAACACCACATTCTAGGGTGCGTGAAACTATGCAGAGGAAAGTGAGCGCCCTGCATGTGTACGGGGAGGGAGTGGAGGAAGATGGGCACAAATTGTGCCCTTGATCTGTTTCCTGATTTCCCTGGCTGTGGCCTTTGTGTTCTCGGAGCAGGGAGCTCCTGGCTCTTCACAAGTGAATAAGCCTGGTCTGTTTATGTTGGACTAGACTGTGGAAATATACAGCCTGCTCTGCCCCATGCCAGCCGTTCCTCACTCCGAGGTGCTTTTTCCAAGCTCAGTTCAACAAAGGAGGAGAGAGCTGCCCCAGTGCTGCTCAAGGAGGCTGGCGCAAACACATTTTTCCACAAAAATGTTGCCATCTATAAACAAAATCAAGGTTCAGGATAAGAGGAGGTGGCTTCGTCTTCCCTTTTCTATACAGTCTGCGCTGCTTAACCTTTGGTACCTAGGCCAATCACCCTGTCTAGGCTGGGGCGTATTTTATACTCTTTGGATTTGTCCAGGGTCAGAAAAACCCAAGTCGGAAGGTAACAGATTGGGCTCTCATGACCAGATTCAAATGAACGGACCACGTCTTTTTACCCCATAGAACACAGAAATCCCGGAGCAGAAACTTTGAACTGGAAAGAGCTACGCTGATACCTGAAGGCTGGCCCAGAAGCCGCTGTAGCGGGCCTGCTCACGTTAGCTCTTACACCGAGACGTGGCCGTGTTCGCAGGCTCGGGGACGAAACCTGAACCTCCAGGCGTGTGTTGTCTGGCTGAGTCTTTGGGAAGAATTAGTTCGCTTTAGGAAAACATGAATTTAAATTTGGTCCAACTATATGAAGGCGAAAGAAAGATTTTTTTCACAGAATTTTCACTTTCCAACTAGTGTCAGATTGTTTAATTTCAGCTTCTGTCTAGTCCGTTCTTTAAAAAAATTAGAACATGTCTCTGTTCAATCTGACCACTTTATTTATTTTTTACCATATAGACCAGCGACTTCTTTTGCTTAAATGAAAGAAATACAGGGGCACCTGGGTGGCTCAGTCAGTTAAGCATCGTCTGCCTTTGGCTAGGTCATGATCTCAGGGTCTTGGATCAAGTCCCTCATTGGGCTCCCTGCTCAGCAGGGAACCTGCTTCTCCCTCTCCCTCTGCTGCTCCCCCTGCTTGTGTGCTCCCTTCCTCTCTCTCTCTCTCTCTCTCTCTCTCTCTGTGTCAAATAAATAAATAAAATCTTTAAAAATTAAATAAATGAAGAATACAAGAAATTGGCACGTGCCTTGTGCAAGGCTGACACACAGATTTGTGAAGAGTTCCATATTTAAAACATTAATCAAACAAACAGTTGTTGCTTTTCTATGGTTTCGTAGGATTCTGGTATTTTAAACCAGCATATCAGATTTATGGGAGTGGGGGTATGTGGTTTGACAAAGTTGCCCATGGATTTTTCCTTCCCTATCACACTCCCCCTTCCATAAGTACTCCTGTTTTGTGGCAGATCGCTGGGCATCTTCTGGAGCTTAAGATGGTCAGGTTTCTTGATTGCAACAGAAGGCAGTTCGGGCTAATATTAGGAAAAGGGAGATATATTTATTTGTATTAGGAGTTATCAGGTTTGGTGACAGGCTGGGAGAATAAGCCTGGGAATGATAGGAACCAAGGAAGCACCCTAAGCTCAAGTAGCAGGATGTGGGAAACATGGCAACCGTCTCTGTCTGCCAGCAGGAGGTGAGTGGCTGGGGCATGACCACTGCTGTGGCCTCTGCAATGAAGATGCCCTCTAGGTAGGCAGCATGCTATAGAAAACCCAAGATCCTGTCCCCTGGTTCCTTGGTAGAACACAAATCAACTCATGTGAAAGGATTTTCTGGGGATAAAGTCCAGATCAGTCGACCTTAACAGACGGAGATGATCAGGATGGGCCTCATCTAATCACGTGAGCTCTTTAAAGCAGCAGCAGAAGGCAAAAAGGGAAGTCCAAGAGATTCGAAACATCAGGAGGATGTTATGTGCCATGGCTGGCTCTGAAGATGGAAGGGTTCTGATGCTAAGACCACAGAATGGCTGCAGGGAGCTGAAAGTGACCCCTGGGCTACAACTAAAAGGGAAACAAGGAACTCAGCCCTGCAACTACAAGGAACTGCATTCTGATAAGAGGAATGGGCTTAGAAGATGTGTCAGATGGGGACACAGCCAACCAGCATCTTTGAGATCTTATATTAGTCAGGGTTTTCCAGAGAAACAGAACCAATAGGAGATATGTATGCTTATAGATAAGAGAAGGTTCATTATAGGTATTGTCTTGTATGATTATGGAGGCAGAGAAGTCCTATGAGCTGCCATCCACAAGCTAGAGAACCAGGAAAGCCAATAGTGTAATATTGTCTGAGGCCTGAGAATCAGGAGGCTGATCATAGTGTGAAGGCCCAGGAACCAAGAGCACTGAGGTCCAAAGGCAGGAGAAGATGGATGTCCCAGCTTGAGTAGAGAACCTTCCTCCGCCTTTCTGTCCTATTCAGGCCCCACAAGTGGATGATGCCTTCCCAGGTTGGTGAGGGCCAGCTCATTTACTCACCGATTCAGATGCTAATCTTTTCCAGAAACACCCTCATAGACACATCCAGAAATAATATTTTACCATCTATGTGGCCATTCCTTGGCCCAGTCAAGTTAGCATATAAAATTAGCCATCACAGACCGTGAGCAAAGAACACAGCCACGCATCCCTGAATTCTGACCTGTAGAACTGTGAACAAATAAACGCACAGCGATTTAAGCTGCCAAGTTTGTGGCTATTTGCGATACAGCAGTCAGTAACTAATATGCTGTGTCCCTATCATTTGGGAGTTACAAAGTCTGCCATCAGGCGGGCTTAGGCCGTTGCAGGCCCCTGACTGTATCCATGGGCAGGTATTGTATGGATTGGTCTAAAAATAACCTCCTGCCATGGCTACACACTGGAAGAGACCTAGTTTCCCAGAATGAAATCGAAGTGTGGTTAAGAAAGGGGATGGGAGCTAGGTAGCCCCAGGGACAGTTTACCACAGAGTTTTCCTCAGTGAAGGTTCTGGTATACCTCCTGCTCAGCCTGCCCGTGGCTGCTTAATGGCCGGGTGTTCACCACACCTAAGTTCCTAACATCCCTTGTTATTTGGGAACCTCTTCTATAAAAATGTGGATAACATGTTGCATCTTAAGTGCCAGTGTTTCAGGACAGGCTTAGGTGTGTTGAAGAGGGGGAGTGGCGCAATAAAAGGACCGTAAGTTCGGCAGTGTGGACGAGTGGATTTTGATCCTGGGTTTTCTGCCGTGTCACCTCAGGCAGACAGTGATACCCTGTGGCTTTAAGTTGCCTCTCTGAAAACTGAGCTTGTGATTATCTGTCTTAAATTTACTCATTCATTTAATATTTATTGAAAGTTGATATGTGTCAGGTTCTGAGGATGTGGCAGTGAGCAAAGCCGGCAAGACTCTTGAAGTGCACAGTCAACATTATAGAGATGAGGGAAAACCTCTCCAAAGAGGTAATGTTTGAGTTAGCCTTGGGGACCTCAGACTGGGTCTGTTTTGAGATTATGCATAATGGGTTGATTGCCAGGATGTTGAGCCATCATCATCTTGGTTGGACATAGTCTAGATATGGTCCATGGGCCACATCTGCCTTCTTGTTTTTATATGGCCCTTGGACGAAGAATAGTTTTTCCATTTTAAGTGGTATATTAGTTTTCTAGGGCTGCCATAATAAAGTACCACAAGCTGAGTGACTTAAACACAGATTTATTATTGTGGAGGCTAAGTCCAAAATCAAGGTGTCAGTAGGGTTGGTTCCTCCTCGGAACTGTGAGGGAGGACGCATTTTATGCCTTACTCTTAGCTTAGGGTAACCTTGGGCATTCCTTGGCTTATAGATAACATTCTCCTGTGTGTCTATGTCCACGTTTCCTTTTTTTATAAGGATACCAGCCGCTTTGGATTAGGGCCTGTCCTAATAATATCTTCTTAACTTGGTTATTTCTCAAATATCCTTATTCTAAACAAGGCCACATTCTAGGCTGCTAGAGATTAGGACATCAACACATCTTCTCTGGAGAGAGGGAAGATGGCACACAGTTTAACCTATAGCAAATGGCTACATTTTAAACAGTTACATAAGTACCAACATAATATCTTCAATTTTGCCTTTTGCCCCAAAAAACCTAAAATATTTGCTATCTTGCTCTTTAGTAAAAAGGTTTGTCAACCCTGATCTAGATAGGTGGCTCTCAGAGTCTCCAGGGATGGGGCCTGAGGTGATTTTAGTATGCAAGCCGGTCGTTTGGTCTACTGAATTACCTTGGTCAGGAAGGGCAACTGGCTGGATTATTCCTTTGTGATGTGATTGGTTGCGTGGACCTCATCTGTCTATGGGAGCTCAGAGCAATTGAGGAATCCTGTTCTTCTTGTCAGGACTTGTGCGGAAAGAAAACATCATCAAGAAATGTGCATGGCCTGAATTCTTCCAAGGCCAGAGACCTTGGTTTAGACTGTTGCATAAATATTATTATCATTAAGTGGCTTGTCAGCAGCTCATGGTAAAAAAAGACATATTGACTACGAACTCAATTGGAGCCAACAACAATGTGGGACATCTGCTGAGAGACCTCTGGCCTCCTGGGCTGCTCCGAGAGTGGTTTACTCTCCAGACCACGGAAGGTAAAATCCCATGTGCTCTGTGCCCCAAGTGCTGTGACTTCCTGGTCAATTAAGCAAACTTTAAGAGGGATACTGACATACTGGAATATTCCCAAGGGAGGGAGATGAAGCATCTGGAAACTATGATCAAGAAAGAAGGGTTGAAAGAGGGCTTGTAAAATGGTGGCCTGCAGGCCCAGTCCAGCCACAGACATGTTATGCTCAGTAATCCTAGTGGTTAAAAACTTCTTGAATTTGGGTGCCTTTGGGCAAAGCACGTACTCTGGCTAGTTCCATAACCTCACCACTTCCCTTTTCTTCGTGCCAGTCTCCTTTACAGAAATTTGTTACCCACTTGCTCTCTGGCCTTTGTACTTGGAAATCTCTCAGAAGGAATAAAGATATATGTGGTCAGGTCACAGAGAGCTAAGGAGAGAAATTGAGCTATTTAAAAATATCTAAAGACCTGTACTCAGGTATCCAGTGTCCACTGAGTACCCATGATGTGCCAGGGTCAGTGCCTGGTGCTGGCCAGGCAGCCATAACTGAGTTAGCTCAGTGTGATCCTCTGAGAACTAACATTCTCTTCAAAAAAAGGCATATGAAAAAACAATAGCAAATTTTGCTAAGCATTTTGAAGGAAACAGCAAGGACAAAAGTAGGTGACGATAAGGAACATCTAGGTTTGGATGGTGTGGTCAGGGAGGTCCCTGGCCGCTCCTGAAGTGAGGAAGACCTACCATGTGAAGAGGAAGTGCATCAACCCTATTTTTCTTCCAAGGGTGGGTTAGGAATCCTGAGGGAGCATATAAAGGGGAGATTTTATTTCATCAGAAGAAAGAACTCTCCAATTTGAGCTCTCCATCCATGAATTAAGGAGCCTTTCGAGGTAATGAAGTTCAAGACAATGGAAATGATAGAGCTAACCACAGATTCTCAGTAGGCGGAGTTGGGAAGGTGGCGGCGTGATCTTCAAAGAGATCCCCTACGATTCTGAGATCCTCTGATGTGACATGATGACAACAGTGTGAAACCACAGAAATCCTATTTTGGACCCAGATAATATGTAATCTCTACTGGGATAATCTTCAAATTCTACAGGCAAACTAAGGAAGGAGACATGCTTATTTCCACAGGAACCGAGTGGATAGACTGTAGACATAGGATCTTGATATGGGAAATCCCCCAGGTACTAAACTCATGTTTAGAAAAGTGATCTGAAAGTCTGTCCACTCTTCCTATAATTATGTTCTTTTGAAGGAATAGGATTTGAAGTCATCTGGTGGCAGTTTCTGTTTTCCTTAGAAACTATATATTGAACCATGTCCACATTATGGAAAACCCAGGTAGCCATTTTGAGACCTGTTTGTGCAGTTGTTCATTTTGTGGGTGCTAAGGGGCCAACCCAGAATCAGATCTCTGGGGTCATAAAATGAGGGAGGATAGGGTGGTTCTATTAGTATAAAAAATACCCCCCGAGGTTCTGACATCAGCCAAGGTGACATAGGGGTTGGTTGCTCAGCAAAACAAACACCTCCCTTCTGAAAACTTCAGCTGCCGCCTGCTTCCACCACCTTTCCTCAGGCTACCTGTCCCCCAATTAGTAATAATTGCAGCCACTGGTTATGAGAGTTGTCTCTGTGCCAGGCACTAAGTGCTTCCCATTTGTTATCTTCCTTAAAGTTCAGAACAAAACTTTCTCCATTTTACTGATGAAGAAATTGAGGCCCAGAGAGGCAGAGCTTCTAGTCCAAGTCACAGAGCAATTCAGGCACAGGCAAGCTTTGAATTTAGGTTTGCCCGGCCTCAGGGCCCTGCTGTTTCCATCAGTTGCTACTCATTACCTTTGAGGCAAATCACTGGAACTAGATTTTACTATAATAAAAATGTTAAGACACTTTCCTGGGGCTGGCTGACCGTAAACATAGATTGCTAAAGGAGGGACTGCTCAGGTCTTATACATTTGTGTAAAAATGTATCTCTTGAAAAATCCTGTTCTCTGTGTGTCTGTTTTTTAAAGTAAAAACTTTGATAATTTGCTTCATTTTATATTACTTCTTTTTACTTGCTTCCTTGCCTTGTGAAGTCATGTTTTCCAAAATTTTTTTAAGATTTTATTTATTTATTTGAGAGAGAATGAGAGAGAGCATGCATGTGCATGAGTAGAGGGGTGGCAGAGGGAGAGGGAGAAGCAGGCTTCCCCGCTGGGCTCAATCCCAGGACCCAGGGATTATGACTTGAGTCGAAGGCAGATGCTTAACCGATTGTGCCAACTGGGCGCTCCATGTGAAGTCATGTTTTTATAAGAAATTCAGTAAACTGGATATGGAATGGAGCCTACATTTTAGTGTATCTGTGTGTTTTTCATACACTTACGTGTTTTTGCTTTCAGGATTTTCTTTTTTCTCTTTCGTTTATTGAAGAAATACTTTACACACAAAATGCTCAGATCTAAGTGTACAGTTCAATGAATTTTGATAAATGTACGTACTCCTTTGTAACCATTAATTCTCATTTTCCTGAAAGGTGTTTGGTGCCACACCCTAGTCCATTCCCTCATTCCTGCAGAGGCAAACCCTGTTCTGATATCTATCCTCATATATTACTTTGGTCTGTACTTGGTCTTAATATAAATGGAATCAGATGGTATATACTCTTTTGGCTCTAGCTTCTGTTACTCAGTGTATTCATCTATGTTATTGCAGGTATCTCTAGTTCTTTTTTTTTCTTTTTTAATTGCTGACTAGAAACCCATTGTATGATGTTACCACAGTTGACTTATTCTTTTTTGGGCGATGTCTGGTTTGTTGACTGTTTTCAGCAGTTATGAATAAAGCTTCTGTGAACATTTGTATACAAGTCTTTTTGTGGGCATATGCTTTCATTTCTCTTAAGTATATTCCTAGGAGTGGAATGACATCGTAAGGAAGGGTATGTTGAACTGTATAAAAACTTGCCAAGTTGTTTTCCAAAGTGATGGTATGTTTACTCTCTCATAAGCAATGTGAGAGAATTTCAGCTGCTTCACATCCTCACCAACACTTGATAGGATCACTCTAATTTTAGCTAGATAGTGGTATCTCATTATGGCTTTAATTTATATTTCCTTGATAACTTCCGATGTTAAATACCTTTTCATGTGCTTGTTGGCTACTCTATACCTTCTGTTGGAAGATTTACCTTTAAATCTTTCCCTTCTTTTTAATTGACTTATTTTTAAGCTATTGATTTATAAATCAATAACTTCTTTATTCTGGAAATGAATCCCTTTATATACTCATATATTGTGAATATGTTCTCATAGTCAGTAGCCTGCCTTTTTTTCACTTTAATGGTTTCTTTTATGAGCAGAAGCTTTCCCTCAGGTCAACATAATATCTTAATTAATTCAACTTTATAATGTTTTAAAATTTGAAAAAAAAAAAACCCAAGATTTTGATTGGGATTATTTTAAACTATAGATTAATTTGGGGAGAATAGATATCTTAATAATAATGAATCTTTTCAGTCCTTGAACATGGTATATCTCTCCATTTTTTAAGAATTTCTCTCAGCAGTGTTTTGTGGTTTGTAAGAATAGAGGACTTGAGCATATATTAAAATGTTTATTTTAGGTGTCTGATACTAGTATAAATGGTATTTTATAAGTTTCATTTTCTGATTTTTTTTGTTATTAAGATATAGAAATATCATAGATTTTTTTTTCAGTTTTGAAAGGAAATAATTGTATTTAAAATACCATTAGGGGCCCAGGGTGCCTGGGTGGCTCAGTAGGTTAAAGCCTCTGCCTTTGGCCCAGGTCATGATCTCAGGGTCCTGGGATCGAGCCCCACATCGGGCTCTCTGCTCAGCGGGGAGCCTGCTTCCCCCTCTCTCTCTGCCTGCCTCTCTGCCTACTTGGGATCTCTCTCTCTCTGTCAAAAAAATAAAATATTAAAAAAAATACTATTGGGGCCCTTGGGTGGCTCAGTCATTTGAACATCTGACTCTTTTTTTCTTAAGATTTTATTTATTTATTTGTCAGATTGAGAGAGAGAGAGCGCACACAAGCAGGGAGAGCAGCAGCAGGGAGAGCAGCAGGCAGCAGGAGAAGCAGACTCCTAGCTGAGCAAGGAGCCCAATGTGGGACTTGATCCCAGGACCCTGAGATCATGACCTGAGCTGAAGGCAGACGCTTAACTGACTGAGCCACCCAGGCACCCCTTGAACATCTGACTCTTGATTTAGGCTCACATCATGATCTCAAGGTCCTGGGATTGAGTCCCACATCAGGCTCTTTGCTGAATGTCGAGCCTACTTGAGATTCTCTCTCTCTCTCCCTCTGTCCCCCACCTCCTGCTTGCACTCTCTCTTTCTCTCAAAAATAAATAAAGAAAGAAAAATTAAAAAAAACACTATTTATAATATTTATATTAGTATAAAACATTTGTAAATCGTATGGTTTATGGTTTAATTTCTCCCAGTCTTTTATTTAATACTTCTTTTTATATTTAATTTATATGATCTCCACTTTTTCTTTTGAGTTCAGCTTTTTATTTTATTTTTTAAATTTTATTTATTTTTTAATTAAAATATAGTTGACACAATGTTGCATTAGTTGCAGATGTATAATGTAGTGATTCAACAATGATGCACATCATTATGCTATGGGCACCACAGGTGTAGCTACCATTTGTCACCCTACAAGGCTACTACAGTACTGCTGACTGTATTCCCTATGCTGTACCTTTCATTCCTGTAACTTATTCATTTCATAATCTTGTACCTCCCACTGCCCTTCACCCATTTTGGCCATCCTCTCATCCCCCATCCTTCTGGCAGCTATCAGTTTGTTCTCTGTAGTTATGAATCTGTTTCTGTTTTTATTTGTTTGTTCATCTGTTTTGTTTTTAAGATTTCACATATAAATGAAATCATATGATATTTGTCTTTCTCCATCTGACTTATTTCACTTAGCATAATACCCTGTAGGTCCATCCATGCAAATGTCATGCAAATGGATGACAAGTGGAAACATCTCATTGTTTTTATGGTTGAATAATATTCCAGTGTGTGTGTGTGTATCTATATCTATCTATATCTACCACATCTTCTTTATCCATTCATCTGTTGATGGATACTTAGATTGCTTCCATATCTCAGCTATTATAAATAATGCCACAGTAAACATAAGGGTGAATACATTTTTTCAAATTAGCATTTTCATTTTCTTTGGGTAAATACCCAGTAGTAGAATTACTGGATTATGTGATATTTCAATTTTTTATTTTTTTTGAGGAACTTTCATATTGTTTCTACCGTAGCTGCACCAATTCACATTCTCACTAACAGTGCATGAGGGTTCCCTTTTCTTCATATCCTCTTCAACACTTACTTCTCTGTCTTTTTGATATTAACCATTCTGACTGATTGAAGTAACATCTCATTGTGGTTTTGATTTGCATTTCCCTGATGATTATTGATATCGAGCATCTTTTCATGTGTCTGTTGGTCATCTGTATGTCTTTAGAAAAAGGTCTGTTCAGTCATCTGCCCATTTTTTAATAGGATATATATTTTTTGGTGTTGGATAGTATAAGTTCTTTATATATTCTAGATATCAACTCCTTACTGGGTGTATCATTTGTGAATATCTTCTCCCATTTAGTAGATTGCCTTTTTGTTGCTGATGGTTTCCTTTGCTGTGCAAAAGCTTTTTATTTCTGGTGTAGCCCCAGTAATTAATTTTTGGTTTTGTTTCCCTTGCCTGAGGAGACATAAGTAGAACATGTTACTAAGGCTGATGTCAGAGAGATTACTGTCTGTGTTTTCTTCTAGGAGTTTTATGGTTTCAAATCTCATACTTAGGTCTTTAATTCATTTTGAGTTTATTATTGTGTACAGTGCAAGAAAATGGTTCAGTCTCATTCTTTGGCATGTAGCTCTCCAGTTTTCCCAGCACCGTTTGTTGAAGAGACTTTCTTTTCCCCATATAGTTGATTTTTATATATTGCCATTGGATCCTAATGACTTTGCAAATTCATTCAGTAGCCCTAAAGAGTTTGTTGATTCCTTTGGATTTTCTACATACATAATTAGATTGTCAGAAACAAAGATAGTTTATTTCTTCCTCATCGATCTTTATACCTTTTATTCTTTGTTTTAAGTCATTTCTTTTTTTCTGATATATGTATTTAAAGCTATCACTTTTCCTTTAAGCACTATTTCAGGTACATCTCATAAGTTTTAGTGTTTGTGTTGGCATTTTCATTCAGTACAAAATATTTTATAAATTCTATTTCATTTCTTTTAGAAGTGCATAGCTTAATTTGTAAATATTTGAGTGTTTTTTCTAGTTACCAATTGATTATCAACTTCTAACTGAATTCCATTTTGAAAGAGAATATACTCTCAGAGTTCTAGTTACCTTTTGATACGAACCCATGTTTGTATCTCTGACACTGTGTTTAGTATTTTTTTTTTTTTGATACTTTGGCTATTATTTATTGACTTATCTTTTTTATTTTTTTTAAAGATTTTATTTATTTGACAGAGAGAAAGACAGCGAGAGAGGAAACACAAGCAGAGGGAGTGGTAGCTGGAGAAGCAGGCTTCCTGCCGAGCAGGGAGCCCAATGTGGGGCTCGATCCCAGGACCCTGGGATCATGACCTGGGCCGAAGGCAGACGCTTAATTACTAAGCCACCCAGGTGCCCCTGTTGACTTATCTTTGAGTTCACTGGTTTTTCTGTTGTTTCGATCTGCTTTTAAGCTTATTTATTACATTCTTTGTTTCAGATGTCATATTTATTCTAGAATTTCACCTTTGGTCTTCTTTAGAGCTTTAGTTTCTTTGATGAAATTCCTTTTTATTCATCCATCCTTGTCTATCTTGATTTAACATAATTCTTTAACATATTTAAAATAAGTTATTTTAGAGACCTCATCGACTTACTGCAGTATGTGGTTATCAGTGGGTCTTCCTTGATTGACTATTTTCTTTTTTTGGTTTTGGACATATTTTCTTTCTTATTTGTGTGGCTCATAATTTTTTTTACTATGTTTTAACATAGGGACTAAGCATGATCCCATATTTTTGTTTTGTTTTAACCAGAGATGGCGTTCCCTTTCCTCTGTCCGGAAGCTTGGGAAGGGAATTTTTATCCATTTCCAATCATGAGTTTAGCTGAACTGGAACTGAGAATCAAGTTTAATTAGTTTTAGTTTACCTCTTGCCAGTGAGATTATGGAGATTTTTTCTTAGCCTTTTAGTCTAACTCCCAACTTCTTGCTTCATGTATAGGGGGCTGATCTGTTTGGGATTTTCAAGATTTGAACTAGAAGGGGATTTGGTTGCAGTTCCACTTAGTTTGATTTTATCTCCAGATCCAACCCCAGAAGGGTTCTGGAACCTAAGCAGCACAAGG
>CM053607.1:23854825-23877985 GCA_028646535.1 Procyon lotor
ACTTTGGAAAACAGTGTGGAGATTCCTCAAGAAATTAAAAATAGAGCTACCCTGTGACTCTGCAATTGCACTACTGGGTATTTACCCCAAAGAAGCAGATGCATTACAAAGAAGGGCCACATGTACCCCAATGTTCTTAGCAGCAATGACCACAATCGCCAAATTGTGGAAAGAACCAAGATGCCCTTCAACAGATGAATGGATAAAGAAGATATGGTCCATATATACAATGGAATATTATGCCTCCATCAGAAAGAACCAATATCCAACTTTTGTATCAACATGGATGGGACTGAAAGAGATTATGCGGAGTGAAATAAGTCAAGCAGAGAGAGTCAGTTATCTTATGGTTTTACTTATGTGTGGAGCCTAAGGAAAAACATGGAGGGCATTGTGAGAAGGAAGGGAAGGGAGAATGGGGGAAATCAGAGGGGGAGATGAACCATAAGAGACTGTGGACTCTGAGCAACAAACTGAGGGTTTTGGAGGGGAGAGGGTGGGGGGTCGGGCGAGCCTGGTGGTGGGTATTGAAGAAGGCATGTACTGCATGGAACACTGGGTGTAGTGCATGAATAATTAATCTTGTAACACTGAAAAAATAAAATAAACATATTTGGGAAAAAAAACAAAGTTGTTAAGTGTTTATTAAATATGCAAAGGCTTTCTTTATTGAGTTGAAGGAGTGTTCTAGTCATATGGGAGTATACCCTCAAACTTGGAACCTATGCTCCAGTTTCGTTTTAGTCTTGGAGCTCAATGCTAAAACTCATTGTTCATTTCTGATATGCTCCAATATTTTCTGTGACTTCCTGTTTGGAGAGTTAGCTTCTCGGTAAGTTTCTCTCCCATTTTGGGATATTAATGGGATATTCATGGATTTAGTTGGTATATGTATCTGGCTCCAGGGGATAGAAATAGGGTTAGGAGCCTTGCCACGATGAACTGCATCACTTCACCACAGAATTTTCAGTCTCATTCATTGGCCAATACTTTTTGAAGTTTATGGCCTGGGGCTATCCCCTTCTCTGGTCTGGTTGGTGCTGCAACATTTTGGAGGCCTATTTTTTAATGTATCATTTTGTTGATTTCAAGACATACTGGGGAGGGAGGTTCTTACCCTGTGGCTTCATTCTGCTTTTGCAATCTTGGAGGTCTTGTCTTCTCTTTCCTCTCTTGGTTTTCTTTAAAAGTTATTTTCCTGCTCCCCAATTCCCTTCCTTATAGCCCCTCAGTCTTCTTTATGGTTTCTTTGCCTATACCAATTAAATTAAAACATTTTTAAAATTGATTGTGTACTCTTCCTCTTTTTCAGTCTCTTCATTTCCATTCTCCTCCCATGTAATCTCTTAATATGCTCTTTTGTAACTTCCTAATTCGTTCTCATGCCTCATTAGTAATGTCTAGGCAGATGTCACTCAGATTTATATTTCATGCCCTAACCTGTCTTCTATGACATGGCTAAATTTCTCCTCTCTGCTGGATGTCTTACTGTATGTCAGTCCTACTACAACCTTAAAATATTCCAAAGCAAGCTCTTGTGTTTTGTTCTAAACCAGTGTTTCCTCCTATCTTGTTTGCTCTTACTCTGCTAAGCACAAAAGCCTGGCATCTCTGTTTTTTTTCTTGGGCCCCTCTATCCAATTAGTTAATGAATTCTTTCAACTGGACCCTTCCTCCTCTTTATTTCCACTGCCATTCCCCTAGAGTAAGTTTGTACTTTTTCACTTGAACTTTGTTATAGATCTTTAACTGGTCTCTTTCCTCTAATTTCCTCTTCCTCTAATAAATGTTTTATACAGCTCCAGTGATATCTTGCTCTAAAACCTTCCATGAGTACCTAACACTTTCCCCAATATTCAAGAACCTGCATAATCCCACCCCAGTGTCTAATGTGAAGCTTATTTTCCACTGGACCCCTTCACAAGCCTTAAATTCCAATCAAGGTCAATCACTAAGCATGTCTTATTCTTTCCAGTTTCAAAAACTCTTTATGACATGTCCTTTCTCCTTTCTTCATCTCCAAACATTTTACCAGTTTTTCAAAATCCAAATCAGATTATACCTCCTCCATGAACTCCTCCACATTGACTGATTTGCAAGTGATTGACCCCTCCCTATTCTGAACTCCTACCATTCTTTATCACTCATCACATCATCCTTCAATCATTGTGAATGTATCTTAGCTTGTCCTAAGACTGTCCATTCCTTGTAGGGTGGGGACCACAAGTATGAGAAGTAACATTTAGGGAGAATTGTGATATAGTAAATTTGGATTTAACTATCATGAAACCTCAATTCAATCTCAGTTTTGCTACTGTGTGTGGTTGGGCAAGTCACTTACCTTGTTTGAGCTTTACTTTTGTCATCCTTGAAAGAGATTGTTGTGAATATTAAATGAAGCAGAGTGTATGAAAGTGCTTTATACACACACATATGCATGTGTGTATACATAGGTAAATGAAATACAAATTAAGGTATTGCAGGTTTCTTCAAATTCCCTGCAACATCAAGCCTGATAGTTTATAGGTAGGATAGCAATAAATGTTATTGATTGAAAAGAATGAAATATATCTAGCTGCAATTATGCCTGCCTGCAAAGCACCAAGGAGATGCTAATGGATAAGAATAAGCATAGAGGAAGTTGATAGTTTGTGTGGTTATGCCAGCAATTTGCCAAGCTGGGGAACTGCTTAAGTGCGTCATCTCAGATTTCATGCACGGTGCAGAGGACCTGCCTAAGTGGAGGCAAATGGATTAAATGGTTTGTTCCAGTCCTTTCTAGCCCTCCACGTCTAGTCTTTCACAGAACAACACATAATAGATGTCATATGTAAAAGTGAAATATTTGTTTATCAGTAGCTATTTTATATACATGCACATGTATACATTTCAGATGTGAGTTAATGCTAAATATATTTCATGTAAATATAGACATTTATCTCCTTAAATATTTCCTTATATAGTCTTTGTTGACATTCGTTCAATCACCATTGTTTCTCTTTTCCAAGCTCCCAGTTTTCCAGTAGTCCTCTGTTTATAATCAAAGACAGCAAAGCTGCTGTATCCACATCAAAGCTGGGTAGAGAGGGACAAAACAAGTCCACGAGAATGGCCATTAACTATTTCCCTTAATGACTGAGATCATCTGGATCGAGTCCTGTGAATGTTCAGATTTTCCATGCCAGCTTCTCCTGCCTTTCCTCCATAACCACATGCTCAACTGGTTTTTTAAAAAAATATTCTCATTTTATAGGCAAAAAATCATATTTCATAGAAAACTGTCCTTTTGGTAAGGATGTTAATAAAAGCCAAAAATTGTATTCTGAGAATCTGCTTGTGGTGTGATAAATTTAAGACCACGTGTGCAATGTAAACTGAATGTTTACATTCATTCTGCACCTGGACAAAATTTTGGGCAGAAATGTGTGTAACATCGCTTGTCCTAGACTGAGCCTAAGCTGGGTTCCTGATTCAAATGGCTCAAACAGGGCCTCTGTGGGCACATTTGCAGAAGCCTATGTGCACGGAGGATAGAGACCCTTTCTTGGGAAGAATTTATCCTAAGAGGAGAATGAGGCAGGACAAGTGTGCCCTAGTAAGAAGCCTGGTCATTTGAGGGATGGCAACTCTTAGCCAGTCCCTGTGTGAAATCACGTCTAAGTTCTGGGGACAGAGGACCTGGAAGTGAACATCCTGGGAGACACTTAGGGCAAAGCCACTTTTCATGGAGAGGACAGTGTTGCCCACCTCACCACAGCAGAAACTGCCACCTCCAAACCCTCCACATACTGGCCTTGGTAGGAGGGGAAGTACGCAGGGGAAGTGGCGGCACTGCCCTTCGGTGGGAGCCAAATCTAGATCTAGAAGATTCCAAGGGCGGTGCGCAGGGCGGTGGCAGAGGCAGCCAAGCTCAGCAGACAGGAGTGTATGCAACGGTGGTGACTCGCCTTTAGGCCCTGGAGGTAGGCAGGGTTCCTGCACACAGCTTAGTGGGCTTGTAGGGGTGGCAGCAGTGGGTTCGGAGCAGTAGAAGAGAAAAGAGAAAAAAATATGTGATAATAATATTTGAAAAATGCCCACAGTGTTTAATATGTTTGGGAAAGTTTATTCAGAAGAGAGGGAGGAGGAAGACAATTACTAATCTTTGAAGTTCATCAAATACTTAACAATTTTCATTTCATTCTTTTAAAAAAATACTTGTTGGGGACGCCTGGGTGGCTCAGTCGGTCAGGTGACTGCCTTCAGCTCAGGTCAGGATCCTGGGGTCGAGCCCCGAGGCAGGCTCCCTGCTCAGTGGGGAGCCTGCTTCTCCTTCTCCCTCTGCCTGCTGTTCTGACTGTTTGTGCTCTCTCTAGCTGTCTATCAAGTACATAAAACCTTTTAAAAATTTTTAAAAAATTAAAAATGCTTGCTGGAAGCCTTAACTCTCAAATAAGCACAAGCTAAATCTATTTATGTAATGTTTATTAAATGCATCACAGATTATTAAATGTTTTTAAGGAGAATATTGAGCCTGACAAATCAAATACTTGGCCCCTGATTTCATAAGCAAAAACAGATTTATCCAAAAAAAAAAAAATCACCAATAAAGACATCTTAAGTGATTACAAGCTTTAAAGAAAAATGTCTCTCTGTTGTCGTCGGTGGTCGGATTATGAAACTGAGCGTGTCCTACTGGGAGTGAAGAGGGGTGGCATAACTTATGATGAATATGTAAGGGAAAATACAGATGGGGTAGATTTTACAAAGATGGAAAAAGACAAAGGTGGAAGTTACTGCATAGACATTTTAAATACGTCAACCAGCTAAGCTAAGGAGTCTTCTAGGAGAGGTGCTGCTTATGTGCGTTACCACCACTAATGACATCTGTATTTGGATGTTCCTGTGTTAATCACCAACTCTTTGTCACTGAGGACTAGTGAAGATTCTTAACCAACTGCATTCTGGTTAATTGGACAGAGGCTGTGAACAGGTAACGTGAATGAAACGTGGTGGCAGGTAAGATAGAGGTATGCTCAGAATACTTACCAAAGCACACAGGAAAGGCTTTATTCTAATTGAGTTGAGGTAAAGTTCTCAGAGAGAATGCTTGGATTTCACAGAAGTGAGGCAGGCAGATAAAGGTGGGAAGGGACTTCTACCCAGAAGAAAAAGGAAGAGCAAAGGTGCCGAAGCATGGGGTTATATGGTGTGTGCACCCGCGCGTGCGTGTGTGTGAGGGTGTGTGTGTGTTGAGGGTGGAGAGGAGAAGGCAGTATATGCGCTAAATGAGAGGAAATCAGGGTGTGAGCGATCAAGAGGGTAAACTGAGGTTGCCAGTGTTGAAAACAGAGGCTGGAAGGCTAGCAGAGGATAAAATCTAAAAATTGGGTTGTATAATGCCATTTGAAGTCATTCAACTGACATACTTTCTATTTTTGTCTAATTTTTGCCCAGCAGGATATATGGATATATAATATATATAAAGTATAAATTGTATATCACCAAATTTACATAGAAACACTACATTAGTTGATTGTATATAATTTTATTATATGTTATGTAATTATACATATGGCCACTAAATTTGAAAATACATAATACATATCATTATGTATATTACACGTATCATATAAAATCACTAAATTTGTCAAGTTACTTGTGTTGTAAATTTGATTGGAATGCAGCGGTAGGCACCATACTCCTAGGTTAACATTATTTTCTTAATTGTTCAAGTAGTATTGTTGCCTGCTCAGCCATCAGGATGACTTTCTCACAGTTTAAATATTTACATGGACTATCGCAAGTGTATAATGCCTTTGGTCTTGCATGATAAATGCCTCCTCGGGAGCGTTTAGTTTTATGTAATTGATTTCTTTTTGGTAAACAGGGAGAATCTTTGGCTGGGGAGTCTCACCCATTCTCTGCCCAGCTAGGTGGGAGGCCTTGGCGTCATCCATGCCTTCTTTTTCTCATTTCAAAAAGGCAGCTTTGGAATTAATGTTTTCCTGGTGCCCTTCATGGGCAACAAATATGGTGGCAAGATGGCAGGACCAGGACCTAGGACTCCTGGCTAGTTGTTGTAACACTCCCCAGTGTGCCACTTGACAAAGTAGGTCGGGAATCGGTCCTGTCTTCTGTTCAGTGGGTATGATAACACCCTTTGCTTACTTCGTCAGGCTATCACCCAAATTAAATGAGACCATGTCAGAGAATAAAGTGATTTGTGAATATCAGTAATATAGTGCTGTCCTGCCTGGAAATTTTGTTACCAAGGGCCGTGGGGCTCAAGCAACTTTCCGACTTTCCTTGAGTCTTACTTTTTCTAATTCCTTCCTGTTCTTTTAGATGGATGTTGTAGTGTTGATATGACCTATAAGTTGCATATAATATATGTTATAACAGTATTTCATATATATTATTCATCCTACAAACACCTCATACTCATTATGTTCAGTATCACTGGCAAGAGTCAGTGACATATGTCATTTACTCTGTCATTTGTTGTGTGGTTTACAAAAAGGGTTAAACAAAAACGTGTTTCCTTTAGTAAGCAAAATGGCAGAGCTTCAGTCTGGTCTTTTGCAGTAGGAGCTACCTAAATAAAAAATAAATAAAACAAGCGCCACTTTGAGAATAGAGGGGTCACCATTTACCCTCAGACTGTGTGAGGAGAGAGAGGTGAGACTGATTCAGGAAATTAAATTAAAGAATAAGTAATGGCAGACCCTGATCCCGTCATCATTTCTCACCAGACCCAATAAGACTTTGAAAGAAGGACTCTGTGGAATTCACTTTAAGTCTTGGGGAAATAAGAGGCAATTTAAATATCTGCACATAAAATTGTTGGGGGTGGCAGGTTAGGGGATGTCAGAAGGATCACAACTTCACTCTCTAGACCTTTCCCCATTAAATACGATTATATGTAGTCAGTCCTGAGGGTGACAATGCTGTGATTGGAGGTTCCTGGAACTACCTGCTTGGGGAGATTTTTCTTATGAAAGTGGTAAACCGAGCTTGTCAGTATTTTTCCAAATTTATTCAGCTAGCAGAAGAATTATGTTGCATTTGAGCTTGACTATTTAGAGAACTTCAAGTTAAAAGCTCTCCTTTTTCAAGTAAGAGAATGAGACCCAGAGAGGTGAAAGGACCTACTGGATCCCTCCTGTGTCCACTGCATCCCCCCCACCCCAATTAAGAGCAGAGTGGAAAATTGAAATGCAAGATCCAATTGGTTGTTTTACTTTTCCCCCCCTTTGCACAAATATTTTTTCTGTTCCTGTATTATGGAAGGCACTCTACTCTACAAACCCTATGAAAATGCAAATCTGAAAAATAAGGCTCCTAAGGAAGCTTCCAGTATGCACAAGTACAGAAGTAAACTCCAAGGTAGAGTGAGATAAATTCACTCTTGGTGACCTAAAAATCTATAGTAGAGCCTGAAGGAAAGAAAAGTCACTGGCCAGCGAGGCTCCATGGAAGAGAAAGCATTTGAGAAGAGCCTAGAAAAATGACAGAAGTCTCAAAGACAAATAAGGGTGGGTGGGAATTGATCAAAAGTGTAGAGGTGTGAAAACGATGTGTGTTTCCATTTTGGCCAAAGAATGCCTGAGTAGCAAGGGATGAGACTGGAAAAGCAGTTTGGGGCTTTGTATGTAGATGGATTTGGGGTTACTATGGGGGGTGTACTTCACTTAGTAGTCAACAAGGGACCAGTGAAGGCTTCTTCACAGGATTGAAATGATTTGTAGGATTGAATGATTAGAAAGGGGAGGCAGGATCAGATTGGCAGGATAGAGTCTGCTGAAACTTCTGGGATGTGGAAATGAACTGGGGCATTGGTAATACCAACTGAAACTGAAGTTATTTAAAAATTATTTAAAAAACTGAAGTTATTTAAAAATTATCGTGGGGGTGAAATCAGCAGGAAGTGGCACTTAGTTTGATGAGAAAGAGAAAGAGGTGGGTCTGGACACCAAAGATAGTTGCAAGAGAACCATGATTCGTGGAGGAATGTGATGATGAGTTTTTGAATGCCCATGGAAAATGCTGCAGGAAGGGGGTCTGGAGCATGAGCAGGTGGCCATGGGAATTCAAGGGTAGGCATTTGTACTGCCTTGGTGTTTCCAGTGAGTGTCAGCTGCTCTTGGAGGGGAATGGAGAATGGAGAGCTTGGGGAATTCTCAGAGTCAGGAATTTGAATAAGATCGCCTAGACAGAGCATTGTTGAAATAAGTGCCTTGAAGTTCAGGCTGAATAGGACAGAAATAAAACCAGAGGGGCTAAAGGAATAGAAGAGTAGGGAGGCCTCAATGTGGAAGATTAGCCGCAGAAGGAGTAAAGGAATGAGAGAGATAGAAGACAGAGATGGCGGTCTCTTCCAGAGTTGGAGCTCTTGGTGCTGAAGATGTTTGGAGTGATGTAAAGAACTAGTGTGGAATTGGGCCATGTTGGCCGGTACAAACACTGGATTGTAGGCGTCAAAAGAATTGTGAGGCTGTCAGTGGTGAGTGAAGAGAAAATCCCAATAAAAATATTTAAAGAAAGTTTGTGGAAGGCGTTTATGGTGTTTGTGTGTATGTGTGTTGGGGGTGGAGGGAGTGTGGAAAAAGGGAAGGTTGTCACTATATTCATGTTGTCTCATACTTTCATTACTGCCTCCTTACTTCTTTATGAATTGAGCCAACTTGGATCTTATTCTTATTTTATACAATCCATGTGTTTTCTCATGACTTTGAAATATGCCGGATGTAATGTCTTTTTCTTTGTTAATCCTGTTCCTGGGGAAACGTCTATGCAATGTCTTCTGCCAACTTATGTTTTTCTTCAATTAATCTATAGTATCTCTGCCAAGGTTACCCTAAATACCTCACACCTGGCCTAAAATTTCCAGTACAGAGTTTACTCCTCTGGCTGCAATAGCAAAGAAGGACAAGGAAAGTAAGAAAGAGAGGCTGCAGGTTGGAGATGGGGAGGGGGAAGTCAAGCACACAGATTTTAAGCCATGGTGGATACCATTTTTTTGTGAGTTCAGCATTTGAAAATTATATTAAACCCAGGGTTCCTTGGTTTTTGTTTGTTTGGTGGGGGTTCTTTTTTTTTTTTTTCCCCTCCTCAGATGGTCTCGGGATGTGAAGACATGAAGTAAAGGTAGAATCTGGTCTGGAGAAGGATGGGAATTAAGGGGGAAAAAAAGAATAACCCAGACTTTATGTTTTGCTTTGGTTCTTCAGGGCTGAAGTTCTGCACTCACCATAGTTGGACTGTAGCCTATTCTTTCTATAATCTGTGTGTGGGCGTGCGCATGCACAAAATAAGGGACGCTTTAACCCTCCAGATCCCTTCTGAGATGGTATGGAATCCTCCCTTCACCTTTTTAGTATTTCAGGGATTGCTAGGAGAGAGGCAGAAAGCTGAAGACGCTGAATCAGGTTCACGAACCCACTTATAATAGAAAGCTTGCCTCAATTTTTTTTTTTTTCAAATCTCCACCCTTTCCCATTCTAAATCTCTCTCCGGAAGATTTTATTGTGGAAGAGGAGTTAGAATGACAGTTTGGTCCTACTCTCTTTTTTCTCCAGGTTTTGTTCTGGGAGAGCCAGAAAGGTGCAACTGATTTTTTGCAACTGAGACAAAAGGAGTTCCTCCAGGGGTGGAAAAGGCATTTTTGCTGGAGGAGCTGGCTGGGTGCAGCTCTCATTCCCGTGGGTGAGTCACCCATTGAAAGCAGGGGCAAATTACTGAGAGATAGAAGTTGCCTTCTAATGAAGAGAACTTAGCAGGAGGAAAAAGTCAAAATCTGAGCCTTGGAAGCGCCTGTGTTCAGTTTATACTCTGGCTTTCACAACTAAATTTTATCTTTGAATGCAAATAAAGAACATTAATTTTGTTCATTCTTTGTAACCTTCTCCTGCCTTTTGTGTGTGTGTGTGTGTGTGTGTGTGTGTGTGTGTGTGTGTGTGTGTGGCGGGGAGAAGAACCTGAAAGGAGGAACAAGTAACTCTAAAGCATGCAGTAGTGTCTTGACTTAAGCTTCATTGTTTAAATTCTTTAAGACAATTTTCCTCTTACTGAATCCAAGGTTTGGTGAGAGAATTGTTGATTGTATTGTTTGAGGGTTTTTTTTTTTTTCCTTCATGCTAATGAAATATGTTTTTCTATTTATCTTTCATAAGCCATGTTTCATCACTTATAAAATGAGATTTACTTTGGTCAGATGAATTTGTATAACTCAGCGAACCTTTGAAAGTGGGGGGAAAGAAACTGTTTAAAAGAAAAGAAAACCTGTGTTGGGCTGTACTTAGTCACACACACACACACACACACACACACACACACACACACACACACTACTTTTCTTTCACCTGGAGACCACCAAGATCGTATGGACGGTGCAGAGCTGGTCTGGTTTTTGTTTGGATTGGGTATTTTTATTTTTAATATTTGTCTTCTGAGTCAGAAGTGGTTATCTCTTAAAAGAAAATTTTGATGGCTTGAAAGCTGGGTGTTTGTGCTTTCCCCTTCGAATGTTAACATTTAGGTAGCCTCCACTGTTCTTCCAAGTTAGTACCCCACTAAGATAAATTAGTGACCTTCCCCCTACTGCACCCCTGCCCCCATGCACTGGTGGGCAATTACCTCTCTGAGGCCGGCTGCGAGCCCTCTCTGGCCTGAAATGGGCGACTCGGTAGGAGACTAGGTCAATCTGGGTGGCTTGAATGCCTTGCCAGGACAATGGTGGCTTTTCATGAGGATTTAGTAATCTGAAGAATGCAGCAGCCTGTCCTTGAGAGGAACCTGCTTCTGTTGATATGTTTATGTGGTTTCCGGAGGTGGGAGGTGGAGAGGGTAGGGGTTTAGGGGACTGGAGGTGGGGAGTGACATGTGGATTGCCTGGAAATTTACAAGTTAGTTTGAATTTAATTTATTGGAACTTTATGAAAAGTTTTTTTTTTTTTTTTTTTAGGTCACCTATCCAGTTTTCTGACACATTAGGTTAAAGATTGATGAAAATGAAGCTTTTCTGTTTCAAACACTGACCCTGATTACTGAAAGACCCTACTCCTTTCACAGCATACCTTTCATGGTAGTTTCAAACAGCATCTTTCTGTAAAATTCTCAACTCTGCCTTGTCTGCCTGCTGATTGAGACACTCTGCTTGGTGTATGTTTTGCCATCCTGGATGTTTGTGGCTTGACCAGTCTAGTCCAGCATGGTGCCAGTGGCGCCAAGATCGGTATCTCTTAATGTGTCTTATCCAGCACCATCAGAGGGGGGAATGTGCCCCCTTGCCAGCTTGCCGGGATGAGTTATGGGGGAGCATGTGAGTGGTTCCATGTTTGTCAGTCCCTGCTGCTGCCTGAGATGCAATTCAAATCAGATGACCTCCCAGAAATGTATACATTGCTGCCTCTCTACAGGGGGCAGGCAATCCTTGTCTCTGCAGGTCTAGTACAGAACAAATCATCAATGTGCCCACCACCCCAGGCCTCCAAGGAGGAAATCTTTCTGCAGGACGCTGCAAGCACTCCTGTCCCAGGGCACTGTAGTGTTTGTAGTGGAGACCACACCACTGGGCTCAGATTTCAGCCCTGTCAATCATTTGCCCTCTCTGAGCCTCAGCTGTCTGTAAAAAATGAGGAAGTCTACACTCCCTAAAAGGACTGTTTTGAGCTTTAAAAAAGAGAGTGAGTGATTTTCCTAGCATAGTGATGGGCAAAAATAGGTGCCAAGTAAATGTTAGTGAGAGCAGTATATTGTACCAGTACAACTTTTGATAGATTCAAGATAACTTAATTTTTGCCTCCTTTGATGCCTTTAAACTTTACTTGGAGGTGATGGTGGTCATGTTCCCTTAGCCCAGATGAAAAATCAGATGGGCTGTGACTTTTATGCTCATTCACAGGAAAGTGACAGCCTTGAGTTCCTTTAAGTCACATAGTCTTGAGTCAGAAGTCAAAGCTCTCACCGTAATAATATTCTGCATTTGACCTAGCAGCGGATCTCCCCTCCACCCTCGCCACCTTGCCGTGGTCCTGCCATTTTCCTGGCCTCAGCTCTCTTCCTTCCCCACTCACCAATGACTTTTTCTTTCCCCTGCATAGAATGAGGGGATGAGATAAGGGGTAGAGCAGTTCCTAATCAGATTGTTGCAACCTGGCAGATGGCTAAGGCTTTCCCTCATGGGAGCCTCTATGGGATCCCTGGGGATCCCTGCAGGGAGGGCATCTCCCTGGAGGGACATGGCCCCATCTCTGTCCGACTCAGCCTTGTGCTGCCTTTCTCATTCCAGGCCAGCTGGCCATCCACTTCCAGCCTCCTCCAGTCCCTCCCATAGTCCCTGGCAGTGCAGACCTTCCAATTCTGGGATACACTGGGCTCAATGAAGGGGATCCAGGAAGGACCCCGCATGGTGTACGTCTCAAACCCCTTGGGAAGGTGGAGGGAGAGAGAGTTCAGAGCACACTTTTCTTCTAACATTTCTGCAGATATTTTTATTCTCCTTTCCATTCTCTGATTCCTGCTTTATGCTCCAGATTCTCAGAGCTGTTATACTGAGTGTGTGTGTGGGTGTGTGTGTGTGCATGCACATGCGCACACATGTGTGTGTGTGTGATAGTGGAAGGATCTGTCTCATATCCACCTTGTTATACTGATATTTATCATGTTGACACCTCACTCTCAATTGAAGCAGGAAATTTCCCCCTTCCCACATAACACGGTGACCGTAATTTACCATAAAAGAAACCTTAATCGTTGACAAAGATGTAGCAGAATAGAACCTCAGCAATGAGTAAAAGCTGGTGTCCCAGTGCAGACAAAGCCCACAGTTAGGGCACTTGAAAGAAATTGGTATTTGATATTTTAAAATAACATCAAAGTCATGTTGGCCAGGAAAAAATTAGAACTTTGTTGAGTTTCCTTTAATTTATTTTTCAGTTTTGTTGTTACTTTGAATTTCATGAGTTTTGGGGGAGCAAGGCAACTTAAAGCATGTAATATTCTTATCAGGTCCTAAGGGGCTGAGAAGGTACCAGATTTTCAGGTTCTACACTGACAGGGGCTTGGTCCAAGCCACGTATACCCTCCTCAGCTCTTCAGCCCTCAGTGGTGTTTGCATCCTGCCCTGTGGGCTGACGTCCACTGTGTGGCTCACGGGACCCTGACTTGATTGTGCCCCCGTCCTCTAGTCCAGAACCCACCCCCTGGTCCCTCGACTTGTTGTGCAGTGGGCGCTCTGTCCCCTAGAACCTGCCTCACTCACCCGATGCCTGGGACCGCGCTTTGGTGCAACCAGCCAGTGGCACACTCTCCCTGAGCCCTGCCCTTGCACAGCGTGCCCAGAGGTGAGAGGTCAAGGCCTGGAGGCTCGCTGAGTGCTGATCTGACTGCCCGTGCCTGTGTGACCTTGGATACATTACCAAATCTCTAAAGCCTCTGTTTCCTCAAGCCTACAATGGGAAGAGTCTAAAGAGTATCAAGCACGTGGAGTTTGTCTGAGGAGGAAATGAGGTGAGGTGTGTAAAGCAGCCAGCTCAGTGCTTGGCACATTATCAACGCGGTGAAGGCATTAGCGACTGTTCCATGATTTGGTCAAAAAAGGCAGTTCCTTGGTTCCCACCTCAGGAAATTCGGATTCTGAACTCTGTATTTTTCACAACTTTCCTCGGATGATTCACCTGACGAATCAGGTGGGTAACACTATGGACACCTCCTGTTTGTGCCCTGTGGAGTCATCTGTATTTTCTGCAGCCAAGTACTGAATGTTACTTGGGTCATTGAGGTAGCTGTGCCTCGTGGTTAGAGCGGGGCCTGTGGAGTAAGAATGTCTGCAGTTAAATCCCTGCTTTTCCGTGAGCTGGTCGTGTGTTCCTGAGGGGGCTATTCACCCTCCTGTGCCTCTGTTTCCTCATCTGTAGAATCGGGAGAATAATGGTGCCGCCTCACAGGGTTGCTATGAACATTTAATGAGTTAATATAGGCAAAGAGCTTAAAGCAATGCCAGGCATACAGTAAGCACTCACTAAGTGTTAGCTGCTATTAGGTTTACTTACTTTGGAGCACTTATCACATACCCTGAGATGTCTTACAAACTATTAACAAAAATTTGAATTCTTTTAAAAATTATCTTCATTAACGAGTCAATTCTGAAGTAACGCACAAACCACAACTCTAAATACCAGCAATCCAAAATTTCAGAATTTAAACACTAAATAAATAACTGGAATCAATGAATAGGTAACATATTTAACATTCTTGTTAGGAGTTAATTTATTGGAGTTTAATCAAGCATTTGCTATATTTGCAGAATAAAGAATAGACTGAAACACTCATCTATATTACAAAAAATCACAAACCTTGAAGAAGTTAGACTGTATAGAAGGCCTTAGACCATGGATAGCATGGAGTCATTCCTTTATGTGACAAGAGTCACCAATTATCCAGTGTACCACCAATAATATCAAATTCGGGGAAGGACAGGACTATTTTGACAGGATGGCAAGCCTGTTGGTTGCCTGCCCAGTGACTACTGCCCACTTTTTATTTTTAGTAATACAAACTCAGAATTATTAGACATGAGTCAGCAACATGCTTAGGGAAGATGGTTCCAGGACAAAAGTCATGAATCACCTGATCATACAATGGTAATCCTCACTCCTTTTTTTTGGGGGGGGGGTCACTAATTGGCTTAAAGGTGGGCATGTAAGTCAGTTCTGGTCAATGAGACCTAAGGAAAAGTCTGCTGGGGGCCTCTGGGAAATATTTATGTCCTTTTGGGAAAGAAAAATGAGAAAGGGGAGTTTTCTTCCTTTGCTTTTCCCAGCATGAATGCACATGTACCTGTGCACACACACACACCACTTCCTCTCTTTGATTATTGTCATAAAATGATAATTAACATCTGTAGAGTACTTTTCGCACATATTATCTCTCGTGAGCTCTGTAACAACTCTGAGAAGTAGGCATACCCATTTTAAAGATAAGAAAATGGAGATTCAGAGAAGTTAGCAACATACCCAACGTTTCTCTGGTGGGTTGATTGAGACTTAAACAAACCCAGCTTCTCTGGCTCCAATTCCATTTCTTTTCCCTGTGCCTCACAGCCACAGGCACCATTATCTTCAGCTGGTTTATAGCAGCAGACAAACTTCCAATGTGATTAATTTCTCCTTGCTGTCCAGATGATCACTGATCACTCTGAAAACAACTCTATGAACAGCCAGAGAGTCCAAAAGGAATTTTACCACCCACCAATGGATTCTTTTTTTTTTAATGAACTTACAGGGTCAGGCTCTGATGTTTATATGAAAGGAGATAAAGCACACCTGTTCTTCTGGGAATATACTTTAAGGAAAGGAGAATATATGACTTATTTTGGATAGGGTATTTATAACCTACTAATCTATAAACTAAATGATGAATTATCAAAAGTCAGAGTTCTGCAGGCCTTGGCAGAATGCAGTTTACACCCTGATTGTGCTGTACCAGCACCAAGAGGTAGAGGAGAGAGACGGTTGTGACAAGTCGTAATGGGCTCCCTGTTCATCACAACCTATTTCTGATGAGTCACTGCTGCAGAGCTTGGGGACATATACCTGCTGTCTCCTTTCCGGAGCACACAATCTTTAGAGCAGGAGGGAGGTTGACATTAGCTAGGCCTCCCTTTCACTTTACAGGTGGGGAGATTGCCTTTATGGTTATATCCTGAGCATTTAGCACAGAACCTGGCCCGTAACCTGGCCCATAACAGGCACCCAATAAATATTTTCTGCTTCAGCCTAAAGAAGTGAAGTGACTAAGTAAAATAACTAATAAACAGCTGAGCCCCGACTTCTTTCTCCTCAGTTTCATCTGAATAATTTCACTCCAGTAAAGCTGGAAATCTGGACTTTGTTGGAGGTCAGAAGTCATTGTTTTAATTCCGTCTCAAAATGTCCGGGATCCGGTATAAATACATCATTCACTTTAAAAAAAAAAAAAAAAAGGCCAAATATATCTCCGTAGATGAGTAGCAAATGTGGGTTGAATGACCGGAATAGCTCTGAGAGTCTTCAGTCATGGAAATCTGCTTGTCTCCCAAGGCTGTTCAAAGGGTCCATGGTGATCCCCGGTCAATCTGAGCAGTCCGTTCTCTATGGCTGGTGTAGCCTTGGTCACCCTTGGAGAGATGCCCACCAGGTCATAATCACAGCTTCCTCATATGTGTGTCATAGTGTCTCAATTTATAAACACACGTTAATGGCATAAATGTGATCCCGTGAGCCACCTTAAAGATGACTTGCAGATGATACCCTTGATGAATTCAGAAGGTCTGAAACCTATCGTGCCACACTGGGCAGTAACCCAGGATTTTTTTCACAGCTTCTGTCATCATTTATCTGTGACCTTAAATAAGATACTTACGAACCTGCATATGGACTTGAAATTTTCATTTAAGGTTCAGTATAGTGTCAAATTTTCTCAAAAACGAGAGAAATAAAATGTTCTTGAGGGAAAAAAAAAGATGCATACTACAACCTTAGAATCTGAAGAGATTATATCAAGGATCAGGGAAGGATTCAGCTACTTTGACTTGGTAACAAAGGAGATGAAGAAAGGAGAAAGGACTATGTGCTCCTTGAAGGCAGAGACTGAATAATGTTCATTGTATTGGGCACATAGTTTGCTGAGCAAATGAAAATTACAGTCTTATTATATACATATGCATATATTAACTATTCACATGTATATATGTGTGTGTGTGTATGTGCATATGTGTTTATAGTATGTACATTATATAATCAGTTAGATGGAGCAAACACAATCTTTTCTGATCTCTGTTAGCTGAATCGTTGGTCATCTTTCTTTTGACAGTAACCCAGGTCTCCCAAATATAAAGCCTGATATGATTGATCCAAGTGGTCCTATTCTGGGGCTCTGACTGGCAGAGAAAATGGGATCCACAGATGTAACAGGATGTTATTGTGACTCGTAAAAAGAATTATGTATTTGGTCTTCATGTCCATTTCTGGCACAGAGCTTCTAAATCCCTCAGAATTTCCTAAGAAATGCGTGCAAGAAAGGGATATTTTATTATACAAATGAGTGACTTTTGGAAAGCACCTGAGGTTTGGACTGGTTGCCAGGAGAACCAACCATGTGATTAGAGGGTTGGAACTTTTAGTCCCACCCCCTGCCCTCTCCTCATAACAGAGCCTCTATAAAAACCCAGAAGGACAGGGTTTGGAGAGCTTCTGGGTTGGTGGAAACGAGGAGATGTGGGGAGAGGGGCACTGGTTCTTAGAGAGGGCATGGAAGCTTGCTGCCCTTTCCCTGTATGTTGCCCAATGCATCTCTGTCATTTGACTGTTTCTAGTAGGTAAAATGTTTCTTTGAGTTCTGTAAGCCACTCTAGTAAAACACAAAAAACTCCAAAAACCCAAGGACGGAGGGTCTTTAGAACCTCTGATCTGTAGCTGGCTGGTCAGAATAGCAGGTGATAACCTAGATTTGCAAGCATCTGAGATGGGGGAGGAGCAGGGTTGTGGGATTGGGCTCTTAACCAGTGGAATCTGATGCTATCTCTAGATAGACAGTATTAGAATTTAGTTGAATTGTAGGGCACCCAGATGGTGTCTGAGAATTGCTTGATGGTGTAGAAGCCTGCCCTTGATTTCCATCAGAATTGAGTGTTCAGAACCTTGTAGGTACTTTTGGCATTATGATTTTTTTTTTTAAGATTTTATTTATTTGACAGAGAGAGATCACAAGTAGGCAGAGAGGCAGGCAAGGGGGGTGGGAAGCAGGCTCCCTGCTGAGCAGAGAGCCCAATGCAGGGCTCAATCCCAGGACCTTGATATCATGACCGGAGCTGAAGGCAGAGGCTTTAACCCACTTAGCCACCTAGGCGCCCCAAAGATTTTATTTATTTATTTAACAGAGAGAGAGATCACAAGTAGGCAGAGAGGCAGGCAGAGAGAGAGGGGGAAGCAGGCTCCCTGCTGAGCAGAGAGCCCGATGCGGGGCTCGATCCCAGGACCCTGAGATTATGACTGAGCCCAAGGCAGAGGCTTTAACCCACTGGCCCCCCAGGTGCCCCCCCTGGCATTATGAATACTTCAGTTCCATGAATGGTGTACTCTAGAGTTGTGCAACATGGTGGATCTGTCAGTGGACATGGGTGAGGAAGCATGTTGCTGGTAGCCATCTTGTGACCATAAGGGAAGCCAACCTGTGGGTTCAACACAACATGTGGAAGACAGATTGGAGACCAACTGAAACTAGGCTTTTGGTGACACTGTTGAGCTACTGGAGCTACTGGAGGAAGTCTTGCTGAACCTCTATGTCTGGTGGCACCAGATTTCCTCTATTGTTTAAGTTGGTTTGAATTAGATTTCATATTACTTGTAACCAGAAGGGTCTCAACAGACATCCACAGAGCAGTGGATACCTTGGATTTGTAGCATGACTCTCATCACTGTAGACACCCAGGTCAGACCACTGGATCTTAGAGATTATTTTGTCCTGAGTGTCCAATTTCACACCCTATTTATAGTCACCAGATAATTACTGAGTGTCTGTTTCAGCTTGGAATAGACATGGGAATATCTACACACATTTAACAATTCTCTTCAACAAAACTTTAGCAAAACTTCCTTTACGCGAGGGACTTTGCTAGGTGCAAGTTCATAAAATATAAATTTGAAATAGGAAATGTATTTAAAACATGAACAAGACAAGAACCCGGCCTTTAGGAACTTATGGTTTCGTGGACAATAGGGGCTTGTAGGGGAGATAGGAGAAAGAAGGAGGCCACAAATGCCTCCTGTCATATAAGGAACAATTGTTAAATATAAAAAATGAAGGGCAAACACATTGCCTAGGAGGGAGAAACTAATTCCAAGATGGGGCATCAGCAAAGGGGTCAAGAATAAGTTTGCCTATGAGCTGGACTTGAAGAATTCACAGAATTTCCATAGCCAGCAGTGAGGATAAGGGCATCCCAGGCAACAAAGGGTAAGCAAAGGCCAGGAGGCAGGAAATTACGAATGAATAATCTAGTGTGGCAAATGCTGGTGTGTGGGAGTGAGGTAGTGAAGGATCAGGCTAGAAGGTAGAAGGTCCAGAGTGTGAGCGGCCTGGAATGCTTCTTAAAGGAGCTGGACTTCATTTAATAGTAGAATAGTCTTCATACAAATAATAACAAGTATTTATTTTGTGTCAGGAATTGGTCTAAAAAGTTTATATATATTGATTAATGTAATTTTTACAACACCTTTGTGAAGTAAGTACCATAATTATTATTCCCATTTAGTAGATGAGAAAACTGAAATACAGAGAGGTTAAGTCACTTGTCCAAGATCACGCTGAATCACACTGGACAGGTGGAGGTGGGAGTCAAACCCAGTCAAACCCGGAGTCAAACTCCAGCACTACTGCAGAGGAAACATGGCAGTTATGTTGTCCTAGTGGCTCAGGTAAGAAACAATGAGGATTTGACTATGTCAGTGGCAGAAAGAAGGAAGGAGAGAAGATAAAATCAGGAGAGATACAGAGGAGGAAGATTCCATACAAGGATTACAAACTGGGGCACTGACCTGCAGTGTTTCACAAATTGAGTTTTGAATGCATTTTGATGTTGAATATACTCTGTTTTCCTGTATTGCGCCCAGACACTCCCCAGCCTGACTTTTGAAAGCTAATAAATTTATGACCCTTGATTCCATAGAATTTGATGTAAGGGATAAATGAGGCAGAGATGAATAAGAGATGTTGAACTTTGGAGTAGAATTGGGGAGTAGTGCCATCATTGATGTGACAAAGCATGATGAGAGGCCAGGGAGAGAGGACTAACTGTCCAATCTGGGGTATGGGGAGTTGAGAGATTTATGGAACCAACTTGTGGATGGCTAGTAGCTATATGGAAATATAGCCTAGAGCTGGGGAGCTAGAAATGATTCTAGTTATAGGGGTAGATAAACTAGTTAAAGTCATGGAGGAGGTGTAGGGTAATGCATGAGGTCTGGGAAAACATGCCAGGAATGGACAGATAACTTATTTTCATCAGTTTTAATCATTCATTTGATCCATCATACTTAGCACGCTTTAACTATACAGGTTTAATCCAAAGAAACCAGTGATTCTAGAGCCTTGACTGTACATCAAGTCACCTGGGGTGCCTTCAAAATGCTGATTCCAGGATTCTTCTCCCTACTGATGAATTAATTTAGAATCATCTGGGCATAGGGTATAATTTTTGAAACTCCCCATGTCCTAACAGTCAATCTGACAGGTAAGCAACACCTGGAAAAGTTACCAGCTGATCCTGAACTTTGTGGTAGAGAAAGAGAAAAGGAAGTGAAGAGGCATGCCAAGCCCTGGTTCTAGGAAAGCTCTGATATTGTGCCCATTGCTTTGCCCAGAACGAAAGAGTTAGATGTTTGATTAGTCAGAGCAAAGCAAATTAGTGGACCCGGATAGTGTCTGCAGTAGACAGTAGCAAGGCTTAATGCTTGGACCCTAAATGATACATGGAGTCTTGTTCAGTCCTTGTTTCTAAAGCCAGGATTGGCCCCGGTGACAGCAGTGGGACTGACCCTGCAGGTGGCAGGCACATGGCCCAAGTGTGAAGGGAGATGGAATAAAGCTGTCAGGAATCTGATGGAACGTTAATGCTTTTTAGTGAGCACATGGTGAACTTAGCTCATCTTTTACTTTAGAAAATAAAATCATCATCAAAATAAAAACAGTAAATAGGTAAGTAGATAAAAGTGTGCCATGTGACTTTAACGTGAAGCTCGGTAGATGCTACCTCCCTCGCGTCTCTGACCGAACTGCATTTCATTCACTATGGGTGAATGCAAGTAAAACAAAGAGCGTGCCTAATTCTAATTATTTAAAGTAAGATATATTTTTTCTGACTATAAAAGTAATAGATGTTCATTGTTGAAAATTTGGAAATTGAAAAAGGATAAAAGAACATCAGAATCACTCAAAATCTTACTACTGTGGGTAACTATTTAATTGTATTTCTCTTTGTTAATTTTCTCCCCCTGGGGGAACTTTTTTGTTTGTTTTAAGTTTTTCTTTTAATTCCAGTTCACTAACATACAGTGTTATATTAGTTGCAGGTATATAATTTAGTGATTCAGCACTTCCATACATCACCCCGTGCTCATCGCAAGTGCCTTCCTTAATCCCCATCACCTATTTCACCCATCACCCCACCCACCTCCCCTCTGGTAGTCATCAGTTTGTTCTCTAATTAAGAGTCTGTCTTAATTTCTCTCTCTCGTTTTTTCCTTTTGCTCATTTGTTTCTTAAATTCCACATGAGTGAAATCGTATGGTATTTGTCATTCTGTGACTTATTTCCCTTAGCGTTATATTCTCTAGCTTCATCCATATTATTGCAAATGGAAAGATTTCTTTTTTTATGGCTGAATAATATTCCTCTGTGTGTGTGTGTGTGTGTGTCCGTCCATGTGTCCATTCATCAGTTGGTGGACTCTTGGGCTGTTCCCATAATTTAGCAGTTGTAAATAATGCTGCAATAAACAGGGATACATGTATCCCTTTAAATTAGTGTTTTTGTATTCTTTGGGTAATTACCCAGTACCGTGATTGCTGGATCATAGGGTAGATCTATTTTTAACTTTTTAAGGAACCTCCATACTGTTTTCCACAGTGACAGCAGCAGTTTGCATTCCCACCAATAGTGCAGAAGTGTTCCTTTTTCTCTATAGCCTCACCAACACCTGTTGTCTTGGGTTGTTGATTTTAACCATTCTGACAAGTGTGAGATAATATCTCATTGTGGTTTTAATTTACATTTTCCTGATCATGAGTGATGTTGAGCACCTTGTCATGTGTCTGTTGGCCATCTGTGTGTCTCCTTTGAAGAAATGGCTGTTCTTGTCTTCTGATCATTTTTAATTGGATTATTTGTTTTGGGGGGTATGGAGTTGTGTAAATTCTTTATATATTTTGAATACTAACCCTTATTGGATATGTCATTTGCAAATATCTTCTCCCATTCGGTAGGTTGTCTTTTAGTTTTGTTGATTGTTTTCTTCACTGTGTAGAAGCTTTTTGTTTTGAAGTAGTCCCAATAATTTATTTTTGCTTTTGTTTCCCTTGCCTCAGGAGATATATCTAGAAAACAATTTCTATGTCCAGTGTCAAAGAGGTTACTACTGCCTGTATTCTTTTCTAGGATTTTTATGCTTTCAGGTTTTACATTAAGGCCCTTAATCCATTCTGAATTTATTTTTGTGTATGGTATAATAAAGCGGTCCAGTTTCATTCTTTTGCATGTAGCTGTCCAGTTTTCCCAACACCATTTGTTGAAAGAGACTTTATTCTATTGCCTGTTCTCTCTGTTCATTTTATTTTTTTTATGATTTATTTATTTATTTATTTGACAGAGAGAGAGAGAGAGAGAGATCGAGAACAAGCAGAGGGAGCGGGAGAGGGAGAAGTAGACTTCCTGCTAAGTGGGGAGCCTGATTCAGGGCTCAATCCTAGGAACCTAGGATCATGACCTGAGCTGAAGACAGATGCCTAACTGACTGAGCCACCCAGGTACCCCTCTGTTCATTTTAAAGTGCCTGCATATATAATACGTGGCTGACATTATCCTATAATTATAATTTTATGTAATTTTATTTTTCACCTGACATTATATTATAAGCATTTTTTCATGTCATTAAAATGTCTTTGGAGACATAGTTTCAAATGGCTTCATAATTTTACTTTGTAATGCTGAACTATAATTTATTAATTATTTGCCAACCTTTGAACACTTAGATTTTTTTGCTTTTTTTGTGTTGTAAATGATCCTGATATTCTTCATATCCAAATTTCAGATTAATTTCATAGACTGGATTCCTAAAAGTAGAAACACTGGATCAAGGAGTATAAATATTTTTAAAGTATATTCGAACTGTGGCTAGTTAAGCAAAAATAGGGTTATTAGAAGGAGCGTAGGAGGAGTTCTGACTGTCTGAAGTCAGGTCCAAATTAATCAGCAATAAGGGACACACACATATACACACGCACACATGTAGCCACCAGTAGTGGCATCGTGAGCACAGCACCCAACTAAATCTATGTCTACTACATGAAGATTCCTAGAAATGAATTTCTGGGCCAAAAAGTATGGATATGTTAAAAGTTCTTAATGGAAATGGCCAAAATCTTG